>LUCM01002436.1:0-49011 GCA_008360955.1 Fasciolopsis buskii | reverse complement strand
TTCTATATATATATATATATATATATATATATATATATATGGAATTACGGCTTCCGTTGAAGACAAGCCAAGGGACTGGAGTGCTTGTGCCACTGAGGGTAAGTGGGAGAGATGAATAGAATGGTTCATTCCTTTTACGGTGAAATACGGTCATTGAGGAAACTGCGCGGCTAGAGGAAATATATCTGACGACAAGGCGAACCGGTCAGGAATACAACAGTAGCAGCATAAAGTTGATCTGCCGGTGAGCCCTATTCAGAACTGCCGGTCAAATGATCGCATAAGATAGAAAAGAACCAAATGGAATGGATCAGGGTTTTTTTACTGGAAAGTTTTTATAAAAGATACAATATGTACAAAGAATAGGTACAATCTTACATGACACCATAGGAAGAAGTTAGTTAGGTCAAAAGGATTGTTTGTCCGGACTTATGAGAATAAATCAATTTCCGGCTCGTCTTTGCGCTCATCGTCTCGATCAGAGGACATGTATCTCTCTTGAGCCATACCGATCCAATCAGTGGACATTTCCGCCCCGGAAGCCATGTGCATCAAGGCTTGCAAATTATGCTGCTCGGTAGGACCGAACACATACCCGTTGGCACGATCCACATAACGCATTACACGTTCCATATGAGACACATTTTGTATATCCAGCAGAAGAAATTGAACCAACGCCTGATCTTGGATCACGCTGATCAATGCCTGATTTAGGCGTTCATATTTGGCCATGAACGGGTCATCGGTTTTGTTAATCTTATCCACCAAGTATTGCAAATCGAGCACCTCAGTGAAGAAGTCCAGATTGAAATCCAATTCGCCAAACTGTTCGACCAAATCCGCTTTGCTCAAAATATTCACATGGGGTAAGCCTAATTGTAACATGGTGGACAAAGAGGTAAGCAAACAGGAGATAAATTTGCCCGGATCGGAACAGTAATGAGAATCAACCAAATGAACGGCTGTCAAATGAAGTCCAATTCCATCGAACAGGGGATTCTGACCTGGCCGTGGACGATTAGTCAAGTAGGACACTAGTTGTCGAGTCACAGAATGATGCGTGTACAATTCGACCTGAGAACGAGAGAAAAAAGGGCGAAATGTAATGGATGAAACATGATTACAAGCATTCCGCTCGCAAGTGGCTATGTGGCACACGAGTACGGTTTGTGATTAGGGAACAAAAGGTCTCAAAAAACATAAGTGTCGGAAGTGAAATGGGTGGCAACAACGTCAGATTTCTAAATGAAACAGAACTTATCAGTAGTATGTTTCGCATACGGGCGGATGAACAAAATTCGCTCGCAAGCACACAACCAGTTTCGCAGTTATTGCCGCTCTTCACGTATGCGTACCCGATACTCTTCTATCCAACCATCCCTATACTAGTGCGCTCCTTTCTTGGTTTCTCACTAGAATCTCATTTGAATCGTTGGGAGCGTGAATGGGTGACAAGTCCATTTAAGAATCACGTGGTGATTCGTCAGGGAGGGAGAAACAAACCTTAGTTTTTCAATCGCTTTTCTCGTTATTCGGTTGTTATATCAACCGGTACAGAGAAGGAACAGGGCACTACATTAAGGTGCAATATGCAATCAGACATCGTCCGTCGGTATCAATAATACAAATTCGTCCAAAACGACACCCAAACAAGCCGAAGAACTGTTAGTTTTGCTACTATTTACTAGCCACTGGCGGTTAGGTATACTCTTAGGATGTGGTTTAGCAACCAGCGGAGATCAAGCGATCAAAATAACCGCTTTTCAACATGAAGGTCTTGGGTTCGGATTCTTCCAAATCCGGCAGCCCTTGGTCGACTGCAACGCCTCTTTCTGAAAATGATGTACACTTTCGTTTCATTAACAAAAGGAATTAAAAGATAAAGTAAATCACGGTCTGGATTTGAATAAAATGCACTCCTCTTCGGTGAAAACACAGCTGATTGTTTCTGCTCTGGACCGAGGCTGTTGAACCATGTTCACAGGCTACTAGAAGATGGGTAAGAATCGACAATTGTTGACTGCTGGTAATGTTTTATCTCTCTCCACATTCATGCTATTTTGTGAGCGTTGGTTAATCAACACACTGCGTCCTGATTGGTTCAAACCCAACAAATTCTATTCGTTTGTCACGAAACAATTCATCTGTATACGATTTCCCCGTAAAAAAGCTGATACTATATGGTTCAGGTGCTGAGCACTGAGGCGGTTTTGTTCCAGCTCGAATGCCTCACAAACCTGTACCTCTAATTGTAGCCTGTTATGCATAGTTAATTTTACTTTTTATTTTCAGTGCGATCAACTGAAATGTGGGTATTATTTACAAAGGTCTATCACACAAAAAGCAAGATAGTGGATTCAAATTTTCTCGGGAGCAAGCATTTTCCTATCCATTGCCTCAACGTTAACCGGGTTGCATGGTGCTTCTACTATTCCCTAGTATAAAGTGTATCTAATAGCATTCGCATCGGATAGGCACATTTTCAGCGATCATTCATTTTCAACCTTTTATCACATATCACATTATAGTAATTAATAAATTACAAATTCTACAATAATCTGAAGCATTGCTAGTTAAAAATAACCGACTCGTGTGGCAATGTCTGTCGCTGTAGGCACGTCAATGAACCATGAAAAGTACATGGTGTACTTTAAACGCGCGCGTGCGGACCACAACAGACTGAGGGGAAGGCGATACGCAAGCCAATCTGCTATGCGTTTGAGAGCATTATGGACCGGCTGTCAGAGGGCTGAGTACCTGAGGAACCGGTCGAGACATGTCAGTACAGATGTCTAATCGTGCAACAGGTGACTGTCATTTCAGAATAACCAGCAGTCAAGCCGAAAGATAGGAACGAATGGTCGACAAGCCGCTTGTGCCTGTGACGCAGCAAAAACGTCACTCGATACGTTCTTGATTCGTGGCAAGTCAAAACGGGGCCAGGGCATTATGCCAGGTAAGAGGAAGACGGAATAATTTCGGGGCTAATTTCAGCATACTTCTGCACCTAACACAGATCTTTGGGAGGAGCTGAGGTAGTCGGATAAATTGAGATGCCCGAACAACGTTGGTGGGCCACAGACACCACGACATGAAACGAGTATTCTCGGTCGGGAGTGGTTTTCACGAGAGAGAATTAGCCAAATTTACTAAAGTATAAGAACTACGATTACAATGAGGGAAAATGTTAAAAAGAGCACCAATTTTCAAAATCACTAAAATAACTAACTGAATTTAGCTGGATCAGGTGCAAAGCCAGATCGTAACCGAGGTGATACTAAGGGTAACCGACCTGAACAGCAGTGATGGGGTAGATTTGAAGAATGTGTATGACGATATACCATTGGAAAATATCGGTCCATGTGTGACGTATTTCTCATCAGATTTGATGCAACTGAGTGGTGGTGTAATCGAAGAGAAAAACCAAAGGAATCACAAGTCCAGGGGGTGAGTATACACAAGCGAAGTTCTGTGCTGTTGTAAGGTCTTATCTCTTGTGCGTCTATATTTGGATCTGTTTTGCGTCTGTGTTTGTATTTCAGGACACGCTTATAGTAACATTGACTCAGTGATGAACGAGGTCACGTTACAAAATTTCTTCGTTTAAACGTCCGGTGGGTTTCGGCTCTTCTGAGAATGCGTAAGAAACCTTAATGGGAAAAAAAATTTATGAATGAGTTTGGAATTTTTAGTGTTTTGACCAAACATTTGAGCAGAAAAACGTCCGCTCTTTGGGCAGAACCTCGTTCCCATTGCCTTATCAGCAGCTGGGAAACAAACAAGTCATGAGTGGAAAATATATTATGACTAGTCCAGAAATGTCCCTGAGCAATTCAGCTGAGATATTGCCCAATTTGTGGGAAATCGGAGCTTTCAGGAGTATGCTGGTAGCAGTTCGGTATCTTCTAACTACGGGTCCGAAAGAATCTGGTATCAGCGGAAATGGTCGAACTCCATGGACATTTGAATATGAGAGATGCGAAATTAATCGATGGAGGAATAGGGGTCACAGAAATAGAAGTATTTACATTTTTCCGTGGTAATAAATTCATCCAAGGAGTCAAAAAGAAAAATCAAGTGGTCATGCTACGTGACTCTTTCGACGGCGAAGCCGGGTGAGTTCTGTATATCTTCTAGTTTGATTCGAAAAATAAATCTAAAGACCCCATGATATTTGATATCGGAAAATATGGTGTGAGATACTTAAGAGAAACATCCCATCTTCTTCAGCTTGTCAATTGGGGAATTAAACAAAGTTTTGTTCAATTTGGACAATCATTCACCATGCATCAACGTGCTCTGATTTCCGTTCCTACCTCACAGGAACACCCGATCAAACAGCAAAAGGAAAATAATGAAAGATCGAATGCAAAATAGTAAGTTAAAGAACTGTACCGAAGAAGAAAATTACCGAATGCGAGAACGCCAGTGACCGCAGCACTCAGCCATATCATCTATTGCCTCGGAGGATCTCGCGGACCCAAACCCTGTAGTCTGCATGAGCCAGTTCACTGGTTAAAGCTTTCATACTTTTAAACCATTTTAAGTGACTGGCCACTCGAACTATCCGCAAACCATTACTTGCCTCGAAGAACTGCGTTCTCTGGGCATGCGCAAAACGTCTCACCATCTTAACCTAATCGCATTCAGTGCCTGTTCTAAAGGCTGAACCCTAGGATCCAGTACCTTGCACCTAAACTGAGACACTCACAAAATCCTCCACTCATATTCTATCAATATTAGAAAGATAACGGTGTTCAAACTGCAAAAGTCTTCGCACATCTTCGGCTCTCAGTGGCCATGTTTCGGAACCATAGATCAATACCTATCTCACTGCTGCTGCGTATATTCGGCATTTTATCGATATCCAGATGTCACGCCCATCGCACAGATGCCCTAAATTAGCAAATGCGCGAAGACACTTCATCCTCTCAACAGGGAACTTTTCTAAAAATTAAAACTAACGAGGACCATAGGTGGTTCGAGGAAGATAAGTCCTCGATTGAATCTGATGGCGACGGGGACGATGACAAAGCTAGTGAAAATGTAGGCACAAGTGTCTGGACGTTTAAAACCCTAAACACTTGAAAGAAGATGAGCCCGGTGTGTCACTCATTCAAACCCCAGCATTGTTGACTCTCGTTTTCGTAGTTTTCGCGATGCGAAAATATAGCTAACGAAAGGCTAAGTTCCCGGTGCGGGGAGTAATGCAAGTGAACTGGATCCCAAATTGACCGAGGGGATTAGAGTCATCGAATAAAGTGTGTCACTTGAGACGGGAAACCAAACGAGCAAGATGCAAAAACGGAAAGTCAATGAACTAGGTGGGAAAGGCTTGCACGAACCTGAAAAAATCAGGTCTGACAGATGTCAAAAAGGGAAGATGTAAGAGCGATGGACACCACGATCAAAGGTTAATGCAAATGCGGTTAAAGCATACTGATTGAATCAGTGGATAAGCTGGATGAAAAATCCGTAAGACGAAGCTGGGAAATAACGTGGAGTCGAATTAGTCAGCGGACTAATTGACCAGTCTCAGTGTTGATTACGAGAAACCGATATAGATGATTTGTTTGATTAATGAACGAGACTTTGTCCGTATTTGATTGTCTATTTTGTCTGGGATCAGTTGGAACGCACGATAATGAATAGTGGATGATACTGATTCATAAATGGTGAGTTAATATCAAAGTGTAAGTGATCTTTCGAGTTTCCCAACGTGTAGAACAAAAACTGATATACTCCTCAATAACATTTTGTGAGACGGATCTTTCAGGTATCCGAAGATTCCACGAGTGCTAATCTTGAGATTTAATGGATGGGCAGAGTGATACGAAACCGAACGTCAAAAAAAATTAAATAAAATCTGAGTATAAGACTGTAATTTGATATAACTTCAGGCAGACAAAAATCGTTTAACTCGGAACGTAAGAGACACTGAGTAAGGAGAGAGATAAGAAACAAGTACCCATATTCTTGGCAAATGTAAACACTGAAAGGCAGAATCAACATTCGAAATAGCACATATGGCGAGGAGCTTGTCACAGTTAGCCTTACGTGTGGGTGCAAGCGATGATTAAACCAGACCGGGCAACTGCCATATACGGTAACGCGAATCAGTGCACACAGACATTCGCGCCCACGCAGACAATGTTACGCAAAAACTCCGCATCGTTAAACATATTTCGGTTTCAATGACCGTAATGCGAGCTTCCGTTAGCCACATGCTGACAAAGTGTGCCAGCAGGAAACCAATCTAATATCCTCCAACCGTACATTGCTTGTAGTGGTCTTATATGATCGTTGATCATTTTCATCCCACCTTCCCTCCCAGTTCAATTGTTATTCCGGCTAGCTTGACCTAACGGGGAACCTTGTAACGTACTAACGTGATTTGCCTGGAAGTAGCCTGGCCGACCGGAATTGGTCAAGACAATGAGGTCGTGGCAGTGGAATGTGAAGATTGCGGGTTCAAATCCTCCCACTGCGAGTCAACTCACCCACTTGACAGTCCTCTTGCAAATGATGCACACTTCTGTTTCATTAATAAAAGGAAGTAGAATAAGGTTATCAGTTAGGGCTGGACAATGAAGACCGCACTGAAAGGAGCACAGTTTATGGCTGCAGCTGGCGAAGCGTTGTTAATTTTGACCAATGTGGCACGCAATTAGAATCAAACATGACAAACCGAACAGTTGAAAAACACTACTGCACAGCGGTCGTCAACACCGATGGGATGAAAAGTGAAAATGCATCGTCGGAATCACAGTTACAGAAATATTCCGTGAGCAGTTGACATGTCGTGTGCGTCCGGCAACGCAGGTGACGAGCAGATTGTAAACAGCCCGACTAGGATGCATACTATGAGCATGGACTGATTGGAGGATAAGCTTCTGAGTGAACCTAACTGGGTGCCGAAACACTTGCTTGTATTCACATATCGTGAAGGATGGCAAAGTCCAGTCGGGTCGACCATTTCTATCATCTCTTACGCAGCTGATACGAAAGAACAAAGGAACCGGAATGTTGTGTGCTCACATGCGACCCCAATATGCAAGTTGGTAAAAACAATGGTTGCAAACTGCCGCAAACTGACACCGAGAAATACGGATTTCAACGTTTAAAGGCCATAAAGGTATATATATATATGCATATATATATATATATATATATATATCTGAGAACTGCATGGTGTAAAAATTTAAAGTACAAGCGATTAAACGTGGAGCGACTATGAAGTTTTTGTAATTATTCCTTAAATGACATAGATTTGGCTCAGTTTTAATTTTAACGACCATCATCTTCATCCTACTACTCTCTGATTTTGACTGCCACAACATAGGTCTGCCTGCGCAAAGAAAAATACTGGATGAACAAAAAGTGCAGATAAAAAGAGATTTTGAACCAAAAAACGCCATTCAATGAGGTACTTAGCCGTATCGTCTAATATATTCAACCATTCAGTCGGAAAGGTGATCCAGCGGACCTCAATAGGCGAGAGTCTGTATTGTATTGTATTGTATAGACTTTTGCGTACACCAAATAATGTCGCGTTTCAGTCAAAAAATTTGAGGGTAAAATATAAAATAGGGAGAAAAAGAAATTAATAAATAAAATAAAAATGCACTTATCGCCTCGTAAATAATATAAAAGAACTCATCCAGGAATAATCATAAGACATCAGGGCAAGTTGCTCAGGAATTCGGCTGAAACCCGGTTACGGTTTGTCGAAAACCGTGGCCCGGAACCGTTTTGCAACAAAGTTTTTCTCATTTCCTTTTGGTGTCATGAATTAACTACCTGCAGCCATTCTCCAACCGCCACCTACATCGTGTAACATCAAAAACCGAGGAGGTTATTCTTCAATCAGGTGTAACACATGTCCTAACTGACCAAACTTGTTCAACCCAGTGCTCCCTGTAATTACTGAGCCATGGAGCTCAATTCTAATAGAAAAATCTTAGGTCTGCCAACAGCTTTCGCCCATCACATTACATAACCATAACGAGTTTAATTCGCTCTTTACAACCGTTAACTTCGTAACGATGTGATCCGGTTTTGGCTGCCACCTGACAAAATCCCCTACTCAAAGGGGAAAAAGAATGAGGAATAGTGGACGATCAACTGCGAGGTAAAAAGTTGCGGAAGGAAGATGTTTAAATGCAACAACTCCGCTGACTGCAACATTCAACCATATTGCCTACTGTCTCCAACAATCGGTCCCTTCCATTCGGCATTGAACTTGGAGCCAATGGTGTCTAGTCTTGTAACTTCACCTTGAAGATGCAAAGCACATTTCGAATGGAGCTACAGATTTTTGGAATAAGTTTAGTGAACGTGACGAATGTTTTGTTCACTCGGACAGGTATACAAGGTTGTCGGGGTTGTCTAGTTGCCAGAGACGAACACTTTACCATTTTGAAACTCATATCTTGGACACCCTGTAAGACACTGTCTATTGCCTTGTCGTTGATGGGATCAAACAGGAATACCGTTGATTGCTCACCGCACATAATATTCGTTATTTTACGATAAAAAGTAGGTCGGAAGTGGTACCACAAATCTCCAGGGGAGCTGGGGACCGACTTGAAGGAATGGGACGGTAAGCTATCGGCGACCGACAGCGAGCATGACTAGACGACAAACAATTTCGTGTCATCCGAAATGGACTCAACGTTTAATGATTACATTATGCTATGGTTTGACTAAACGTTCCAGTTGAGAGTTTCCGGGAAAATCAAGCATTACCACCTCTAACTGATTCACTCCACTTGTGACATGACAATATAGCTTAGATCGCAGATAAGACAGCGTCTTCACTACTAATTGTTATCGTAAATATTCGCAATCCAAGATATACATGTATATATACTTATGTCTTGGATTGCCGGTAACCGGTAATTATCAAAAATGCGCGTTTCACGAAAAAAGCAATTTAGCCTTTTTGATGAGTGGAATACTGGGACCATTGGCCGTCAGGAAAAGATGGTACTCTAACCATTTGCATCATGATGAATGAGTACTTGTGTAAATGTTTAACTCTGCCTACCGTCCGCTTCATTCAAACCAGCTGTAAAAAAAGCCCAATAAAGATATTTTCTTCAACGTATCATGACAATGCAAATTGTTGTATCGTTTGGCCACATCAGGCCATAGTTCGGTAGCCCCAGTCAGCGATTTAGCAATCTTTATCTGAGATGGAATACAAGAAGATTCTGCCCTGGAAACTACACGGTGCCACCAAATCAAGAGAAGGCTAGACCACTTACAAGTAACGTGCACAACCACGGTGTGAGCGAGCCAGAAAAACGAGCTTTTTCCGTTCAAAACAAAGGTGGCCAAACCGCAGGCAGAAGTTGATGCACGGGAGCTGGAGACTACCTGACACTAAAAGAACCAATGTATCCAAAGGGGTCTTGAATAGCAACAACAACCGAATTTTTTGCACAGTAAGTTATAATATAAGGGACTAACTCAATAGTCAAGTGATACCGAATATGAATTCTGGAGAGCATTTACGAAGGAAGGGGTTAATCGACTTCGTTTCAAAGTGAGTGGGAAAACAAATAGGAAGAGTTTTTTCACAGTCTGACACTTTCGGAGAAAAGACTAAAAGACAGAAGTGGAACACCTGTGGAAAAGAACTTAGTAAGGATAGATAGAAGCCCCACAGACCAAAAACCACAGGAAAAGGAAAATGAAGCACTCGTTCAAGAGTAGGTCAGTGACTGGAGATCAGGGGCTGAGTATAGATTATAAACTAGTCGGATATCCTTGTGTTGAACTCGATCCAGTAAAGGAAGGGAAGCACAGGAAGCTCCACTTCATTCATGACCATAATGTTCAAGTAAGGGGTGGATTTGTTTCAATTATCAATTTGGAAACCTCATGACTTTCCCATACTAGGAGTTTTACATGTTGTCCCCGGATTTCACCAAAATCGGGCAATCGATCGCACCCTAGGAATAGATAAACCTTTGGGAACAAAAGGATGAGGTGTTCGTAGGCTTTCTTCTACCATAATCACGGATAGTAAATTTCAGTAAAAGATATTATAGTTACAAGCAGAATGCTCAGAAAAAAACATCCCATTGGCAACAAAAGAACTACTGCAAAACAAAGCGCAGTTGGAATAAATCACTGACAATCCATCTCGCCCTAATTATTTGGGGGCCTCGGTGTCAAATCTAGGAACGTAAACAGATATAATTGATATGCAGTTTGGACTAGTGAAACAGCAGGTCTTATCTTTTCCCACCTGTGTAGGTCCACTTCCTGTTCCCCTTGGATATTTTCTCTTTTAATAGGAACATGTAACCTTGGGGCAAAGGCAGCGGTCAATGAGGCTTGCTTTACTATTTAACGCCGAACAATGATGATGATGACTGCTGAAAAACACTAAGAAAATGCTACATGAATGACTAAGAAACCGGATAAGTTTGGCAACAATTTGTGGATGCTGGTTGCGAAAAAAGTAGACGTGTGCTATGGTGTAATATGTTAGGGTTTGGAAAGGACCCGAGATGTGGTCGGCCGTAAGTGCAGCTGTCACACTTTGAGGTTAGTCTGCGGAACAGGTGTTTAATTTCAATTGGTAAAGTTTTCGCTGCACTGTTTCACTGTGGACGGACCAGAACTACGTGCAACTCTATTAACACAGTTTATTGGCCCTTCATAAAGTGGACTCATTATTTTGAGCTAAACATTTTGACCGGAATCCTCTTCACGACAGTTCATTAGATCTCACTGGAATAATCTTATCCTCATCTGTCAAATCCTATCAGTCTGCGTTTTGTAAAGAACTATTTCCCAGAGTTATGATGAAAGGCTCCGAACAGACACCTCATCTTGTTAACGTGGATACCCTCGTCGTTTTCCAATGGTTTGGCAGCCCCGACCATCGTTTGGCCTTTGGGCCCTGGAGTAGAAAAAAGACGTCGTAGGACAAACAAGCTCGAAGACGCAAATCACATTCGAAAAGCGATACAGTAGATCCGTCCGGTAGCCCGTTACGATTGTCAGCATCAGTAGTGACAAAAGGGAAGAAATTTGTGCCCATTCTAACCTGAGCCACGGCTGATGACACCGGGACAAAACAACCGAACGACAGCCAAAGGCTGCTAAATGGCGGGGAAACCTCTGGATTTGGCGAACCGCTTTCCCCTTCTAACCGGAGTATTTCTACATTTTCCATTCACCAATTGGGCGTGAGCGTCATTGGGATTTTCGGGCACTATGCCCTGTTAATCCCTTACGCGTTTTCTAACTGAGAGCGGCTTTGTGGTTTGTTGCACAATAGACGAACACGCACATCTCACGTAGAGACTGGCAAACTTCATTAGGGAGATATGAGTTTACGGCACAATGTGTGGGTGCGAACGTGTGAGAGCGCGCTCGGGGGGCCGAGATGTTAGCGCAACGCGCGATCAGCCCAATCAGCCCCAACTTGGCCCATAAGCGCCACACAGGTACTCAGGTGCTAGTGTGCAACCGATTCGGCTTGGCTCAGGTTGTCCCACAATTAAACAATGCAAGACCAAAATCAAACTGTATTGTCATTGCAAGTATGCGCGTACACACATAGACGTGTGAACTGAATTCAGGACAACGAAGCCAGAATTTACAAGCCTATGTACGGCGCGTTGGAACAGCCCATCTACCACGACCTTGATGGTTATTGGCCAGCCGGAAAAACTGGCGATGGATACACAGACAGAAGAACACAGGGACAGGTCTCGTGGTTAGCCTGCTGGTACCATAGGCGGCCCTGAATTTGACATTTGGTGGAGGCGGTGTACGAAACCACGGTATGGTAACCAAACTAGGCACACATGCGCAACAGAGAAGCCAAGGCGAAGCAAAGGGCGTTACGGTAGTCATTGTTGTCTCAACCGCACTGATGCTTCAGCACGTCACGTGCGAGGCCGGCCGGCTGGCTTGGCTCGGGACCGAGTGAATCATCATCTCCGAGTTGCGGGCGCACTGCGATAGCTGGGATTCATCCTAAATCCTATCCGACGAGGTGTAGCCCAGTGGGGGTTCGTTACACCCAACCAAACCAGAGAAACAAGCCGTTCTCGAGATCGGTTCGAGATCGTGCCAATGTAAAAAATCAGTCTTCGGTACGCCATAAGAACAACTAAACACGAAGAAAACAGCGGCAATTTAATCAGAGACTCAGAGTAGACGTGTGACTGAATTGTATGTTAATGCAGGCTCTTAATATCTGCAAAACGGCCGTGGCCAAGCGGATAAAGTTGAGGGCTCGAATCCGCCCACCGCCAGTCAACTTCTCCCCCCCCCCCTTGGCAGCCCTTTGTTGGCCGCCGCCCCCTTCCTGAGAAGACGTACATTGTTATTTCATTAACTAGGGAAGTAAAAAGGTAAAAAAAACAAAAGATGTGACCCGTCGGGTAAAAACGAGTCAAGCTGTCTCATTACACGTATCGTGTTCGCATCAGTGTCAACGATAAAAGACTAAGATAACGTTTCCGTGATTCAGTAGTGTCAACGGCATGACATTTCATGCCTATCCAGGTTTGAAGGGAAACGACTGAAACACACGACCACAGTGATCTGCTCTATTCCACCTAGTAGCATCCTTAAGTCCAGCTGCATCCATTGAACAGTATAAGATGGGTAATTTCTTACCTGGATGAAGGCCAGTTAGGGCCTAAAACGATGTAATACGGAGGATTGATGATTGAACGGACGAGCAGTGAAAGTGAATCGTTACACTAAGATGTGAGGCAGCAACCATTGAACAGGAAATATGGGGCATTCAACGTACAGGTAATTGCGATCTGCGGTCCACTACTTGAGGTGACCGTCGCCGAAGTTCAAACCATGTGTGCTGAAACTTGTGTAGGCAACTTGCCGTAAGACAGCCGGGGTCAGCAAGCCAGCAGTTTGGTCTTACATTTTTAAAGAATCATTTTACTTCATTTACCAATGAAATAACAGAGTACGTCGTTTGTCAGGAAGAGGGCCGCGGCCAACAAGATCCTACAGACGAGCGAATACGAAAACTCGTCCCTTTGGCCAGTATCAAAACGACATTGTGACGGAAAAAGGGAAATTAATATAGTGAAAATGTCATGGTACTTTTCAGGGTTTCTACTCAAATGAAGCAATCTAATAGTGGACAGAACGGCAGCGTTACAACGGAAAGTTGGCACGTCTTTTGAAGGCAGCATCCATCTACCACAGTCCGGACCACTCCGTAGAAAGAAAGCAACTAGGTGATTCGCGCGTCCATTGCACATCAAAACAAATTATTTTTCGCGGATCCCACGGGGCCATGTGAACTGTTCTCCCCGCACTGTGCACGTCACACAAGATCCATGTTCTGGACCGGCTGATTATCTCCTTTCCGATTTGACCGTGTGCTGAACACTGTGTTTCGCTCGGTCTTTCGCGATGTATTTCGTGTTTGTCGGTCCGATTTTTTTGACTGATCATCTGAACTGTAGCACCCAGGTGAGGGAAATGTTCTGCCAACTACGCCTCGCTGGTTTGGTGATAGCATGACCCTTGTCTTTTGCGGAAACCGTTTGACATATTCGTTGCTACTTCCTGATCAGCCGCTTCTGGTCGGTTCTTGCCATGAGGTCAATCACCCTCTCCATTCGTGGCGCTCGCCTCTTGCTCTACAATATCAATGTCGGGTGATGACCTGAAGTGCCTCTGTAGACGTATCTGACATCCGTCTCGCATTCCAGAAAGTCATTGTGAGGAGTGCAACCACGTGTATTCCAACCACAACCTGTGTGAGTGATTCCATTCATAGGGTCACAACGTCCAAAAGTTCATTGAAAAGTACTTTCGGATAGTGAGACAGGGCGAATAGGATTAGTTTTTAATTTCAAGGCTGCCTCGATGAAGATTATCAGCGGACCGAATTATTCGTTCACTCGCAGTTGAATCAATAAACAAATGACCGCATAACAAATCCCATATTATTTCGCTTTCCGACTAACTCCTCAACTTTTTCGGAAATTTTCTATTCTATTTCAAAACTGATGGAACATATAGTTTGAGAAGAGGGAGAGAGAGAGAGAGTGAATGACTTGGAACATAAAAACTGAGGAATGGAGACGGCTTGGAAGACATAAACTACCCAGGCCCACTATACACTAGCCGCGAATGACTACCAACTTTCAATTATCTCGAAAATCTGTGTTGGTGGTAGTTCGGATATCTTGTTCTCCTGAGATTTGCACCAGTGGACTTGACGTTTAGAGTGCACATGTCAGAGCTTGCGTCCAGTTTGACAGGGTTCATCTGTATCTATAGGGTATGCCGACGGCCATGGCCTTTGATTGGTGACGAAACGTTTGTAATGTACATGATTACAATCCACAGTTCGTAGTGTTTTGCTTTACGGCTGCGAGACTTGGCCTATCCGCGTTGAGGATGCTAGGTGACTTTCTGTGTTCGACTACTGGTGTCTCCGAGATACTCCTCGTGTTTGGTGTGAGCATCAGGTGATCAACGACGGAGTAGGTCGCCTTGTTTTGGATGCAGACAATCGTCATCTGCTTGAATTAATCGCTCTAAGTCGCCTTCGGTGGCTTGGACACGTGTTGCGTAGGCCCGCTCATCTACCTTTTCGCGCTCCTTTTACACTTGTTGGGCAAGGCTGCAAGAGGCGACGTGGCAGTCAGAAAATGACTTCGAGTGAAGGTATGAAGAAGTTAGTTTCGATTTTTTCCTCGGTTGGTGCTTCGCGTTCTCCTGGTTAGGGCCCAAGAGATGAGGAATCGCGGTGTTGAAGACGCTGAGGGATGTTGCTCGGGACCGAAGTCAGGGGCATGAATGCTGAATCGCCAGTTAGTAGAACTCATCCCTTTTGAAAATAATACGAAAACAACCAGAAAATCACAAAATGTGCACGGTAAAAACAAAAAAAACAGTTTGTTTGTTAGGGTTTATTAACTCCTTTCCCCTTGTTTGTCCACCTTATGTGGAATACCATTTATATGTAGTTTCGTTGGCAACATGCTTGCTTTCAAGCCGGTGCATCATATATATATATATATATATATATATATATATATATAGGATTTGCTACATTGCGTGCTTGTAGGTGCCGCCTGGTACGTTTACTGTACCTGGTTTAGAGTAACACCGATCGGCTCATGTATCCCCTGAAACAACCTTGTGCATATCGAAAATAGTAGACACATAACCACATACATATACACCCACACACTCATTATTAGTACCAAAAATAATAAGAACACTCAAAATATGATGAGAACTTACTTGGCCTGGGCAATCAAAAATCAGATAGCATTTGGGGTTTTGCTGTTTGAGGCACTGCAGTTTGGTCGCCAACCAATCACGATTGGTATATAAATAGTCCATGCAATAGAGGAGTCCACCATTTGGGCCCAAACCCAAATAGTCCATTACTTCGTCCAGTCGAATCAAGTCATTAAGATCGACTGAACTGCGATACGGAACAAATTCATTGGCCGGGTCTAGATTAATCACTTCAACCTTGCGGCCTGAAGAAAGAACCAATATATGAATCGGTTTATCAGTATACAAATCATCATCATTATCGTTCAACGTTAAACGGCAAAGCAAGCCTCAGTGACCGTTGTCTTTTCCCAAGAGTTAATTGTAAAATGCTACGGGAACACGGAGTGAACCTACACAAGTGGGAAGAGATGAGATGCTGCTGTAACCAACACACGGAATACAGTCTAACTGTACAAACGCATCTTTTCTTTCAATCATTCTGATTCGATAGGAAATGACAACACGATCGCCATTGTTCACGGCTCACTGCCATATCCTTCAGTGCATCCAGCCAGCTAGTTGACGAGTCTTTCGGACCCCAACCACGAAGACGAGAGACACCTACTTTACCTAGGTTCGTTGTGAATTTTTTCATTCCACGTTGACAGGTCATCCGCTGACCCCCAGATGGTTTTTTCCACTCCGTAGGAGGAACGCGAAATAGCGCACCGTATGACAGGCGAGTGTTCGCACTGCGCAACACGTGACCCAATCAGCATAGGTATTCTCAGAATTGGCGCTTAGTACTGGCTTCTTCGCCTCAAAATAACTTGCCCGGTCACTCCATCCAATCCTAGCAATACTACGTTAGACATTGAAGGGTCTGCCAGAGTTCTCTTTGTCCATCCAATATCTATGTGCGAACAGCCGAAACCCAGTTTGTGCTAATGGCGATCTTTTACCCGAGGTCACCACAAGAAGTCGTATTCGTCCCGGATTGCCCCGTTTCACCTTTTGTTTTCAATTTTGTTTTTAAGACGATTGTGTAGATAGTTCTATACTCAAGTGATAATAATGACATTGGTATTTTATCAGCCCGTGAGATTTAGAAAATGCGGACGACACTGTGCTACTGAGTGGGGGCCCAGATATGTTGCAGCGATAGTATATGTATGTTTGGTATTCGTTTCAGACCTTCGGAACGTAAAACGGAGTTGCAGGACTGGATTTACTCGAGGCAGAAGTTCGACCTTGCAGGGGAAGAATTGGGTGAGGTAGGTATATTTAGTTAGTTGGGTTGTTGCGTCACCCGGTGGTCACATATGAGATGAAGTGTTTTCGCGCATACAGAATGCTCGATTGGCGTTCATCAAACTGAGGCATCTGTGGCCTATCGATCAGAGGTGGAGTAAATACAGAAGCAGTAATGTGGATGCTGCCACACGGCTCAGAAACACTGCCGTTACGAACATGTGTAAAGACCTTCGGAATGTGGACAACTTTATCTTCGTACTATTAGCAGAATACGGTGGCAGTGTTTGGTTAGGGAATCAGAGATTAGGGGTAAGGTACTGAGTCCTAGAGTTCAGTCATTAGAACAGCCATTAAAGCAGAATGGATTATGATGGTTGGGACATGTTTCNCAGCGCGGTCTTGATTATCCTGCGCGACGACCGATGCAGTATGGAATTATTTGTAGGTGTGCAACTCATGGGGATTGATGGACGGGTACTGCTAGGGAGTCCAGCCACTAAGCAGAATGATTAGGGTTCTCAACCAGAGCCTTTGGTTCTGACAAGAACCTGACCGCAAGGCAGCGGGGAATAGCTGAGTGAGAGCCCATCTACTTGGATCAATTATTCTTCCACTCATTTTTCCAACTGAGCTGCTAACTCAGATCAACCCCCAACTTGGAGGACCAGGAGACTACTTGGTCAGGCCTCTACTCATTGACCTTCCAGGCATGATTGGATCTTCGGCTTGAGATAAGCCATCTTGTATAGGTCGTTGGATCATGGAGGCACGCAAGCCGTCACACCACGTCAAGGTGTAGTCTCGTTGTCACATTCTGAGGAGGATGAACGGTTGATCCATTCCAAAATCCGGCGCGAGAGCAGTGTTGGGCGGGCGAAAAGCTTACAGACTCTTCTAGGTTGACGTTGAAATTAGAAGTGTATGTAGTCCGTCGGCGACAATTTCCTGTTTACCCAAACACCTATGGCCGCACACTCGCATTTGAATTAGGGACGCATCGGGAACTTGAGTCGGTCCTACTAGCAGTGACTTGGTCTAGGGGAATCCCGTCTATACTTCCTCTCATCTTCCTTTGACTGACGTTACTCTATCAGCTGCTGCTTTTACTTATATATATATATATATGTATGTATGTATATATGTATACATAGAAGCAGGAAGTAGTAACTGGATGCGTGAACAAAATTTGGCCGGGAGCACACGACACGACCGGTTTCGCGGTTATTGTCGCTCGTCAGGTATGCGTACCCGATGCTCTCTTGTCCAAACATCCACATACTTGTACACTCCGAATTGATATATATATATATATATATATGCATACCTGACGAGCGACAATAACCGCGAAACTGGTCATGTGCTTCCGAGCAAATTTTGTCCACTCATCCAAACACTACTTACAATTTTTATATATACGGATATATGTATATATATATATAGGTTAAAAAAACGTGGACGGAGTTATGATGTCTATCGTGGCGTTTCGATCCAAGCTAGGACTTACTGTCAAGTGTGAGTGAGTGATTGAATGGGGTCGCCAGTTCCGTTTGTTTTGGTGCATTGTCCGTCCGTTTATCTCTATTCCGTATTATGAGTCTTGTTAGGATAACCTAATGTCTATCAATCTGAACGAGTTATTCGAGTGGAGGGCTTCGAGAATCAGGCAATTCTCCTTTCCTCTTTGCCAGGCTGATTACCTTTGCGTTGTTGATGTTGACCTCATGGCCTGTTTGTGCACAGCGGTTCCATATCTCCGCATGCGGGTCAGCGCCCCGTAGACCTAAGCCATGTTCGTGCAAGCGTGTGTGTAATTGTTTGCCTGTCTCACCGACATATTGCTTATCACACCCGAAGCATGGAATGACTTAAACTACACCTGATAGGTCTTCCTGGTAGATGCGATCTTTTCCGTTGAAAAGAGCGGGTCTCAAGGTGTCGGTCTGTTTGTGGCCAATTGTGAAGTCCAACAGACGTAGGATGAGTTCGATCGCTTTGGATACTCCCCGTCAGCACGGATGTAACGCGATCAATTTGGTCCTGTTGGTATTTGCTCTTTTTTCTGGGAATATAGGCGCTAGTGAAAGTCTCGGCCAAAAAGTCCTTTTCCAGGCACAAGATTCCAATAACTGGACGTCAGTGCCCGCAAAAATTCCGCATAAGCTTCAACGGTCTTTGGCTGTCATGTGAATCAGCTGCTACCTTTGCTTCCTGGGCAATCTTAACCCACCAGTTTTCACGGTCATCCTTAAAGCTTATCGTCAGTTAACGTTATAGTTGACGACGCATCTTGTTCACCTCCTTGGAGTAAGGGAACTGACGTTTTTGACCCATTAGGCTCAGCGACCTTTGGGAGGTTCAGCGTCTTCGGGGAACGCTAGATCTAGAACCACAGGCGAAATCTGCTGCCAAATGCATCGCCTGCTTGATTTCGTCCCAGCACTCGTCTACATTGCTACTCGTAGGATCTTTAACTTGTATGATAATTTCTGTTCGTGGCTGGAGCAAACAGCCAAATTAGGCAGACGTTTTGTGGTCAATCGGGCTTGCGGCCTGAGTCGATGGCCACTGAGTTGCAACTAGCGCCGATTCGACGTATGTGGTCCAGTATGATCTACAGTTCTGGACAGAACCGCGCGGTCCTGAATATCCTGCGCGACTACCGATGCAGTATGGAATTATTTGCAGACGCGTAACTCATACGGAACCGCTGACATGGAAGACCGACCGCTAAGCAGAAGAACGATCAAGGTTACCAACCAAAGCCCTTGATTCCAACAAGAGCCTGACTGAAAGGGAGCCTTGAATATCTCAATGGAAGCACATTTATTTGGATCAATTATCCTTGCACTCACTTTTCCAGCTGGGTTGCCAGTTCAGATTGTCCCCCAACCTGGAGGACCAGAAAACCGCTTCGTCAGACCTCCACCTACCGACCCTCCAGGGATGATTGGATCCCCTCGTTAAGTCATCCTGCAGGGCTCTTTGGGTCATAGAGGTATGCAAGCTGTCATATCTAGTCAAGGTGTAGTTTCGTTGTGGCAGCATCTAGGCTGCCATTTTTCAGCACTGTACGATCAAAGCTCCTTTACCCGAAAATAGGACCACTCAGGCTGATTGATTGGGGTACTATTGATGGTTGGTGGTAGTCATCGATAGTTCATTCGGTGGTCTAAAAGTTCTTGCACTGTCTGCCTTGCCAAATCTGACGGTATTGATGCAGAGAGAGACAAGACTTCGAAGATCATGATTTCATCCTCTTCAATGTTTGTCCCGTGAAGTTTTTGCAAGAACTGTTGATTGAATGCCCGTTTTCTGTAATGAGGGGTTTCAGTCGCTTCCATAGGCTTCTGCGTTCCACGTAATGCGACTATTGGTGTGATGGGCATTCATTCTTCGTGAATTTTTGGTAGGCCGGAGAACTGCGCTATGCTTGTGTCATTGGTCTTCATTATCCAGCGCTCGTCCTAGCTTATTTGATGTGGTTCTCGTAATCTTTTTAGTGTGACATTGATTTTTATAGCAAGTCTTTGGGTTGGATCGTCGTTTATTTTCCGATATGCCGTCACGTCTTATTAGGAATGTTTTTGCTTTTGCTGTGTACTCTATTTCGTCCATTATGATTGTAACCTGTCCCTTGTCTGTTCGAAGAAAAATTATATCCGGTCCTTATTTCAATTTTTTTCTAGCTCTTTCTTTTGATTTTGAGATCTTTGTCGCTTATTAGTTACGCTTGAGAGCCGGGACGAAGGGTTTTCGAAAATGTTTTGTTTCGTCAGAGATTCCAGTGACTTCGACCGTTATATTTCAACCGGGTACTCTTTTTTATTAGCGTCTTTAATACTGAGGTCTAGTCCTTCGAGTACTGGTTCTTTTTCGTCCTCGGCGAATTTTTGGTCCATGAGATGCATTGTGTATTTTTCTTATTACGTGCCAGTTTAAGCTTTTGAGCGAGCGAGGCTAATTCTATTCGGCACACAAGAACCGGACTAATGCAGTCAATCGAACTGACTGCAAAGAAAAACAGTATACGGCACAAACAGGAAAGAAATTCGAGACACGGAGCCATGATTACCAAGTGGCAATAAAAAGGTTCGATCTACTCTCACTAATATCAGTTCGCGAAGGTCAGTTCACAAATTCAACTTCGAGAACGTGAGGATTTTCTCCCAGAGTAAAACAAAGCATTCAAGGGGATTACTCAAAGCTTTTCACTCCTCGGAAAAATCGATAAACGGACACCTCGACCTGGACTGCGTATAGCTATCGATCCGATCAGAAGACCAAACAGCACAAGCCAATAGAAAGGGACGCTGATTCGGTTCACAAAATGCCACCAATAGACGAAAGTGAGTACTGCAACTGGCCAGCATCTTTACCCTACCGTTTCATCCAGAGCAATCACTCATCATTGGCTAGACTATAGGTGACTCGTTAAAACAGACAATGGAAACTAGATAGTGGTCACAAGATCAAAGCACTGATAATGTCACCTCGGCTAGCGATGAAACGTTTGCGATCAAATTGGCCAGACCAGGGAACAAATTAATACCATCCTGCTGAACCTGAGCTACGGGAAGGGACATTATTATCTATATATTCTCTATTATACATATATATATGTAGTGTATAGCAATCATGGTGATGACTTCATCCATCGCCTGTCCTTTTGGCAGTAGAACCGATCATAGTTATTTGAACGATGATATTTTCGACTCGCTCGCCGTTGATGAGAAGATATTGGGTACCTGGTTTTGGGAAGGTCGTTAGGGCTTTCGTTTTTATTTTAAGACTGCGTGCATAGACAGTGATTCGATCAAGTATTGGCCCCATGGTGGCTGGGGAATCATCAAACGTGGCTATATCGTCCGTAAATTCTAGATACGAGATAGACGTCTAACCGATGGTACGGTTGAAGAGGGCCGAAGAAAGTGGACAACCCTGTTTCATTCGAGGATGAATAGTACCAGGCCCGCATAGGTCTCATGGATCCCGACGGATGGCCGGTGATGTGGAGATGAGAAATAGAAGATCCAGTATGTGTTGTGAACTCTACACATTGCGCCTTTTTCTTTCGCATTTTCGCTCTTCGTTCTCAATGATTCCGATGACACTATCTAAATTCAGATTTGTGATATATATATATGTATATATATATATGTACTGCAGTGTGTCGGCTCGATGGAACAGGGTACGCACACAGCTCTTTAGGTGGCAGGTTGGATGGTTGCATTCGAAACAAACCGCCCAGGCTTATGGATCAGATATGTTGATGATACATTTGTTGTGTTGGAAAAAACAGAAATGGACCAATTTCATCAACACCTAAACGCGATAGTGCCCAGCATCAAATTCACCAGGGAGGAGGAACAAGACTCGGCTCTACCGTTTCTCGACGTACTAATTATGAGACAACCAAACGGGAGCATAGAGACAACCGTCTACAGAAAACCGACGACGACGGACCGCATACTCAATTTCAAAAGCAATCATCCAACCTGCCACCTAAAGAACTGTGTGCGTACCCTGTTCCATCGAGCCGACACACACTGCAGTACACAGCACCTACGGGAACAAGAGCAATCTAGGTTGTTCACGTTATTTGCGGTCAATGGATATCCAAAGTCTTTCATCAACGCTTGTATTCGCAGAAGGCAGAAGGCAAACACAAAGAGGACCAGATCGATCGTGGTACTTCCATACATACGGGGAGTATCCGAAGCGGTCGAACGCATCCTACGTCCACTAGATATCACAATCGCCCACAAACCGACCGGTACCCTGAGATCTGTTCTATTCAACGGAAAAGATCGCGTCGACCAGCACGACCAGTCAGGGGTAGTTTATGCCATTCCGTGCCTCGGATGTGACAAACAGTATGTCGGTGAGACAAGCAAACAATTACGCACACGCTTGCACGAACATAGCTTAGCCCTACGACGCGCTGACCCACACTCGCAGATATGGAACCACTGTGCACAAACAGGCCATGAGGTCAACATCAACAACGCAAAGGTAGTCAGCCGGGCAAACAGAAAGGGGGAACGACTGATTCTTGAAGCCCTCCACTCGAATAACTCGTTCAATCGGCATGTGGAGATTGACAAACATTACGTCATCTTAACAAGACCCGGATTCAGAATAGAGAGACAAACAGACGGACAGTGCACAAAAATGAACGGAACTAGCGATCCCGTTCAACCACTCATTCACGTTTGACAACGAGTCCTAGTTTGGATCGAAACGTCACGATAAACGTATTAACTCAGTGTACGCCTTCTCAACTCTAAAAAAAAATATGCAACCTGAGCTGCAGATATTTTCACCCATCAATATATATATATATTAGCAAACCACGGAGGAGACTATAGTATTGGAAATAAAAAATGATGTTCGTTTACGGATCTGAATAGAATAATGGAAATTCCACTCATTTTTAAGGGGGGGATGGAGCTGGGATGTAGAGTCGGAATGGGAGCTACGTCCTCCTTCACGAAATGAATCGAATTTGCAAATGAAGACCCAATCGCACCCAAATAAATTATTCAGCTCACTGACTTAGGGATCTCGATCTCAAATTCTGTCTCCGATTGGTTTTTAAGTAACCACTCGCTGATTTACACTAGCATAACTTTAGTAAGGTCAGTTTTGCAATCGAATGTTCCACATGTGAATCATGAATAACGTGCTAGTTTTGCTATCACTTAATAATCATGACCGGTCCTTTTCAATGCCATCAAACCTTTCCACTCACACATATCTCACGGAGCTGATACCATGTCTGAATCACCCGGCCCGATCGCGCAACTCGGCAGCCCTGTGCGAGTCACTCGGTGGTTGTGAGAAATCGTTGGTTTAATAGCGGAACTAAAATGAATATCGACCACTGAGAGGTCCGATTTTGTAGTCTTTGATTTTGCTTAAATACGTACGTAAACCTTCATAGAAAAATTCGAAGATGGTGCAAAATATGTGAATGAACTGGAGTTTGAGATATGAGTATCTCCGACAGGAGAACAATTGGTGGTAAAAATTCTGGACGATAATAGTGGGAATCTAACGAGGTAGAATTTCAGGGCCCGATATTAGTAATCAACCTTGATTTGAGCAGTGTAGTTCATTCGGGATATGCTTACTATCGACCGCAGCTGTATTCGTCCAATGGCTGGTGAGCTGCCGGATTCTGCCACTTGACGCAGTGAAAATCGAACTGTTATACTTTGTTTTTGGAACGGAAACCCTCATGGAAATTTGGGTGTATATATATACACATATATATATATATATATGTGAGGTGGGGGTGGGGATGAATTGTCTGGTGATGCTAAGACTCACCTAGATTCGTCAAGAATTCTCTCATTGCATTGCAATACGTCGTTTTCCCACTACCAGGGGGGCCGATAACTATCTGTCCGAATAGATTCAGACTTTCCGGCGGAGCGGGATTCGACATAAGTGCAGTCCAATAGGGACACAAACGACGACAATGATGTCCGGAAACACAACTGTAAAACAAGCGAATCAGGTAATGTGATACAGAAAGAGGCCAACAGCGATGTTCTGAACGATAAACCACTTATTGATTTGTTCATTTAGAATAAAATTCTCAGGGGATGCCCAAATCAATTAGCAAAGAAAATTAATAGTGACGTAACGGGTACCTATATGCAGCAGATTTTCGCGTGGTAAACAACAAAGCCTCGGGAGTCGCAAAACCCAACAACGAAAAAGTTGTATCTCAACCGCAAGATTTCGATTCGCTCCTCGTGTGCCTTTTGCACATTTTTTCAGAGTACCAGTGAATCAGAAAATCATACAAAAACGTCGTCAGTGGATTCACATCGGTAAGATTGCTTTGCGAGAAACCAAATCCCAGAATATTCATAACCGTGATAGCATGCTTACGTGTCCCAAATATTGGGGCAAAGGAAATCGATATTCTGATGAAATAGAATACAGAAAAATCTCCCGTGGAAGGTCAATTCGGACTACTTGACGCTTGAAAATACTTGCGATACTGTTCAATTTTGTTTTCGCCGCTAGACTGTCTGAAGAATCCCATCAGCGGCGGTCAAAAGCAGACACAAACAATAGAAACAGCCAGGATAACTCAGAAGTTCGTTTCAATTTGTTTTTCAGAGGCATCGCCTCCAGAACCATGGGCTAAACAAAGAAGAACGGCCCCCAAAGGAGTAAAAGCAATTTCATAGCTGGTAGAAGTCAAAGGATCGAGAGCAGCTTAAACTACGGATCGCTGCCAAACTGAAACAACCAGTCTATCATCGTTATCTGCTCCAACTACCCTTTGACTACTTGTCAGTAGTATGTACATCAAATCGGTAATTGACATAAACGATCGGACATCAGGTAATGTATCGATGTCCAGCCCTTTATAACATTTCGCTTCTGCGCGTGCAATCCATAGAGCAAGAGTTAAGAAGTATACACGGTTTAACACACCGGTCGATTTATACGGTCGGGTGGAAAAACAAATCTATGCTTAACCGTGGTGAGCTGTTAGAGAAGCACAAACAAGCATAGTACCCTACAGACACCCCGGGACGGAAGAAAATTAAAGAAATCAAAAAGTGGTTAATGTGCGCCGAGGACGGAGAAACGACCATCACAAATTATCAACTTCAGAGACTACGTATAAGGTAAATGAACCGTTTTTTTGACAGCCCCACTAGCTGAAACTTTTTGGTTTCACACGTGCGACGTGACACATGCAAGCACGAGCGTCCGCTCAGTGTGGTACACCATCAAATGTAAACGAACACAACTAACCAGGAGCTATAAAAATTGCCAACTGATGACATCGGTTTCGGGCTGAATTTTGGACAAAAACGGATAGAAACGACTAGCCGGTTGTGCATTTAAATGATTCAGTTTCAAGTCAGTCAGACTAACTGAATGGGGTGGTTTACCACGGCTGAGGACCATTGTCTTATTAACAGCTGTTTACGGCGTTTCCAATGAGAACATTACACAACACAAGTTTTACAGTACAGCAATTCCTCAGGTGATTGTGCTATCCTAGCACTACTCAAAGGAGCCTTGGGAATGGTGTTCGAACACTCGCATCTTGCAGGATGATGGGACAGAATAAAATTTGCAGCCAAACGATTCACGGCAGCACATAATGTCCAGCTTCGGCATTTGGCTGAATTAAATTGGAACCAAAGGATAACGTGATCCATTGGCCTGACACGGTGAGGGGTGCAGCACCTATAAGACTCAGCGTTCCACACAGGATGGCTTATCCCAAAACCGAGATTCAATCAGCCTTGGACAGTCAATAGGTAGAGGTCAGACGAAGTAGTCTCCCAGTCCTCCAAGTCGAGGGGTTAATCTGAGTTAGCAGCTCAGTCGAAAAAAAAAGTGGAAAAATAATTGATGCAAGTATATGGGCTTCCTCTCAGCTATACCCCGCTGCCTTGTGGTCAGGTTCTTGTCAGAACCAAAGGCTTTGGTTGAGAACCCTAATCGTTCTTCTGCTTAGCGGCTGGACTCCCTAGCAGTACCTGTCCATCAATCCCCATGAGTTACACGCCTACAAATAATTCTATACTACATCGGTCATCACGCATGCCCATTGCATCGAGCACTAGTGTGGTGGTAGTGATAGGTGTGCTATTGCTTTTATTCAACCTGTCTCTTCTGTTTGCAGCCCAGTCTCTTTGTCTATTCTGACTACCCGCAGTGTCCCCACTGATAACACGCCCGACACTGGCAACAGTTCATTGTCAAGTAGTGTAGTAGGTGGTTTTCAGTCTGTTAGCTCACATTTTCTCAAGCCTCGTCAACCTCGGAATCTGGTTTCCTTCAATGTGCGCACTTTAATGCAGGCTGGCCAACAGGCGTGTTTGGCTCTGACAGTGGACTCACTTTCGATTCATGTCTGCTACGTGAGTGAAACACGAATTCAAGATTTGAGTAGAGTAGAGTAATTCAACTAATTGCGTCAAATGTCTCGTCAAGGTATTTCCTGCACAGTTCAGGAGACGAAGCAGCTCAAGCTGTGGATCAACGTGGTGTAGAAATAGTCTTGAGTGAGAAGGCTGAAGCAGCCCTTTCAGAATGGATCCCAGTCAATAGTCGCTTGTGCGCCATGAGACTGCAGGGATCAGTCGGCATCCGAAAGGATAGTAGTGTTAAGCGTAGTTTATTTGTTATCTCGGCATGCGCTCCAACAGACTGCAGCACTGACATGGAGAGGAACGGGATTTACTATGACCTCGTCACTGTTGTTCGGCAGAACAAACGCTCTGACATTGTAATGGCGGAAGGTGATTTTAATGCACAAGTTGGAAAACTGAGTGCATCGGAAATGCGTTTAGGTGGGCGATGCGCTTCGCCTGCTCAGTGAACAGATAACGGGGAAAGACTTCTCCAGTTTCATGCGAAAATCATTTACTACTGTCTGGAACAAATTTCGAAATAGTTTGCGCCGCCTGTGATCCTAGATCTGGCGTTCATCAAACATACTGGATTTTGCAAGACTCGCTAAGCCTAATGGATCAAAAACACGAGCTCTTTACCAGTAGAGAGACGAATGAGGTGCGTTAACAGCTGCGGCGTCAGTTGACGATAAGCTTTAAGAATGACCCGAAATCGGGTGGGTAGCCGAAGAAATGAAATTACCTATTTTCTTCCGGCAACTGTCGGGGAGGCGGCCGAATTCGGGTAGTGAAATCGTGTGCGATTGAAATGGAGACCACACTCATGGTATACAGCAAACACTCGACTGTTGGGATGAACACTTCAATGATCAATTTCGATAGCCGCAGGCTAAAACAGCTGCGACTTCTTCAGATGTCTCGTATCTCCTTCTTCAACTTCGTCATGGACGAGGTAATGGAGGATGCTTTCGGAGTTCTCCACGATGTAGGATCGAACTGGGAAATGGAGAGAAGCAGGCGACCTTGTGTTTGTTCGATTGCAAGGAACAAGCGCAGGGTGCCATAGACCAACTGCCTTCGACATGCGCTTTTCACCTTCAAAGTATAAGTTTTTTGTGAGTATTCAGATTATTCGTCCGTTAAGTTCGCAAATCACAGGTAGCCTGAACACTAGATTCGCCAGCGACTATAGTCAGTCTACAGATATCCGGCAATAATCTGTGGAGTCGTTAAAGCAGTACTGTGCAGGCACAAATAACCTCAGTATATCATGTGCTCGTAAAGGCCATGTTTTGTAACCAGAGTAAGATCGACTCTACTGGTTTGTGTACACTCAACCGCTGGTCGATACTCGGATGTCACGTCCACGTTGTAGATGTCTTAAGCTTACAAATGCTAAACGAGCCTTCTGGATGTGTGAAGACAATTCGTCCGATATCCGATCACCGAGTGACATGTAAATCCGAAAATGACAAAAAACTCTCAACGTCTTAACCTAACTCTTGCGCAAGAACAAGATTCGGATTCGAGCCAATCCAGTCCTCTAACTAAGTTGGACAATTTTAAAGCACAAAATCACTCCGAATAATATCTACTTTTGTTCATACGGTCAAGAAAGGCCGGCAATTACGTAGACATTCACGCACAACACACAACATCGTTCGCATATGCGAAGTCAGATTTTTTTGTTTGAGCAAATAATGTCACTATAAGCACCGGGGGAAGGCAGGATTTCTTTACTTGTCTCAATTGCAAGGTTGAAAACGAAAAGTGAGAGTGGACCACCGTGATTACTTTTCGTGGTAATGAACTCGATCGTTACACGGGCGAATTCACATTTCCGCCGTTCGAGAACAGCCTCTCCATAAGACAGTTTTAGCACGCGGGTAATACAATATCCACGGAAGGATAATCGATGATAGATAGGGAGAATTTGAAAGATCTGACGTATACGCAGTGAAACTTATACAAACATTTCCTGTTCTTACATTTTTTCCAATGGTTCCGGATCTACAGTTAGATTTTTTCCTAATAATAGAAATATACAGTCGATTAACTATGGTAATTTCATGCCTTAGTATGCCATGCCAAACAGAAGCATCTCAATGATACCCATTTCCCAATTTATTTTGAAAATTCTACTGGGATTAGTCAGATTTGCTATACTATAAAAGTTCCGGAGATCATGTAACAACAAGCCGTTTTTCCAAGCAAAACATGGAGGAGACCAGAGACACAATCGGAAGAGCAGACGCGAATTTGTCTGTGTGCAAAAGAGCGTCTAGTCTCTAGACCAGTGTGTGAACAAGGTCTCGGCAATCCGGTCGCATGGAAATCCCGAATTATTTTCGTATAGTATTGCTGCATCGATGTGATATCAATGCAAAATAATTGGAAAAATGATGCAAAACCGAAAGAAATCTGGACGTGTGAACTTGATGAGACACAAAGACGACAATTCGATCCTATTCATCTCCCGTATCCACGTTGTTGAACGTGACCCGGGTACAGAGAAGACCATTCAGTTTAGTTGATTGCCACAAACAAACGGATAAATGGAAAACCACAATTAGATCCACAGTGGCAAAATGCTTTATATTTGATACACACGACTGAGAGCTCAGTTCAATGAATACACAGGGGGATTGGTCAATTGAAAATGGTGGATTTTTTAAACAGGATACAATAGCACACAGACTACACAAATGAGCCTTATTCGGCAAATGGGTTCGCGTGGATGGTCACGTTTTGGATGTGAATATCCGTCAATGGTCGGTAGGTCTTCTCTTCAACTGGGGCACGTTCCAATTCATCTAGCACATTCCAACCGTCGATAACTCTACAGAACAGGACAATACAATTGGCCAAACAGGATGGTAAAAACCGAGCGATCAAGAAACAAAAAGATACACATTTCAAGAGGAGGTTAAAAGACGAATAAGTAGGCAAATTGTGAATAGGAATAGAATTAGGCTTGAAGAACCGATCAAACCGGGTTATGCGTTATCTTACATCCGATAAACTGTTCAGCGTGAATTGCACGAGTTTGCACTGAGCCTGGATGAACAAGGTAAACGGCCACGATAGAATTGATATCCGGAAACATTCAACAAATCCTGGCCAATGTACCTAGCTCTACAAGTCGAGGTATTATACACTGTAACGAGGAGGTTGTGAGCTGTGATATGGGATTTTGTTGTGTAAGTGTCGATGCTGGCTGGTACGCTTACTGGGGTTCGGTTCATGTGAGTTTCCCCTTTCTGTTGTCCCTTTCAGATTGTGACGTGTAGGAACCTCATCAAAGAGTATTGTCCAACGTGCATACAACAACTTTCAATGCGAACTTTACAAATGAGGATAGAAAATGAACAGTACTGCGATGCGCATCTGGAATTAAAAAGCAAAACAATTGATTCTCGTCTCGTGGAATGAGTATTTTTTAACAACATACTTTTTACACAGCTGTAGTGGAACAGACATGCTCCATAGCCGTTAAGATCCACTACAACAGGTGGGGAGCCGGCAATTTTGATAGTGAAATTTAGAGTGCAATAGACCCACATAAGGTCCCAGTAGGTCAGATGTGATATCGAGCCGGGAGGCAGGGATTTGCCGTTTACCCCCTAAGGAATTGGTGGAACTAGGACTCAAACGTCTGATATTTTTGGAGTACCAGACGCTTAATTCACTGGACCACTGTCATTATCTGCTCTATGTAATCACAAAACATGGTTGATATCTCTACCCGATGAAGCTAGGTTTTTCCCAACGTCAAGGGGGAGCCGTTACGGGTCGCAACAGGCCGTTACGGCCTGTTACGGAAATCCCTAATTCTCCTGTCCAGTGATTAACAATATCCATTACATACACCATGCATGACAGCAGTGTAAGGGGCATGCCCCGTAGCCACTGGAACCCATTACAAAGGGGGAGAAGGTATTGGCAATCAAGAATACGGGACTTGGAATGGCATAGAACCATATAAGGCCTCAGTAGGTCAGGTGCGGTAACGAACCTAGACAGCCATTTACCCTCTACTAACCGCTTTTGTGAATCTCTGCTTTTAATGATAATAACGCACTGTCCTATCAACTATAACTTTTGGTCCTCTGGGTCCAGACAGACAATTAACTATGCCCAGGAAAGTGCTTTTTTCAATTGGCACGAAATAGCATGGCTGAAGAATTGAATCGCCATGATCAAAAGACATGCTACAATTGGTTGCCGGTGGTTCTGTGATAACTCGTTCATTGATCTAAATTGTACCTAAATAAAGGATGAGGAATGAAAAGACAACCAGAGGATCCCCTGACATTTGAGCATTTTTCCAGGTTTGAAATGCAGCCCATTTCGAGTGCCAGAGTCTGCGTACAGTGGTACTTTTTATGATATGCTCGTCACTATCAGATGAACCGTTTACATCGAAGTTAGCCTTGTTTCACCGAAGATCGGAAGTGTTCATACTTCTGTAAAGGGCAATAGTAAGATCGCCTTTTGTATAACCGTGGTCTCACTTGTTCAACGAGTGCGGCGACTAGCCACACTAATGATTAGGGCGCTAGGTGGAAAGTCATGCAGTCAACCACCAGGCGACTTAGATCTCATTTCGTTGGATGTCGAGGGGACTTGGTGGAAACCTATGAGACTGCAAACGGTTTGTTGGGTATTAGCCCAGGCAGCTTGCTCATCAAGAAGTGGACTCTCGCACACGTGACAAAGAGAGAAAGCCTGCAAAGATACGGTCTCGGCTGTTGGTTAGGTCGAGCTTTTTCAGTAACAGGGTCATAAATGTGGGACCGATGGCCTGGGGACTCGTCAACAATGCAGAGTGTGGTTCAGTCTAAGTAGGCGTTGGATCGAAACCGAGATGTGGTAAGACAATAAAGGGGAAGCGTAGACAGGTTTACTTTCCACCTTTTGATTTGAATTGCGAAAGCTCGCAACCCGCAGTATCCCTTGCCCTCATGGGATAAAACCAATTGAGAGAGCGTGCGACTAGAGTTGAGGCAAATCGCTTGAAATACGAGTGGTGAATGATTGGAACAAGCCACCAGAGGAAGGGGTCGAGGTGGGAACAGTGCACTAATTCAAGGGAAAGCTAGATAATGCATGGTTATCTGTTTTCGGGGAAGACGGTGTGTGTGAGTTGTACGGCTGAGGAGGATGGTGGAGGGGTGTGCATGTAATTAATTTCTCCCTGCTAAAGATGATGGGGATGACAGGTGGGAGCCATATACAAGATTCACCATTCCACCATATGAAATGAAGTGTCCACTATTGTTTTCGAGGCATCGTCCTATTCAAGGAGCAGGCAACTTGCCATAAAGTCCTGTAACCCAACTGGAGCTGAAACCGAACTTCACCTGCACTACACCGAGGCCAGTCCTCGTCGAGTGGTAGTGTAGGGCGAGACCTTGTTACCATTCAATAAATTAGCAATGTCGCCTTTCCCGCCTACTGCCCTCCGGCTTACTAGGGTGTCTCTTTCCTATCTTGTTGTTCCACACTTTTGCTACCCCTGGAGAATTACCGTCTCGGCATATTACAATACTGCATGTGGGCATGGGAACCATTCTCGCCTCAAGAGTGTTCAGCGGCTAGTCATTAAAGTGGCTGAGGGACAGAGGGGCGAGCCGTACACCAGAAAGCTGAAAGATACAAACCATGGGACACTAATGAAACCAGCGTGGAAATCCTGTGGCGGATAGTTAGGTCTTCACTACTCCACCACCAAGACGATTTTGCACTGTTGAAAAGGACAATGGGGAGCCGTCAATGCAGCATGGTGGAAGGATAGAGCACACAGGGCTAGAAAATGACGGAATCAAGGTTTGTCCCCGTATAAGACCCATGAAGGCAACCAAGCGTGGGCTCTATGCTAAGCATAGAAATGAGGCTAAAAGATTACTGCATAAAGCCCAATAACACTAATATTCAAGAACAGCCAAGTATTCCAAGAAACACCACAAGAAACACTATGCCTATGTCCAGTCGAAAGGATCAAAACAAGAGTGAACCTTGACGTGGTGTGACCGCTTGTATGCCTCCGTGACCCAGAGAGCTATACAGGATGGCTTATATCAAGCCCAAGATCCAATCATGCCTGGAAGATCAACCAGTAGAGACCTGACGAAGTAGTTACCCGGTCCTCCAAGTCGAGGAGTTAATCTGAGTTAGCAGCTCAGTCCTAAAAATGAGTGGTCCAAGTAGATGGGCTTCCACTTAGCTATACCCCGCTGCCTTGTGGTCAGGTTCTTGTCAGAACCAAAGGCTTTGGTTGAGAACCCTAATCGTTCTTCTGCTTAGCGGCTGGACTCCCTAGCAGTACCTGTCCATCAATCCCCATGAGTTACACGCCTACAAATAATTCCATACTGCATCGCTCATCAAGCAGGATAATCAGGACCACGCTGCCCATTGAATCGAGCGGGAGCTAGGTGGGTAGTGATAAGTGCTGCTGCTCAGAGTTCCCTCTCTTTTATTCAACTTGTCTAATTCGTCTCCAACCGAATCTTTTTGCCTCCTCTGCCAACACGTAGTGTCCCCTCTGATAACGCTCGATACTCGCAGCGGTTCATTGTCAAGTAGTGTAGTAGGTGGTTTTCAGTCTGCTAGCTCACAGTTTCTCAAACCTCATCAGCCTCTGCATCTGGTTTCCTTCAATGTGCGCACTTTAATGCAGGCTGGCCAACAGGCGTGTTTGGCTCTGACAGTGGACTCACTTTCGATTCATGTCTGCTGTGTGAGTGAATTACGAATTCAGGATTCGAGTAGAGTACTTCAATGTCAAGCTATATCCTGCGCATGTCAGGAGATGGATCAGCGTAAGCTGTGGATCAACGTGGTGTAGAAATAGTCTTGAGTGAGAAGGCTGAAGCAGCCCTTTTAGACTGGATCCCAGTCAATAGTCGCTTCCAAGGTTTTTGGGGCCGCAGATTTCATTTCTGCTACTAATTTTCCAAAAGAATTTATCCTTTTCTCAATATTTCGAAATTGACGTTATTTTAAATATTGCGAGGTTGAATATTTTTACATGTCCGCGAAAAGATTCATAAAAGCCCGTTCTGTGATTGGCTAGTCCACACCGATCAAGACCACCCAACAAAACTATATAAACAATAGAGCTCACTTGAATTCTGACTTGTGTTGGTGGGTCACCAATAAACGCGCGGCAGTACTCTGTGTTCGTCTTCTCTCTTCCGCTAGCGGGCTGGGCTAGCTGTTCGTATTTCGCGCCGCTTATTGTTCCGTGTGGCTGCTCATTCAAGGGAGCAGCAGATCTGTCCCATTCGTTGTGTGGCTACGGGCCTTGAGCCTTGAGCCCGAACTTTTTGTGTCTCCAACCTCTGTGTGTGTGTTCGTGTCCTACTAGACTACGGGCTGTGCTCCTGGGATATCGTGCACTGCGAGTACTTGTGTCTTGTGCTTCAGTGTGTGCATAGACCAACCAAACTCGGCAACACAACACATCAGATACCTACTTTACCTAAGTTCACTGTATATCTTCTCAATCCGCGTTGCCACGTCATCTGTTGACCTCCACGTGGCTTCTTCCATTTCTTGAGAGGAACCCAAAATAAGGCACGGTATGGTAGACGAGCGTTCGCCACATGCAAAACGTGACCCAACCAACGCAGTTTACTAAGTTTTATATGCTGAAATAAGCTTTTCTCAGAACTGACACCTAATCCTAGATTCGTAACCTACACATTACTCAACCGGTCGCTGAGCAAACAGCAGTGATCGAAAACCTCCGAGTGACAAACGTCTGCCAAACGCATACTCCATGTTTCGCAACAATACAAAAGAACTGAGCGCAATGTGGCATAGTACACACAACCTTTCAACTTCAATGAAATATCAGGCCGACGCCACAAGTTCCTCAGTCCAGCGTAAGTCCCTCAAGCCTTCAATATACGCGTATTTACCTCCAATACCGTGCTACAATCCTTCGAAAGTGAAGGATGCATCAAGAACTGGTGATTTCGGTGGGCTCTTTCGGCTTATCCGTTATACTTCGAATGGGCGCTACAAATCTGAGTTTGCCCTAATTGACAAAACAGGCCGAGTCATCCCAGAACTGTGCAATAAATTCACGTCATCGATTGACTAGTGGCCAACCAAAGTGAGTTCGAATCAACGCATGGTCTGAGTTCGCAGTTGTAGACCATACTGACTGGCGACCCGCGGTTTTAAGTGTTAGAAACAGGTTGTGGTTCACCAAATAACCCATCAAGTGATACCGACCTTTAACTCGGTATTAAAAAGCCATGGAAGTGCCATGCAGCAAAATCGGGTCGAATGATTGGAAGTTCAGTGCTTTAATTTGCCACCTGGCGCCCGGAAGGGTAGTTTCGTTAAGCACAGTTTATTCGTCGTCTCGAGAAACACCCCAACAGACTTTAACGATGAGATGCAAAAAGACAAATTTTGTTGGGAAGAACAGAGCCTCTGACGTGGTGATGGTAGCAGGTGATTTCAATGCACAAGTTGGAAAACTTAGTGCATCGGAGTCCCGTTTAGGTGGGCGATACGCCTTGCCTGCTCAGCGAACAGAAAACAGGAAAAGACTTCGAATTCTGTGCGGACAATCACGTATTCCTATCTAGAAAACGGCTGGCCGGCTAACGTCTATGATTCGGCTGTCGGCAACAGCTATGAACAGAAACTATCCGAGGAACTAAGAATTGCGACGAGTAGCAATGTAGACGAGCAGCAGGATCAAATTAGGTTACGTATTTGACAGCAGATTTCGCCTGAGGTGCTAGGCCTAGCGTTCACTAAGAACACAGGATCTCGCCAAAGTCGCTGGGTCCAATTGAGCAAAAACGCACACTGATTATAATGCGTTCACAGTTGCTGCATTAGCTGACGATAAGAATGACCGTGAGAACTGGTGGGTTAAAGTATTTGAAGAGATGGAGGAAGCGGCCGCTTCAGGTAACAGTGAAAGACTGTTTAGGCTTATACGCGACAGCGGTGGTTGGCGAACTTCGGTTAGTGAAGTCGTGTGCGATAGGAGTGAAGGACTCATCCATGGTAAACAACAAAGGCTGGACTGTTGGATCATTGTGCTGAGCACTTCAAGGATCGGTTTAGCTGGCCACACGCTAACGTATTTAGGTCGACGTCTGGAGCTGCGAATCCTTGGGAGGTGTCACTTGATACCCCAACGTAATTGGAAGTGCAGTCGAATATTCGACTTCTGAAGCAAGGAAAAGCAGCTGGTTCCGACGAACTCCCCACAGTTCTTTTCAAACTGGGTGGAGAAGTGCTGATGAAACCGCTTATCTCCTTGCTTCATGATATCTGGAACGACGAAGCGTATTCCGTTATCGTGAGGTGAGTCACTGATTGTACCCATCTTCAAGAAGGGCATACAGAGTGACTGCAGCAATCATCGTGGGATTAGTTTGATTCCGATAGTTACGATGGTGTTAGCTTCGATAATGCTGCGCCGTTTGACACCGATTCGCGAGAGTAATGTTCGCGAACCACAGGCCGGATTTCGTCCAGGTCGAGGTTGCATCGACCAGATATTCACTCTCTGACAGTTACTGGAAACGCGCCAAATACCGCCAACCTACGATCATAGTCTTTCTCGACTTGAAAGGCGCATCCAACTTAGTGCGTCGGACAGCCCCATTCAATGCTCTTCACCGGAAAGGTATGTCAGTGAAGTTCGTAAACCTTTTGCCAGCATTGTACTTGCATACCTATGGTCGTGCGACAGTATATATAGTGAACTACCAGGTTCATTCGAAATGACCTTGCACCTTCAAAGTACAAAGTGCTCTCACAAGATTGGACGACAGCAGTGCCGAACGTGGTACTGGGTGGGGAGGAAATAACGATCGTGGATCGTACCACTTACCTTGTAGCTGCTTGTCAATCAATAGTAGCTCGTCAGTATAGGTAAACACGTGTATATCGAAGGCTTGAGGGGCTTACGCTGGACTGAAGCATTTATGGTATCGGCCTGTTATTTCATTGAAGTTGAAAAGTTACATGCACTGTGCTACAATGCGCTCAGTTCTGTTGCATGATTGCTAAACGTGGAGTATGCGTTTGGGAGATTTTCGTCAGTTAGAGGATTTTGACCACCGATATCTGCGCAGTGTCGCTAGGATTGCATGGAGTAGCCGGGTGAGTAATATAGAGATTAAGAATCTGGTACTGGGTGCCAGGTCTCGGAACACCTTGTTTCATCGTATGAAACTTAGTAGACTACGTTGGTTTAGTTACGTTTTGCGTGTGGCGAACACTCGTCTACCATGCCGTGCCTTATTTTGGGTTCCTCCCAAGAAATGGAAGAAGCCACGTGGAGGTCAACAGATGACGTGGCAACGCGGGATGAGAGGACATACGGTGAACTTAGGTAAAGTAGGTGTCTGATGTCTTCGTGGTTGGGATCCGATAGACCCGTCAACTAGCTGGTTGGATACACTGAAGGATATGGCAGTGAACCGTGAACAGTGAAGATCGTGTTGTCACTTTCTATCGAATCAGAATGATTGAAAGGGTGGGTTTATGCAATTAGACTGAGTTCCGTTTGTTGGCTACAGCAGCATCACCTGTGTAGGTCCACTAGCTGTTCCCTGTGGTTATTCACCTTTTTATATAGATCTCCTCCGTTTTATATAAACATGTAACCTTGGCGAAAAGGCAGTGGTCAGTGGGGCTTGTCTTGCTGTTTAATACTGAACGATGATGATGCTGAAGATAGTGATATGCATAAAGCATGAGCATAGTGGAAAGGTCGCACCCCATAGTGACTAAGACTTACTACATCGTAGTGTGTGTGTTGTGGGTAATTCGACAGCCGTGACCCTGAAATGTGGAGTGGGATCGAACCACTAAAGATCTCATTACGTCACATGCAGTAACGAGGTGGGTGACAGCGAGTTGCCGCCTGCCACCAGAGTGACCAGTAGATGTGGGATTTGGACTTCTGACCATCTTGGTGGCAGACGCTTAATCCACTTGACCACTGCCGCTCAGTTAACAATAACGAGTTTAAGAGCAGAAAACACTCTCAAGTTACATCAATACTGATAACGAAAACTTTAGGAAACGCTAAATGGTTATATGTAAGTCATTTAATGTCCAATGGAATAGAATGTAAGGAGGTGAGGATCTTACTTGGCGAAAATTGAGTACTTCATATCCAGCATGGTCTGTTTGCTGTATGTGATAAAAAACTGAGACCCGTTCGAGTCCGGTCCGTTGTTAGCCATGGAAACGATACCACGGGTATTGTGCTGATAGGGCAAACAACAGATGATGATGGGTGAAATAAACATAAACGACCATGTACTTACCCGTAAGGATTCGTGGAATTCATCCTTAAATTTTCGTTTCCATATGCTCTGTCCGTTTTTTCCTGTACCTACAAACAACGGTAGTGTCAAGATTAGAATAATGACAGTGAACGGAAAAAGAAAAGCATAATGCGATCGTCGTGGGAATCCTACTAACGACAGAAGACAACACTAGTGATGGGCAAGTGGATAAAACATTTGCCATTTCGGAGGTCAGAGATTCGCTGATCATTTCGATGACAGCAATTCGCTATCTCCCGGCTCGGTATCAAACCTAATCTGTTATAGACGTATGTGGTTCTAGGTCTTACCAAATTTCAGGACCACGGTTACCGGTTTCCCTTAAATGGAATCCAGAGGCTGTCCATGAAGTAACGCGTAAATTATTAGATGCTTAATATGTAGTAATCAGAAATGGCATTGTTTGTGGAAGTGATCACCAGTCGAGGTTTTGGCCACTCGTGGTGATTGAGACGTTCAGTTTGTTTAGATGTCGTTCTCAATGACAGTCGAGTACTACTGATTGCCAGAGGATGATATTTGGACAACCAACGACTTAACCAACGATGGACGGGGCGTTTGGTAGCACAATCCTTCCAATTGGGGGACCGGGTTCAAAACCCGGATGCGATGGTGGATAAGCACCACTGAAGAGCTCACAGACAGCAAAACTTGGGTCTGGTGGTTTCCGAGTGCAAGGTTGAACGGAAAAACTGAGGCTTAGTGCGAAGGGCGATCAGTCAAATAAAGTAACATCAACCTCACACACCACTCCCAAGAAGTCGTGAGACGTAAACAGGAATGATAATGGCTTACATTATTGGGTTCTATAATTTGTCCCATTTCGACACTATAATCCAGCCCAAACCCGGAGGAAGTGAAATTGTTCTTAAAATCAACCCAACTATCCACAGCTATTTCGTTCAGTTCAAGTACACTTTCGCAAACATCAGTCGCGTAGATGTGATTAGTTACCTGACCTTCGATTGGTTTCCTATTTCTCGAGAAATGGGAAAGAATATTTTACTTTTTCCTTTGCGTGCGTTTGTTGTTAGCATACGGTTTATTCTGGTTTTCCTTCTGCGAACATAGTTTACTGTTATTGAACGGCAATATTTAGTTCACTGTCCGCTGACACTCATCAGCCGTGTACTAACGTGCCTTAGTTTTGGTTGGCACGTCAAATCGAGCAAAGCGAATGAACAGACGTGCGCAAATAAGGGAAGTATTTACCTACGACAAAAGCTACCGAAGATTCCATTTAAGTATATTGCTTAAGGCATCCCAACCAGTCCGTACGAAGATCGTGTGGAAACCAAGCCAGTGATCTAACTGGTCCTATCTGGAATAACCCACTAGACAAGATTTTCACACTATGTGATCTTGTCATAGACTGTGTCTTGATTCATCTTCCAATCAATAATGGGGGTTGGAGAACGCGTTTAAACCGCTGCAGACGTCTGAGAATTCAAAGTACGAGTATAAGTGAGAGAACAATGTGGAACTGCGTTCAGCGACACTTACCAGTTGGATCACCTGTTTGTACTATGAATCCTTTAATATTGCGATGGAAAATACAGCCTTTGTAATAGTCAGATGCGCATAGGGCCAGGAAATTCTGTTGATACGACAGAGCAAGAAGGAAGACGACAAAGTAAACAAAAAACAGTATGTTGGATACATACGGGAGGTTTTTACAATGGATGTGTGTGTGGTTGGGTAGGAGAGAAGACTGGTCGATTGGAACGGTTATCACAAAAATGTACCAAGCAAAATGACAGAATTATAGCAGCAGAAATTTACTGGGTCTTTTAAAAAAGAACTGAAATAGTACTATAGCGGAATATGTACAAACTAGTAGCAATTCTCGAGACGGGGTCCGGATGAATTGAAATCACGCGACTCAGAGTTATTCATGCACGCAGACGTTTGCGTTGATGCCTCCACAGGTCGGGTGATTGTGACGGGGCACTTTTTTAAAGCTAACAAGCCCCACGGAGATGGGCCCTGACGGTATGTGCGCAAAATTTTCAGCCAGTGCTCACAGAGGGAAACAAAATGGGTCCACTCGGCCTCGTTTATCCCACGCAACATGTTATGACAGGGATGAATTGGATTGGGACAAACTAGATAATCCTGACCTCCATATGCGTCGACGACAACATTCGAATGTTTCTCATCCGGAAGGTCCGTTTCCGCATGCAAACAGGTTTCCAACACTGGGTTAGTCATGACTCGCGGAATTAGCTGACCGGCACGCAAACTCAACAGAAAGTGCGATGGATTTATAGTTGGAATGTAAGTAAAGAATTGTTCCAATAACATATCCACCGTGGGAACGGGGATAAGACTGTCCATTCGTGCGGGCTTCCTGCAGCTGTGATCGCTTACATTATTGAGCAACGGACTGAGCCGATCGAAAGGGGGTGCGTAACTGTGTGCCTGTAGGAAATGAACGAAAAGTATGGTTAGTTTGAAATTTGTAAATCCTGGATGTGGCCCTTGTCGCGTCAGTTCGGTGCTGCGTGAAATAAACTTCAGTACAGAGATACACTGCGGAAACTCGGGCACATAAGTGGCAAGTACACGCATCAGTGCGGCCATTGTTCGTCCACCGTGAAAATCAACTGTCTGATGTACTTCTTGAAGGCCATCAAATACACGAGATACATCTAGGCCGACACCGAGCAAATTGAAACGAGGGACGTGGAGAATGGGAATTCGACCAGAAAAAATTTTAGCTCCATGAAAACCTAATGGATCCAACTGTGTGAAAAGTCTACGTAGCAAGGTAAGGAAATGAGTTCTCAATTTGATGTTTGGGACCAGCAAAGAAGGAATTAGAGGGAAATCCGGATTTGAATAGGGTCTCCTTCGGTACTCGAACGGTGTTATATGAGATAGAGATGAGGAAACCTTAGCGCCGACATTAATGACCAAGTCCAAGTCGGATGATGAGGAGCCCAAGCCATCAACGGCTGATCCGAAAATTGAAACCTCAGTACATGGTCGAATAAAGGAGAGAACCTCCTCAAAGCTATCACTGACAACAAAACGGGCCAATATTTCAGGATGAGTCAGTCGTGTCAACTTATGCAACGCGGATGCCTGCGCCGCAATCGAACTGCATTGCATCAACTGTTTATACAAATACTTGCTGGACGGCCATCCGGATTGCAAGCTTAATTTTGAATCCATAAACCTTGGAGATTCAGACGGGCCTGTTTTTGTGGATGGACAGAACCATCGAGATGGATCCGAACAAAGCCTGAAAGGTGGTAGTTCAATTGGCCCAGACTCACTCTCGGTACCGGGTCCGAGTACGCCGGTGTTCAGATGCGTGAAGCCCGGAATATGAGGAAGACCGGAGTGCAGTGCATCGGTTGACTCGGCTTCGATTAGCAAAACTCCTTTGCGTTCTTTTTCAGGCCAATAAAAAACATTCTGCGGCGAACCACAATGACGTTCGAACAGTGTAAGAAGGCGGGAGACAGCAAATGGAGCACAATTCAGCAGAACACATCGTTTTGCCAAGCTGGTGTAGTTTGAGAGTGAGGCGCTCAAATTTTCGTACATATTTATTCTATGACTTAGGGGAGAGGAGAGCAGTCAAATGAGAGAACAGGACTCACCTCCGCTGCCAGTGGTGCTTGCATACAGAACACCTCCAGTTTTAAATCCCCCAAATCTGTGTGCAGTGTAACCGCCTGCAATAAAAAGAATTTGTACACATGGAAAATTTGTCCCTATTGGGGAGTGTGCACAAAAAACTAAAATTATCCATCCGCAAGAATAAGACGAATACAATGTAGTTGCAGTCTGTGGTACAGCTGAATGAGTTTTTCTGCTTTTAATACTAGTACCATCACTACTAAGTCTAATATTTGCCCGTATCTGATCGTCTAACAAATAAAACCATGCAATTACATCCTTTTACATTTAGATAATCACTTCATCGCTACCAATGTGTCCATCCACAGACCTATGTACAACAAAGTGCGTTGCAAATGTCCTAGTCAATGAAGTGAGAGGTTGCTATCGAAAGTAACTTCTGATTGCTTACAGGTAAACATATTATTACCATTGGAATCTTGCCGCGTACAAACCCGGGAGCACGGGTGTACTCTACCCAATGACCCGCTAAGCTGTGATCAGGGGAACAGGGAACGTATCGATAAGGACCGAGTATACGGGTTATGCTCACGAAATAAACCCTAGGTGGCAAGCAAAAGCGATGCCCAAGTGGATTAAGCGTCCGCCACCAAGATGGTCAGAAGTCCAAATCCCACATCTACTGGTCACTCTGGTGGCAGGCGGCAACTCGCTGTCACCCACCTCGTTACTGCATGTGACGTAATGAGATCTTTAGTGGTTCGATCCCACTCCACATTTCAGGGTCACGGCTGTCGAATTACCCACAACACACACACTACGATGTAGTAAGTCTTAGTCACTATGGGGTGCGACCTTTCCACTATGCTCATGCTTTATGCATATCACTATCTTCAGCATCATCATCGTTCAGTATTAAACAGCAAGACAAGCCCCACTGACCACTGCCTTTTCGCCAAGGTTACATGTTTATATAAAACGGAGGAGATCTATATAAAAAGGTGAATAACCACAGGGAACAGCTAGTGGACCTACACAGGTGATGCTGCTGTAGCCAACAAACGGAACTCAGTCTAATTGCATAAACCCACCCTTTCAATCATTCTGATTCGATAGAAAGTGACAACACGATCTTCACTGTTCACGGTTCACTGCCATATCCTTCAGTGTATCCAACCAGCTAGTTGACGGGTCTATCGGATCCCAACCACGAAGACATCAGACACCTACTTTACCTAAGTTCACCGTATGTCCTCTCATCCCGCGTTGCCACGTCATCTGTTGACCTCCACGTGGCTTCTTCCATTTCTTGGGAGGAACCCAAAATAAGGCACGGCATGGTAGACGAGTGTTCGCCACACGCAAAACGTAACTAAACCAACGTAGTCTACTAAGTTTCATACGATGAAACAAGGTGTTCCGAGACCTGGCACCCAGTACCAGATTCTTAATCTCTATATTACTCACCCGGCTACTCCATGCAATCCTAGCGACACTGCGCAGATATCGGTGGTCAAAATCCTCTAACTGACGAAAATCTCCCAAACGCATACTCCACGTTTAGCAATCATGCAACAGAACTGAGCGCATTGTAGCACAGTGCATGTAACTTTTCAACTTCAATGAAATAACAGGCCGATACCATAAATGCTTCAGTCCAGCGTAAGCCCCTCAAGCCTTCGATATACACGTGTTTACCTATACTGACGAGCTACTATTGATTGACAAGCAGCTACAAGGTAAGTGGTACGATCCACGATCGTTATTTCCTCCCCACCCAGTACCACGTTCGGCACTGCTGTCGTCCAATCTTGTGAGAGCACTTTGTACTTTGAAGGTGCAAGGTCATTTCGAATGAACCTGGTAGTTCACTATATATACTGTCGCACGACCATAGGTATGCAAGTACAATGCTGGCAAAAGGTTTACGAACTTCACTGACATACCTTTCCGGTGAAGAGCATTGAATGGGGCTGTCCGACGCACTAAGTTGGATGCGCCTTTCAAGTCGAGAAAGACTATGATCGTAGGTTGGCGGTATTTGGCGCGTTTCCAGTAACTGTCAGAGAGTGAATATCTGGTCGATGCAACCTCGACCTGGACGAAATCCGGCCTGTGGTTCGCGAACATTACTCTCGCGAATCGGTGTCAAACGGCGCAGCATTATCGAAGCTAACACCATCGTAACTATCGGAATCAAACTAATCCCACGATGATTGCTGCAGTCACTCTGTATGCCCTTCTTGAAGATGGGTACAATCAGTGACTCACCTCACGATAACGGAATACGCTTCGTCGTTCCAGATATCATGAAGCAAGGAGATAAGCGGTTTCATCAGCACTTCTCCACCCAGTTTGAAAAGAACTGTGGGGAGTTCGTCGGAACCAGCTGCTTTTCCTTGCTTCAGAAGTCGAATATTCGACTGCACTTCCAATTACGTTGGGGTATCAAGTGATACCTCCCAAGGATTCGCAGCTCCAGACGTCGACCTAAATACGTTAGCGTGTGGCCAGCTAAACCGATCCTTGAAGTGCTCAGCACAATGATCCAACAGTCCAGCCTTTGTTGTTTACCATGGATGAGTCCTTCACTCCTATCGCACACGACTTCACTAACCGAAGTTCGCCAACCACCGCTGTCGCGTATAAGCCTAAACAGTCTTTCACTGTTACCTGAAGCGGCCGCTTCCTCCATCTCTTCAAATACCTTAACCCACCAGTTCTCACGGTCATTCTTAAGGCTTATCATCAACTGACGCTTCAACTGTCGATGCATCTCATTCACTACCTTGCAGTTACAGAGGTGGCGTTTTTGCTCCCTTACACCTAGCGACTCTTGTGGGACCAAATGTCTTCGATGAACGCTGGATCTAGGAACACAGGCGAAATCTGCTGCCAAATACACAGCCTGCTTAATTCGATCTCACTGCTCGTCGGAGGTCTTAGTTCCTCGGATAGTTCCCGCTCATAGCTGTTGCGAACAGCCGAATCAGAAAGTCGTTCGACGGCCAATCGAGTTTGTGGTCTGCGTCGATGGCCGCTGAGCTGCAGCAAACATCGCATTGAAACTAACGCATGGTCCGATTCGACGCACGTGGTCCAGTACGATCTACAGTTCTGGACGGAACCGCGCCAACGGTAGCTTACTGCAATATGGTCAATCTAACTCAGACCACCTGTCAAGTTAGAGTGCCATATCGCTGTGCGACGCGAAGTGTCTCGGAAATTTGTACAAGATAGGAATAGCCTTTTGTCTGCACAAAACTGGAGAAGTCTTTCACCGTTATCTGTTTACTGAGCAAGCAAGGCGTATCACCCAACCAAACAGGATTCCAGTGCACTAAGTTGTCCAACTTGTGCATTAAAATCACCTTCCGCCATTACAATGTCAGAGCGTTTGTTCTGCCGAACAACAGTGACGAGGTCATAGTAAATCTCGTCCCTCTCCATGTCAGTGCTGCAGTCTGTGGGAGCGTATGCCGAGATAACAAATAAACTGTGCTAAACATTACTATCCTTTCGGATGCCGACTGATCCCTGCAGTCTCATGGCACACAAGCGACTATTGACTGGGATCCAATCTAAAAGGGCTGCTTCAGCCTTCTCACTCAAGACTATTCCTACACCACGTTGACCCACAGCTTGAGCTGCTTCGTCTCCTGAACTGTGCAGGAAATACTTTGACGAGACATTGAATTACTCTACTCTACTCAAATCTTGAATTCGTGTTTCACTCACACAGCAGACATCAATCGAAAGTGAGTCCACTGTCAGAGCCAAACACGCCTGTTGGCCAGCCTGCATTAAAGTGCGCACATTGAAGGAAACCAGATTCCGAGGTTGACGAGGCTTGAGAAAATGTGAGCTAACAGACTGAAAACCACCTACTACACTACTTGACAACGAACCGCTGCGAGTATCGGGCGTGTTATCAATGGAGATACTATGGGTAGGCAGAAGGGGAAAACAGATTGGGCTGGGGACAGAAGAGACAGGTTGAATAAAAGAGAGGGAACTCTGAGCAGCAGCACTTATCACTACCCACCTAGCTCCCGCTCGATGCAATGGGCAGCGTGGTCCCGATTATCCTGCGTGACGACCGATGCAGTATGGAATTATTTGTAGGTGTTTAACCCACGGGGATTGCTAGGGAGTCCAGCCGCTAAGCTGAAGAACGATTAGGTTTCTCGACCAAAGCCTTTGGTTCTGACAAGAACCTGACCCTAAGACAGCAGAGTATAGCTGAGAGGAAGCCTTTCTACTTGCATCAATTATTTTTCCACTCGGTTTTCCGACCGAGCTGCTAACTGAGATCAATCCCTGACTTGGAGGATCAGGAGACTACTTCGTCAGGTCTCTACTGATTGACTTTCCAGGCATGATTGGGTCTTTGGCTTGAGATAAGTGTAGCTCGCTGGGTCACGGAGGCACGCAAGCGGTTACACCACGTTAAGGTATAGTCTCGTTGCGACAACAACCTGCCATCTATTTCGCTGGAAGGATATGGTAGCGAATGGTGAACAATGGTGAGTGTGCTGTCATTTTCTATCAAGACAAAATAATTGAAAGGGTGCATCTTTACAGTCAGAATGGGTTCCATATGTCGGCTAATGCGTCATTTTTATCGTTTCTAGCATGTGTAGGTCCACTCCTTGTTTCCTTTGCATATTAGCTCCTTTTATAGAAACGTAACTCTGAGGAAGACGCAGAGTTCAGTGGAACTTGCCTTGCTGTTTACCACTGAACAATGTTCTGGCGTAATGGGTAAGGCGTTCGACGGATGAGCTTTCATCGCGGAGTGGATATGTAGTGGTGATAATTTCTGTTTTTATAAATATATAAACATATATATATATATATATGTATGTACAATGGTCATCGGCAAACCTGTCCGTCGTTGAAATAAAAAGGAGAATCAAATAGGCTTTATCCTAGAACTGTTTAGCATTGAACTGTAATGGAACCATTGCTCGGTATTCTATTCGGACGACTTTGCGCCGAAGGAATCAGAGATAACCTCTTTCAGAAGATAGTAGCGTCAAAGTGATTTCCAGGCATCACTCTAGTCCTACCCAAGACCAAACAATAAGGGCTCCGTGTCCTCTATTCACAAGTCCGATTTTGCTTTACATTGAGATAACCATTTGTAAAAAATACATCTCATCAAAACAATCGATGAAGGTACACAATTTACACCAATTAGAACACTGTATTCAATAAGCGTCCAGTAGGAAAAATGAGGCCCACATCATTGATGTAGGGGGAATCGGACAGTCCGCACACGCTAATGCCTCATTAGCTTAGCCAAAGCAATATGATTGAGATCTACACGATCACTCAAAAAAATGCTCTTATCGAATTGAATACAGAAACAAACATTTGTGAGAATGACGTATATTGGAAACAACTGAAAATAATGGTCACATTCTTTCAGAAGGCAGTGAAAAGACTATATCGTAATGCCATTTCACTCATCGATTCTATATCCTTTAACAAATGGTATTCCCGAGGCCACTGTTTTCTGATATCGAAGATACTTCTCACCGAAAAATTGAATCAAATGTTTTTCTTCGTGAACGATTCGTCCGTGCAAGAACCGATATCCGACGATACCGAAACCGAACAGACAAAGAGGGTTTCCAAGAAGCAGCTGAGTTCCGAGGGTCCAATAAAACCAACCGACATATGCTGGGTGTCGACACCAAGAATACAGTCCAGTTGTGACAAGTTGGTGATCTTTTTGATGAACCGTATCAACGTGATGGTTGAAATTAGTGGTTGTGGTTACCATGGCACACTTTCGTACAATTTCACCGACGACACAAAGTAATAGACCAGTAACATTGATCACAGTTGGAATGTGGCAGTAATAATTTGGGATTATTCGGGGGACAATAAGTATCTCAATCCAGTATTCCAATGCGCAAGCAATCACAGCTGTTATGTACTCTGGACTATGTGTCAACATGTATACATCAACATCACAGTGTGGGGAATTGTAAACCGCGGTGATATAAAATTCTGACCAATGAAAAAAGCTCAGAAAAATTATGTAACAAGCAAACTTCCAAATTTGCTTTGGATAGTCCCAATGTAAAGAGGCCAACAGGAGGAGAAAACCAATGGCAAAAACAAGTCCTAGAAAATAAGCGCGTAAGGAGTTTTCAAGTCCACCGCATTTCTGAGAAGGATGGTTTTGATAAACAAACTTACTGGTGATTAGTGGAACAACTACAATGGAATAAAATAATAAGTACAAAAGGATTGTGAATACTGAATCGTCTTTCCCACACAACGCAAGTATGCATGGAAGAATACAGGAGCCCGAAAAGAAACCGACAACGGAATTCACAGCGTCTGGTGAGTTAAATTCAGCGTTGTGAATATTGAGGGTCCTTGCAATGTAAGACATTCACGGGCGGTCTCGAAGTTGCGTTCGCGAAAACCTCTCGTAAAGCTGGTATGAGCGGAAAGACAAAAGCGAAGAACAGCATTAGACTAACAGCCTCCCTAGTGGTGAGGCGACTTTCATCCTAAATGAAATATCTTAAAGAACTACTCTAAGACAGGGACCATATAAATAAACTGCAATTAGCACTAGCGCGATGACACCATTTCAGTTGATTTCCTACTTCAACCTTATAACTGCAACGGTTTCAAATCGTTAAACTTGGATCATCCACGTATCAGGTGGGACGGTTCTGGTTGTTATCTCCTCAAAGCTCCATCCACTCTACTGCATTTATCTGCTTGAGAAGACACTGCACGCATAGGGAGTCTGTTTGTGCGCATGAGTAATACACGCCGAAACCGCCCTAACTTATTCACACGAAGTGCTTCCATGCTTTCTGAGGACATTCAAAATGAAGCATCATCATCCTCATAATTCTTCTGTAAATCAAGTTCTTCACATCTGATATTGCTTACGCATTGATGGGAAATTGTGAAGAGTGACTAGTGATATATTTCCCAAAAACCGTCATTCAGTAAGACACCATATTCGATTGTAAAAAAGAAAATGCAAGTTTTCCGCCCGTAAAGACAAGGATATGACCAAATTTCTCGGTCAATGGTACATAACGGAGTGAAGGAAATGATTTGATTATGCACGGTTGAGGACACCAACCCCCTGAGGAAAAACGCAAACAATGAAAAGAAAAATAAAGGTGGAGTGTGCACTAAACAACATGTAACAACCTTATCAAAGTCATCCTCTATTTTACCATCATCATCATCATCATAATCAAAATCAACATCACCATCATCTAGCATTAAACAGCAAGGCAAACCCAACTGACCACTGCCTTTTCGCCAAGGCTACATGTTTATATAAAACGGAGGAGATCTATATAAAAAGGTGAATAACCACAGGGAACAGCTAGTGGACCTACACAGGTGACGCTGCTGCAGCCAACGAACGGAACTCAGTCTAATTGCATAAACCCACCCCTTCATTCATTCTGATTCGATAGAAAGTGACAACACGATCTTCACTGTTCACGGTTCACTGCCATATCCTTCAGTGTATCCAACCAGCTAGTTGACGGGTCTATCGGATCCCAACCACGAAGACATCAGACACCTACTTTACCTAAGTTCACCGTATGTCTTCTCATCCCGCGTTGCCACGTCATCTGTTGACCTCCACGTGGCTTCTTCCATTTCTTGGGAGGAAC
>LUCM01002432.1:76012-88103 GCA_008360955.1 Fasciolopsis buskii | reverse complement strand
TTGGCCGTGTCTGTGATTAGTTTGACATTGTCATTGAGCAGGGATTCAAAAGAGAAACAGGCAGATGCGCACGAAAGGGATTTCTGAAGAAGAATAAGGTTGTTGTGTGGAAAGTTACGGAGGCGAACTCGGGTTTGATTTGTTCGCCTGAAGGAATGGAAAGTTGGCCTAGAGTATATTTTGGGCCTTAACAGAAGCAGACAATGATCGCTACTTGAAATTGGAGCAGGCAGTTTCAGGGAAAATCAATCGGGGTGGTTGGTAATAACTCTATCTAAAATGGATTTGCCTCTGGTGGGAGAAACGCAGGGGTCAGTCAAATCAAGCGCAGTCAGTGGTAAGTAGATGCATGATTAAAATCGTCTACAATAATGTACAGATTATCCTCAAGAAGAGGAACAATAAACACTAGAAAAGAGGCGATATTGTGTTGCGATAGTGCTGTTATGACGAGAAAACCTAGGATGACACTGTGTCACGAGACAGTCAATTCCATTGAGAGAGTACTTATAAACAACTTCGGACTTGCCAGACCAGAAAGAGTTTATGCATGTTGCAACACCGCCTCCAGTCTTCTACTTGTTCGAAACTCTGTCCAGCCGATGGAGTGTGAAGTTGTCTATCGACACGAGTGAATCAGCGATATAGGGGTTCATCCACGATTCTTATGTGCAGATGACACACGTGGGAACATGGGTCGGTGGTTGAAGTGTGAGGGACTGATCCGACATTTTCGTAAGCAGAGAGCGGATGTTGATACTCAACAAAGCCGGAATGGACATGTTGGTTGGAAGGGGTGCATTTAAGAGCTGCCTGCCAGCCAGCACGAGTGCCTCTTTTAGTTCAATAAGATCTTTAAGATGCAGCAATACGTGATCCCAGTCCATGTTTAGAAACGATACGGTTTTTGAACATAAGTAATTCCGAGCGATTGTATCGTCGAACGGAGAACATGATCGAACCAAAAAAAAGAAAAAAAGAAAGTGTCATACGCCGAAATGAGGAGAGATGGGACACTTGTCGAACGCCGCGGGTCATTTCAAATGAAGTTCATAGTTCACCATATACTCTCACGCGACCATAGGTATGCGAGTACAATGCTCGCAACAGGTTCACAAACTTTGTTGGCAAATCCTTCCGGTGGAGAGTTCTGAATAGGGCTGGTCGATCCACGGAGTCGAAAGCCCCTTTCAAGTCGAGAAAGACTACGATCGTAGGGCGACGGTGCGTGTTGCGCGTTTCGAGTACTTGGCCAAGAGTGAATATCTGGTCGACCACCGGTGTTGCACGTAAGTTTAGGCGGTCTGATTGTTACTCCATACAACTTCCATTTCCATTTCTCCGACTTCCTTAACCCACTAGTTTTCACAGTCATCATTAAGTCTTATCTTCACTTAGCGTCGCAAATGTCGAAGTATCTCGTTCATTGCTTTAGAGTTAGGGAGTTGGTATTTTTGCTCCATTAGGTTCAGGGACTTGTGACCTCTAACTTCTTTGATGGACGGTGGATCTAGAACCACAGTCGAGACCGGGTACCAGGTGTGTGGTCTGCTTGCCTCGATCCTACTCTTCATCAGCGTTGCTGCTCGTAGAGGTTCTTGGCTCGTATGGTAGTTTCTTTTCATAACCGGTGCGAGCAGCGAATTTGACAGATGTCCCACGACCGATCAGCTTTGGGACTTACGTCGTTAGCCATTGGTCTGCACCAAAAACCGCAATGAAACTAACGCACGGTCCGATTCTATGTATGTGGACCAGTAGGACCTACAGTTTAAGACAGAACTGAGCCAGCATTAGCTTACTGGTATATGATCGATCTGACTGTAAATAAATGGCAGCTGCCTTTCTCACACAGTTGTAACAGAAAGAAAGAGTATAACAGTAAACCGGGATTCGACCTACGGGGATTGTAAAATAAAAGAATCCCATGGTAAACAATATACGAAATATGAAATAAATAACCAGTAGAGGGAGAGAAAAACGCGTCTCGACAACCCATAATGACGTTGTCATTCAAAAGTGGCTGGTGGGTGTCACGCTTGCAATGGAGATGAGGACTAACGGGCGGCTAGGTGTGTGAACCGACATACAAAAAAGCAATACGATGGGGGATTTTTGATCATTCGGAGCAGAGAATGAGAAAAACTAACCTCATTAATCAGTGATGATCTAGTGGATTAAGCGTCCATCATCAAAACTTTCAGAGATTAGAATCCTAGATCCGCCCATCACTTTGTTGGGAGACGGCAACTAGCTGGTCTCATGAGACTTTACGTGGTTCTACGCCAATGCAAGTCTCAGGGACACGGTCGCTTGCTCCTTATCCATGTAGTCTGAGGTGTTATATTTCTGCATGCTTTAACGGACAAATTGCTGCACTCCGTTGTTTCTGGTTTAAATGACCACCGCTTGCGGAAGTATGGATATGGTAAACCGGACGTAGATCATCAACGGATTTACTGGAACTTGATTTCGACTAGAATTTGTTTAGGTTTCAAGAGCTAGGAAACAAACCGTCGCAACGTCATTCTGCTACAGTTTCGTGACGGTATTGCCACAGGAAATTCTTCTGAAACTGCGTTACTCATCTGTTCCTTTTTGTACCTGCTTTCCGCCGAGAGAGGATACGCAGGCATCTTTTATTAGGTTGATATATAGACTGCTAATTCTCCCTAATATGTAATCAAGTCCACTGGATATGTAGGTCTCCGGTTCTTGTTTATCTTATCAGCATGAATGAACAGATCATCTTTGTGAATAAAAACGACCCCGGGAATATCTAATTCTAAATTGTTTTTCTTTTAGCAGCTGTCAGTTATGTATGGAAAACTAGCTAATTCCATGCATATCAATTGGAAACTTAGCCCAATATGAAGAACCTCCAGCGTGGTCATAAGAATAGTGGATTGTGATTCGGCATGATCAATTACTCTGGTTAAAGACCGACACAGTCGCGGCGACATCGCACTGATCATGCCAGTCGATAAGCTGAACGAGTAACGCGCACGAGAAAGTCGAGGAATATTGATGGACGAAACTTGCTAGCAGTATAGTAAATCAGTAATTGTGGGTTATAGAAGACCAGTATAAACTATTTGATTTTGGACTAATAAACAAATGTTTGTGTCTGCCCGACTTGGTTTTTCTCATGGGTGTTAGTGGGAACGTACGATAGCGATCAAGAGATGGAACCGACTGCAGACTTACGAGAATAGAGTAGACTTATTCTCTTTTTTCGTTCCAGAATAACATTTGTGTCTACTCTTTCTGTCGCTTCCCACAATGATCCCGGCAATTTCATTGTCCCCTATCCCTGTCCTTTCCGTGCAGGTTGAAGTCTCGTCACCGGACGAAATTGACGAGATATTTGACACAATATCCTACAGCAAAGGATCTAGTTTGATCCATATGATTCATGCGTTCCTCGGTGACAAAGCATTTCGTGCCGGATTGTGCACATACCTGGCTAAACATGCCTATGGGAACGCCACGACGGAAGATTTATGGACTGCACTGGGCACAGCCTCCGGAGTGGACGTGGCCGCAATTATGCGACCGTGGACCCAACGGGCAGGTTTCCCGGTGATTACTGTTCAACCTTTGTCCATCCAGGATGGACGTTTATCGATCCAGTTGAAACAAGAACAATATCGTTTGCCTTCGACGAATACGACTTGTAAGTCTTGCATTGCTTATGTTATTTCATTAACTTTCGAAGCCTGATGCAACGCTGGTTGCAAAATGGTGCGAGGAATCACATTCTCAACACAACACCGTGTTCAAGAAGTAAATTTGCGATTGAGTTGCGTTGTCTCTCAATGCTCGTGGACTACAGTGCTGACGGTGTGCGCGTGCATCTCCCACATATGCGGTCATGCTGCGTGAGCGAGAGGTGGTCATGTTCTGTTTGTTTAAAGCAGCTCCACGGGTGATTCATTACACGCTTGAAATAAAGTCCGGACGGCAAGCGATTGACAGTCTAAGTAGCAATCTCCTCTGGCAGCTAATATAAACCAAAACGAAGACCGATGGAGAGGGTTCTAATTGTCTTTGTTTTTTTTTGAACAAACGTGTACGGAGATGGAATAACCACATGCGCACACAGTATACAAGCAGCGTGCATCAGTTGTGTTTTTGCTTCTTGCCTACACATCAACACATTGTTATATTTTCGCCATAGTTTTCTTATGCTTTTTAGTCTGATTCGATACATCACTCGCCTGCTAGCTTTGTCCATTTGTCGTGGCGAAAATGATTAAGGAAGAGGGACAGAGACTCTGTTCCTATTACTATTTGAACTTAAACTTAACTAAGGTGTATACAAGCTGTAAGCCGAGTTATCCGGGATTGTTTTTTATGTGCCCCAAGCATTCGTTCTTCTTCGTCGTTGGTGTAGTCGCCATGGTTTGCAACTCAGCAAGGTTGGTCACCGTCATACAAACGAACGTGAATCTCTGATTGGACCGTGGTCAAAGTAGTAGAGGAACTGTTGGATCAGAACTTACATCTTACTCATTTCCCAGTCGTCGTTCGCGGTCAACAATCGTTTGTGTTGTCCACAGCATCGACATAGCCTCTAACAAAGGATGTCACATAGCTAAACTAAATGAGCTTTCAATGACCAACTCCGTTTTTTCCTGCGCCTGTACTGATAAGCACGAACACGCAATCATCATTATGTGGGAATCGATCCGGCTGTCACAAACACGCATGCTTTCGATGTCAGAGATCTATCCCACAGATATACCTACGGACATAAAAGTGTGCCCGCCTACTTGAACCTTGATTTCGGTTGGCTCTTTGCATATGCCAGGCTAATCGCGTTGTTCTCCAATTCATTCTGCTCATGGTTTTCGTCACTTGTGTTTGAGGCGTAAGTGAGATCCTCCTGACTGCCTCTCGTGTTTTGTCTGAGTGCCTAGTTTCGCGCTATCATTATTTTCTATCATATTTACGAACTAACTACTATATACATACTGTAAGTGTAGTCTGTCACATACAACACTATTGTCTTTAAAATCATTGTGAGCATTCACTAGCGTCAAATGGCAATTCGCCGTCACTCGAATCGTTACCTGTTGGGGACACTATGCGATTGTATTCCACTCCAGGTTTCAGGGTCGTTGTTGGTGGTTCTTCCTTCCCCAGTTTAGTAAGCTCTAGCGGCTACACTCATGATTGGAACGTCACAGTACCACCTAGTCAATCATCCACCATCGCTAAATACTTGGGAACTTCATGTGACCCACCATCTTCATCATTCTCGTGCTTATTTTTCCCATTTGTGTTTAACAGTCTAGCAGGCTTTTGCGGTTATAAATTGAAATGTCCCTTTTACAGCGTTCATGTGAACGAAACATGTAACAAAATGATGGTTAGAATGAGTTGCTGACTCGCGCTGTTCTCGGTCGAACTTGCCTTCGGGATCTCCTTTTATTCTGATCCGGAGACTACGGCTTCTGTTGGTGTGAGAAGCTCCGAGCGCTAAGACAAGATCTGTGTTATGGTTCAAAATATCCCCTATATGGTTCGTTTACGGCAAAAAAAGACTATGACGGCAACCCTTATTTATTTTCTTCGCCTGCTCACCCATCGGGCGTTAAAATAGTTTTTGTAACGATGTCTTTATGACGATCTACGGAGGCTTCTCAAATGCACGTGGCTGTGATGGCCACACATCCAAAATGCTTAATTAGATCTGGCTGAGGACGAACGAGTTATTGCCCAGTTTCTCGGTACAATGGTAATAGTATTCGATTGCTTCTACCTTTCCGTACTTTCATGTGTTTTTGTCAAGCATTAGTTTTCCATGTAGTTTCTATCACAGTGACTTCATTTTTATCCTCGTTTTTTGACTGAAATGCGGCATTATTGATTGTACGCAAAAGTCTATACAATATTTTGGCAGCTTTCTGTTAAATCACGCTGGACGCATAGACTACACAGTCATTTGACTACTTCGAGTCGTAATGGTAGTAGGATTTGTATTCTAATCGTACGGTGATCCTTCAAGTCGAAGGTCCCTTTTTTACAGATGGGCATAAACGTAATTCCTCGCCCCTTCGGTTTGAAAGATAACAGTGAGGCGATCTCAGTCAGGCTTCCGTTACTGAATTAGCGGTTGTTACAAAATGTAGCCGTTATGCAATTCGTTTGGTCGTTGCTAGAATGTGGTCAGCTTTGAGTGGTCAACCGAGTCCGGTGAGATCCGAACATTATTCGTCCGTTATAAAAGCTGAGAGGAGAGACAGAAAGATTTCGACAAACAAAGCAGTTGTTAACAGGTTCCATCCAACTAAATCATTAAAGTCATCAATAGTCATTGAATGAAGGAGACTCGACCAGTTAGCCGTCAACAGCAAAGGCAAACTAGAAAATCGATTGTGGGGCTTGTTTTACTCCTAGAGAAGCGATTTGGTGATCGGGGTTTAGCGGAATCACGGAACTGGCCGATCAGATGAGTGTTTGTTTGTGATTGAACCGTTTATCTCGGTTCACCACCTTATGGATCTCTTCCTTTGTTCCAGTCTGTACATACTTACACATCCCGATTTCACTCATACTTTCACGGTAAGTGCGCCTATTGGTGTGTGGGCACACAAAAGCCGTCTTCAAATCGTAGTATCTTCTCAACCCAGCCTTGTTCTTCCATGTGTGAGCATAGTTCGGTTGAATTGCCGTTCATTCCGTTCTGCGATGCGCTTGCCATCATCATTCTGCTTACCTTAAAATACCTCAACATCGACGGTTGCCCTGGCGACAGCAGCGTTGTGGAGGATCCTGCCGCAAGCACACAATGGATTTCACCAGATTCCACCCCTCCCCCGAGTACATTATCAGTGGTGAAAATAAGATAAGCTTTTCTACATTTTGGCTTCGTTTGTGCATGCGTGTGTGTGTGTGTGTGCGTTTTTGTCTGATGATGTAGTATACCAACTCAACATTACTTTTTCTCACACTATGTCATTTCGATTTGCAATTAACCAATTCGTTCACCGTTTTTCGCGTTTGCCTCCGATCCCAGCCGCTAAAAATTCACAGGTGTGGCCTGTTCCAGTGGTGTTCTGTTGCTGGTCCAACGATAACAAAAATCATACGGTGCACAAACACGTGCTTCATTCGGCTGAGGAGACCGTTCATATTCCAATCCCATGGCATGCCTCCAGTCTGGAGGATTGCCTTGTGAAAATTAACACAGATGCCACTGGATTCTATCATGTCCGATACCCGGAGAATCAAATGCCCAGACTTATAGCACACATGAAGACGTCAAAATGGTCCACCCCCAGTAGATTCGCTTTCATCAATGATGGTTTCGCATTGGTGAGTTCTCAGTTTGTCCCGTTACCGACCTCTTACCATTTTCCCNTGACACCTAGTCACTTCAAGAGACCATCTCACTGCATTGGCTGACTAACGTGGCTATGATGCATATTACACATACCTGCTCAGCAATCATTTCCTCGCGCACTGTTTGCAGCAGCCGCAAAAGAAGGACGTGGTGGATGATTTACAACTTGGAGAAATGCGGTGACTGGATAGGTCTACAGATAATTTTGCATCGATCGGTCCTGTGCGTCTGCTCGGATGGGACCCTTAAAATGCGGACTGTTGTTAGTTGCAGACGCTAGCAGAGGTTACTTGAGAAAAATTTCACGAGAGGAAACGTTCATTGGTTGGCTGTGCTGACTTAAACCGAGTGACCTAGAGGAAAAATTAAAATCCAATTCGAAAAAACGCAGAACTTCGAGTAAAAAACTGGATGAAATGCAATCCAACTTCATCTTTTCTTTTTGCTTACTCTCTTAACAAGTTCATATATGTTTTTTTTCCAAAGCTTTGTGTGCGCTGAGCTTGGAGTTTAGATTGCAAACGTTTCATCACCAGCCGAGGTGGGATCATCAGTGCGTACGCTCCCAGCGCTCATAAAACTTTGAAAATTCGGAGCTACAAAAAACTCAATCGTCATATATATATATATATATATATATATATATATATATATATATATATATAATTATCCAGTCTGTCATGGAATCATTGCGTAATAAAAAATTACGTTTCATAAGAAGGTAGATAAATGAAATTGATTAATTTTTTTCTAATTTCAGTCCACTCAGTCCCTTGCGTTTTGTTTTGTTTTGCCGTCGGAGCCTTTGTGAAAGAGAACAGCGAGTGAGAAGAAGGGAAGGATGAATGAACACTGTGTATAGTTTGCCATGTATATTTTCTAGTTGTCCTCATCCTCCATGTCATCGAATGACCACGGAGGTCATAATTCGTCAATAGACTGAATAATTCAGATACCTTTGATGAAGTCTGCTTTATAGAATTACAATAGATATCGATGCAGAAGGCAGTCAATCTCTATTCGGAGGGTGATAGAATGCTAACAACAAGGGGACATGAGATTATGTGAAGCATGGGCCGTTGCAAATGTTTCACTTTCAGTGTTGTGTTCTTTAATTCCATAAAAGTCGACGGGAATAGCAGAAACACGATTTGATAGTGGACAACAATGGAGGAACTAAATGTAGATCTTGTCTAGGAAGCCTACGAGAGGTTATTGACGAGCAGTAAAGTAAGATATTGAAGATCCCGAAAAGCAAAATAAGTAATAGCAGCTCTCTTAGAACCGGACAACTTCGGTATGCAGATTTAAGAAGCTTGTGGACGTCGCTTATGCACCAGTTCTGGATAAAAATAGACCACCAGTTGACAATTATTACGTTTAACTGGGTAGACTTTACCAACATGAGCAGCCGCTTCTGAAAGCAATATGAGTTCATATCCACTCCACTAGATGATGCGCTTTGGTTTTGCCAACCACAAGCATTGCTGACACCATCATTGAATCCGTTTCCCCGTCTATGATCAGGTCTAAACTGCTGCAGTGATGCCAGTGTTAGTTTCTCGAAAAATGGGTTTGATCCCGAGATGATTCTTGAGCTAAGCACTTTAGTTTGAATGGATCAAATTTCTGTCAAGTAACATTATCGATTTTAACTACTCATGAGTAGAATTATCGCAATTCGTTTTTTCGACCATATCGGGTTCCAATGCTTTGCGCCGGTTTGTTTTCGTGTCTCATTCTCTGTCTGCTGTAGCTGAAGAGAATTCTTTTGTAATTCCTACCTTTCCTGCTGCATTCTGATTAGGCCAAAGCAGGAATGATCAACATCTCCGACTGGCTCCCACTATTGCCCAAAATCCTCGAAGGAGAAGAGTCCTATGCCATCTGGCGTTGTGTCCTTGTTGATGGTTTAGCCACATATGTGCGCCGCCTTGTCCAAGAAGGGGACATATCTGAAGGGAAGTATCACGCATTTTTGCGTCAAATAACTTGCCCAGTTCTTGCAAAGATGGGTAAGTCTTGACTGGCCGTTTGTATCGGTAGATTCTTCGTTAACTAATTTTCTACGGAGTTGCTCACCGCTCACTGTCCTATCGCACAACGTTAACGCTTCGCGCACTCATTCAACAAGATCCATATTCCGTTGGAATTTTTCAGGATCCTAAAGCCTCAATTTACATAACTAAACACTTCGTCAAACCCATGCGAAGGAACATTTGTCTTTCCTCATTTGATACTCTAATAGATCCCACGAGTTAAGCTGAGAAATTATTCGTTTTCGAACCATCTCAGTTTGTGAACACCACAATGGTTCCCTCACATTAGCGTTCCAGTTGGCCATTTCTCAAAATCTATCGATTCAACATGTGTTTGAGTTCTCCGCTCTCCATCAATCACTGATCTGGCCAAGGACAGATTGAGCAGAATTATCAATGAACTCATTGATCCGTCTCGTCATCTGTCTTGTCACTGGAGATTCTGTCAAATTCGGTCGCGGACAGGCGACACTCGTCTATCACCTGATTCAAAGTTCCGGTCTGTAAGCGGACAGAATGCGTTTATGCGACAAATTACCCGTGCTTTTGTTTCTGTCTGAATTTTTTTTACTGTGCAGTAGTTGTACACTGGACCCGGTTTTCCTCCTCTCACGATGGCTGTTTTTGACTTCCAGGCAGGGTTATTGTTGATTTTCGTCCCCAACTTTACTGGACGATATTTCTAATCTCTACCAGGCGTAAACCACGTGATCAAATGCAATTCCAGATCACTAGCCGTTTTCTTTGTGTATTTCAGATTTTCTCACCGGCAAGCAGTCTTCGAGCACGATGGCGTTGACACATGACACTAATCTGCTCCGTTCGTTACTCGTGATGACTGCGGGTGCGGAAGCTGGCGATGCAGATGTGATTGAGGAGGCCAAACGGCGCTATAATGCACACAAATCAGGACACTCGGTGCTTCCGAGTGATTTGCGTGCAGCCATCTTCTGTACTGTTGTGCGATACGGTCCACCAGAAGTGGTTGACGAACTTATGCAGGTCAGCCACTCGGTCTCTCAATCTGCAACACTTATATTACTCTTTTCGTAAACTAAATATTGGGTGGTTGAGATCGCAACCGACAGCAATGTTTTGTAACGCCTAACACACTATCTTGCGTTCACCTCTCTCCGCGGTTCTAATTCGTCTTCAATTGTTTATCTCATACTTCCTCCAAAAATCTGTACTCACTAGGCGTATCGTGTATCTAAATGCTTGGAAGAACGTGCGCATATTCTGTCCGCTTTGGGTGGTGCTCACACGGCCCGCCCGGCCAATATCACTTCGACTACAGGATCGGCAGTCGCTGGTTGCCTAGGTGATCCAAACGATGTCAGTTCATTATCTCAGTTAGACCAAGTAGTCTCTTTTTGTCTGGATCCTAACGGCCCAGTTCGGGATCAAGATCGTATCCACGGGTTATCAGTGTGTGCCTCGTGGTCTTCCTCGGCTCGACAGGCCACGTGGCGTGCAATAAAAGCTGATTGGATTCGGCTGTCTGAGGTGTATCATGGACAGTTCTTGTTGGCACATTTGATCAAGGTAAGTTATCTTCAGGACATCAAGAGATATGGGGTTGAAAAAGAACTATACAGCTCTCATCCCCTATAAGCACTCTAATCCCCACGGTACCATTTGCAGTATGCGACCGATTCTATTAGACGGGCTGAGTAGAAAAACATGTAAATTTTTGTCACTCTTTGACCCATATTTCTCAAAAATGATATTCATCAATGCCCTAGCACTCCATCCTAACGCCATTGTTGTTGTTGTTGTGATCACTTCAATGATTTTTGTGGTTGCGGTATTTTTGAATGAGGTCTCAATTGCGGACGCGGTACTTCCGATTTCAGGCGATAATCTCGTGACGTATTTTCTCCATTAGTAGTGCGATATAAAGGTTCGACCTACCCGCACCCGCTTTTAAGACAACTGACAGTTGTTCCTAGACTCGAAGGTCACTCTTGGGTTTAGGTGTTGCATTTAAATTTGTTGATTTGATTGGGACTTGTAAATCCCTAATAGATATTTGCTGTTATTACATATTGTCCTTCGAGGGATTGCATTGATTGGAGAATGAGTCGAGATGGTCACCACAATGCTGGGAATATTAAAAAAAGTCCCAACGAGGAAACTTTCTACTCGAAATCAAAATAAAGCATCGTTTATCCCCCGAAGGTAGGTTTTAAGCCCGCTGTTTATTAATTTTAAATATCTTCTTTTTACCAAAGGTTTTCGCAAGGTAGTCAAAAACAAAATACTTCAGTGGGTGAGAACTGGTTCCTTAGCTTATTATTCTTTGCCGATTTTTTCGTCACAGAAACCATGGCGAAGAATTGATACAGTTTGTAAAGCTCGACGGACATGTTTATCATATCAAATTTTTTCCCCACGTCATCAGTTATTCCGCACACTTTATTGCTCCTCTATAAACAGCGTTATACTACTCGGTCGCTCAAATCGGAGATGGCATTTGAATTGAAAGGCTCCATCTCAAACATTAGGTCACATGACCTATTCAGCAGAACAGTAAAGTAAAATTTCGCGCTCACTGGCTGTCAGAAACCGATGTTTAGTGCTCCATTTCATGCGCATTTGCATCAACTGAAATCCGGATTTCTAACGTAGCTACTAGCCGAGAAACTTGAGGCCGTTCATTCAGTCGGGAACACAGACTTCGTCGATGCTGTGAGGTGTA
>LUCM01002432.1:55716-68581 GCA_008360955.1 Fasciolopsis buskii | reverse complement strand
TTTCCGATTCTGTGTTGCATTGTATAGACTATTGCGTAGAAATAAATAGGGTCACATTTCATTCGGATAACGTGTGGATAGAAAAAATTTAAACCCACCATCTTGTAACAATGTGAAAGAAACTCATCAAAGCAAAATCAAAACACATTATGATATGTTGCTCAGCAAATCGGCCGAAACATGTTCACCGTTTGTCAAAATGCATGCTAGATATGGGACAATGAAGTTCCTATAAATCTTGATCCGCTTTTCTTTCCATACCCTCTAGAATCATGTTGCACTGTGCGAAAGGCACTTTGAAAGATCGTTGTTATCAAATTTCTCACAAGATGATAAATGCCGGTCACATAAATTGAAAAGTAATTCAATTAGTTCTATGAAGAAAACGCGGCCCCCGGTGAACAATTTTAGTCTTTTCTAGGCAAACCTGGAAAGATAACAGGAGAACAGTAAAGAATGATTGAAAAAAAACATTGGCCTACAAACCGGGAAATGCTGCTTTGTTTCACTTTGCAGTGTCGAAGCTTCCTGATTTGAAATGACAATTGTCGGACAGTCTTTACACAGGTAGAAATGTGAGACGTCCAGTTCAGAATTTATCAATAATAACTCCTAGATATTCCGCTGAATCAATCCTAGTTAGTAATTCTGAGTTGATGGAGGACGTTTCGAATGCGCAGATACATCGATAGGGAGAGAGAGCGCGCGCGCGAACAGACATTGAAACCATTTAGATATGTTGAGATTTAGGCGAGCTTGTGCAGAGAACTATTAAATAGAAGATAGGTTATTGGAAAAACTTTGAAAATCACCGTTGTTCGAAAAAGAGAGCGGGCAACATCATTAGTATACTTAAACAGATGATTGAGAAAGCTAATGGATAATTTGCAGATGTAAGTAAAGAAGAGAAACGTTGAGCGATCAGCACCCTGATGCACTCATGAATTGTTCATCAACGGTTTCGCAGTTTTACCGTCCATTCGTATGCACTAGGTTCGGTAAGAAAAATAATTAGACACCCATGCTAACAAAGGCTTAGCCGTGACAACGAAATGTTTCCAGTTAGTAAATTAGCAAAGATCATGGAACGGAATCAAATATCGACGAATAGTCTGGGAATTCGCAGCGCACACATTTCATTGATGCATTTAGGGACTTAGAAATGTGAAGAATAAAGGAGGCGACAGCGTCCAGAGTGGGCCTGTTAGATTTACAGACAAACTAAAAAGGGTCGTCAGGAGGATACATGGAAGAACGTAGGCGCTTGAGTATAGCACACTCCGTCAGTTGGAGACCAGAACATGTCAAGGCGATCAGACGAAAGCGTTTTGGTGAAGCAGTAGAACTGGTAGATTTTGGGATGTGATCAATAGTGACGGGTCTCCAATAGTCAGAGGTATAAGACGAGCTGTAGTAGCCAATAAATAAAATAAAGTCTATACTAAAACACGGTTCATTCTGCTTTAACGGGAAGTGGCAACACAATCGCTACTGTACGAGTTCCTCTAATGTTTCCAACCCTCCGATTGATGAGACGATGAGTTGATCAGGGAAGTGAATGCATCTGTCAGAGCCATAGCACCACTCATTAAAACAGCTGACGATAGACTGTCAAAACCAACCCGTGTGTTAATTTTAGTGGTGCGGAGAAGGTTGACATCCTGTTCCCTAGAAAAACGTGCGACTGTCATACCATTGTGCTGATGTTTGCGAAACTCTTCGTTTTCAAATCGCTTCAACCGCTCTGGATCTTCTTCTGTTGTAGTTTACCTTTTCGTGTATTGTCGTGTTGGCGCTATTTCGGCATGAGAATATATACGATAAATTACTCGCATCCGGTTTGCTGGTTCGAGTTTTCTTTTTTCTGTCAGCTGAAGTGGGTTTATCAATCTCGATTTCGGAATCCGATAATAGGCACGTTCGGGGTCGCGCTATAAGCATCTCTTAAAGGACCGCTCGACTTGTTAAAAAAGCCAGAGCGTGAATTTCCAGTCATCCTTCACGCTGTATCTGAAGCTCACACCATTGGCTATGATAACACCAGAGTCATCCAGTGTGGATTTCACACACACCGAGTGCCTCTGCTCTGAGGCCCTGGCAATTCCTGCTCATCTTACATGTCTCGATCGAAACGACCATGCACATATTTCTAATGTATACACGGCACTGAAAACTCTGAAACACAAAAAAATCATAATGCCTGTTTGAACCCAATTTAACCGAGGTCTTCGACACTAGTATTAAGAACGGGGATCTAAAATTGCACCTTTACACTTCACAACACCACATGATGACATCCAAATACACGAGCAGGCGAACATATAAAATGACCCTGTTTAAAACCCTACTAATTCAAACTGTCATCCTAGTTTTATTCGTTTGTAAATGAAACATTATTCGCGATAACCGGGAGGTCGACAAATTGCCGGTTACTGAGCGATAGAAGTTTACATAAAATTATTCACATGAGGTTTGGTTATTTCGAATCGATCTTGGTTCTGATACAGCTAGAAAACCCTTGAATAAAAAAATTTGATACTACGACACAGACTCAAAAATATCTTTCTCTAATAATCAGTTATATTATTCCAGAGCCTGGATTCGGAAAAATTTGCGCACGTACTGGAACGAAAACTCAATCAAATGGCTGGAATCTGATTAACGTTATCGAAATCCAAATACATCATATGGCCTTCGTACAACCATCATCCCAATTTAGTGGAAATTCTCTAAAGTCATACTCCATTTTCCGTATGAATTTGAGGTTTCGTTTGTGATTTAACTAGTGTCCGTACCAGAAACTGACCGGCGGTAGCCAAGCGGCTAAGGTCGCGGGTTTGAATCCTTCCACCGCCGGTCAACTTCCCCACTTGGCAGCCCTCTGCTGGCCGCGGCCCCCTTTCTGAAAAGTTATGTATATTGTTATTTCATTAATAAAGTAAGTAAAAGAATATTAAAGTTTGACTTGCTAGATTTGGAAGACGTAGAATTGATCCAAATTTGACAAGTCTTCCACTTCAGCGGAACTCGAATCCATGCACGTCCTTCGCCAGCTGAGCTTCAAGGCCATGCCGGAAGGCATCCATCCGGACACAGGCATCACAGTGAAATTCGCCCAGTTTGTAGACCAACGTAGGATTTCTGCCTGGATCAACCGGTGTTCAATGATTGGAGTTCCCCAAGCATGAATAATAATGGTTACTTGTAAGACAATACTAAACACCTTTGTAAGGTTTCAACAGGTGACTGGTTGTAACGCCCTCCGGGAGCTCGCAAAAGTTGACTTTGACGGGGTCTGTGCTGTCTACCATACTTGATTTGGAGACTATGGCTGTCTTCTATGTTAGCTTTGTTTTCTTCAAGAGTTCCCCGTAACTCCCGTAGGATGTTTTGTTAGCGTGAGCTTCGTTGCTCGAGACGGCATTTCTCTGGTTTGTCCACATTCCACTTGCACTGACCTTGAACACTGGAACAGAACTAAATCAACGAATGTGAAATTTCATATTGCTTCTGCTTCTGTCACAACTAGACTGGGTAGATGTCCTCTGTATATCCTCATTACCCTTGTAGTGGCTAAATGAAACAATAATTAGTTTTATGATCAGTTTCCCTAACTACATCCTCAAAATCGAACTAGGCTATGCTAGTTAACTTTGTTTGTACTACGTAAGCAGCATGTTTTCTGCAGTTCTTCTGATTCTGTCGCGGTGAACCGAATTTGGTCCATGAAATTTGGCGATATGTTGCCTTTCCTTCCCTATGGGCCTGAATGCTTCGTACCAGTTTCACAGCTGGTCATGTGTTATCTGACTTAAAAATTGCATTTTCCAAGTTTAACTGGTTGGTATAACTTCCTAATTTAGTGACTTTGGAAATCAATCATTTTCCCTCCTGGGATCTAGTCACGTGAGCCGATCCACGTGCCATCCAAACAGCGCAGCTACTTCCGTTCATATGATACTAAAATATCTTTGGTCCGTAGCATCGACTGTTTGCCATCGGCAGGCGATGCTTTCTTGTTCAACAAACGGGTATGTTGTCTCGGCCATTTTGGCGGTCAGTCTCGATCAGAGAAATGTGGTATTTCAGATTTGGGACTACTATGAGACTGTTTGGGGGTCAGAGACAATCCATTCGAAGAATCTTTCAACAGGGATTGACAGCCACTGCGTGTTCTGAATTAGCATCTGTTAGCGATAAAATCTAAAGGCTAGTGCCGATGCCTTATTTCGTCTCTGTATTCTGTAACCGATATTCTATTGTGCAGTCATAATGTCGCAATTTTAAAAGATTTGTGTGGAGAGAAACAAGTTTATTCGGCCGGACAATTTCGGCTCCTCTTCTCCACCACTATCCATGCGGCTCGATTCTCCTCCGTTCTGAGATCTCACTGAGATCGTACAACTATAAGGCATTACATACTGGCTGATTCGAATCCCATGTAACCCATCCATTTTCCACCTCAATACCGTTATAAACACGGATAATGAGAATCGAATACTCGTTCGGACCCACGATCGACCTAGAGGGCGCAGTTAATTGTGGTATGCAAGTTTCCAGGATCTCCCCGAAGCATTGGAGAAACTGCAGCACATGCTTATTATTCAGATCGTAGTGGAGTGATGTGTATGTGCTTATCTGCTGGTCGAAAGGCTTGATTCGGCGCCGTTCGTGAACTTGTTTTCGAAAAAGCGTTCAAAATCACGGGGATTTGAACTCAGTTAATTCTATCGCGTCGACGTGCTCTCGCTTTTGTAGAAGTCACGCCTTACTATCGAGCGATCCAACGTGGCTCTGGACCGTTCACCTACCGGTGGTACTATGTATCTTTGTCTTCCAGGGTCGCCAGCTTCTAGTGAGTCACAATTCATGGCTTCTGCTCCGATTGAACTGATGATGAATATCGTATCTGGAAGCTTTTTTCTGGCAAATGCTTATGCGTTAAAAACAACCTGCAGATTTCCATAGATGCCCGCGAAAGTGGAAGATAAATTCCCCAGCTAGCTGAAGGTACCGAGCTCCGTTTTTCTAATCTAGTGAGTGAGCAGTTGAACAAGAGGGAGAAATAATCGAGTTCATTTGAACGAATATCACGATGATGATGGTGAAGGACAAATTCCATGCAACCCCTAGGCGATGGTCTATCGGGGCTACTGAACCATATGATTTGACATTACCCTAGGGCTGAATGGTATTGTGCCAAGGGAAGCTTGAAATGGGTTTGAATTAAGTCAAGATGTCGTTGCAGATAGCACCGTTGGAACATAGTTAAACCAAGACAAAACACACAGGACAAAAGGAACTACCGACGAAGCTCAATAAAACTTTTGAGGATGGTTTGCCTGTGCTCAGTCATTTGATACTCCTCGTGACTCTGAGTCAGAGATGCGGCAACTTGTGAACGTTTTGACGAGTGAGTCTGCGGGTTTTGTCAGTCACCGAGTGCCCTGCTTCCAATTGTTGCTCATTTGTGCACACTAATCGTTTTCCACTGTGAATGTTACTACTCATTCGACGTCGCGGGTATAAGACCAGTATTCTGCTCATTTGTTATGAGGATATACCACGAATGGTTTGCGCTGGTCATTGCTAACTGGTTAACGCGGTTTGTCGATTTAATCATTCCACTAAATTAAAGTCAGTGTGATATGAATTGGAGGTTGGTGGAGTGATGTAGATGGGGCAGGATTAAAAATGCGCCAGCATGATGGAGACTCGAATCCGAACCAAAATTAATGGGTGTAATTAGCTACTAATTATCTCCTGGGAGCAAAACGGCGGTTCACATCAACAACTGCTAACGCGGTCCTTGTATGAGAAACCCCGGTACTTCAGAAAACCGGGAATTCTACTTACAACTGACGGTTGAAATGAATGCTTCGGCCACGGGCACTGAGTGATTTGAATCCACAAAATGCTGATAAATAACACTGGTACTTGCGTGTCTGAACCTATGCGTATTGTCACACTCGTCATCGTACAGTGTCGAACAGCAAGGTATGACCCACTAACCGATAACTTTCACATCGTCACAAATTCAACACAACTACTGAGTACATAATTTCGACAGGAAGCCAAATTACAAGTAGCAGTTGGTCCGGAATACACAATCCAAGTGCACAAACGCAACATTGCAAGTCGGATTCCGCAAGAAATGGAAGGATGACCTCGATTATGCACAGTTCGCAGGCAGATCCTTCAATGTCTCCAGCCCGTTGGCTGCAAAACATCTGCAATTACGAACACGAAAATGTAAGATAGATGGATTATATAAGTTTCGAGTGCATTTTCCCGTTCCACTCTGCTACGTTTTCCGTTGACCTCCATATGCCTTCTTCCACTTCAAGGCAGAAAGGAAATGGGAACAAGGTATGGTGGGTCTGTGTGGGACGATGGAGTTCCTATGGATATTGATTCTAGAGGGTATGGAAAGAAAAGCGGATCATGTTGAACTGTGCGAAAGGCACTTTGTAAGATCGTTGGATGCGTGGGATCAGAAAGAATTTTGTGAGCAAATTTCTCACAAGATGATAAGTGCTAATCAAATGGATTTAGAGACAATTCATTTAGTGGTGTGAAAGACACACGGCTAATAAGTGATAGCCTGGAAAAGTAACAGAACAGTAAAGAAGGAGTGAAAAAAACATTGGCCTAAAAACCGGGAAATACTGCTTTGTTTCACTTTGCAGTGTCGAAGCTTCCTGATTTGAAATGACAATCGTCGGACAGTCTTTACACAGGTAGAAATGTGAGACGTCCAGTTCACAATTTATCAATAATAACTCCTAGATATTTCAAGGAATCAATCCTGGTGAGTTTCTTTGAGTTGATGGAGGACGATTCAGATGGGTAGGCTGACCGAGAGAGAGATAGAACAGACGTTGGAAGCATATAGATGTATTGAGATTTAGACTAGCTTGTGTAGAGGAATCGCAAACAAAAGATAGGTTGTTGGAAGGAGTTTGAAAATCATCGTTGTTCGAAACGGTTTGAGAGAGGACAAAATCATCATCAGCATACGTAAACAGATGAGAGCAGGAGCTATCTGATAATTTGCAAATGTAAGTAGAGAAGAGAAACGGTGAAAGAACAGTACCCTGATGTACTCATGAGTTGTTAATCAACGGTTTTGCAGTTTTACCGTTCATTCGTCTGCACTGGGTTTCTGTTAATAAATTATTCAGACAGCCATGCTAACAAAGGCGTGGGACAACCAAAGGTTTCCAGTTTGTGAGTTAAAAGAGACCGTGGGACCGAATCAAATGCAGATTTATGAAACTTTTCGCTACTTGAACGGCATCGTCTTCATAAGTATTGTTTGAATATGATAAAAAAAATGCTTTCAATAACTCAGAAGTCGGGCGTAAAACACTGGAACTTGGAGTACATTCTTTAGAAGAAGCGCTAAAGCTTAACAGATTGATGTGATCGGTGCGCGTATTGCGCATCCCCACAGTACGTCTGCCCGTTGGTTGGTGTGCTTCGAGCTAGGCAATGCTTAGAAGGTGGGTCCAGATGGTTGATTGAGGGGATGACAAAAAGGCCGACAACAGGCCAACCAGGGGAATAGCACGTGTGGGTACCAGTAGACTATCGTAGCGGAACTCACGGGATTCTTCTAGACGACGGATAGGACACCAGGTAGTAAGACTGGATGAGGCAATCGATTTTCGCATTCGAAATCCTTGACCCTCTGTTTAGCTGTCCAACTTGTTCATCCTTTAATAACTCTGCTTCGCTTTTGAATAGTCGTTACTATAAGCCACCAACCAAAACCAGGGCAAGGCTTCTCATGGTTAATGGTGGTTAAAGTTGAAACTGGACTGACTGAACCACACGGCCGGAGGTCTGCAGTCACCGCGTTGATGGCTTACTTGAACCTTAATCTAGTATTCTGACTCAGCCTACAGGTGACAGTCCAATGATTGTAGACTGACCAGATTGATTCATCTCCAAGCTGCAACCTGTTCCGGAGAGCGGTGTATACCGAGAGATTCGATTTGGAGACATGCGTAACACATGTCCCAAACAACTTACTCCATCCAGATTCAGTACCGGTTCGACTGATTAAGCTGTACTACCCAATACCATGTGTCGAACCTCAGTATTTTAATTACAGGTTTCCTATTGTGGTCCAACATTCCTACGAAAACAAGTGTTTGAACACAGGTAATTTTCGCATACCTCCAAGCCTCTATGGTAATAGTTCCGAGTATTGTGCAGCAGGACCATAGATAGAGACAAATTTCTAGCATTTCAATTCTGTCTTTACTAAATCACGGGTATTGCGGGAACTCATGCAGCAAGCGTCATACGGATAGTTTTTCACCCTACAGTATGCCACAGCGTCTTGAAACAAATACTTGATTTGGTATTACTTCCGTTCAAGGTAAGATTTATTCACAGCAATTTGATGCTTGCGTTGTCAGAAGTTCACCATAAACGAGCACTGGTAATCAATGAGTTAGTCACATTTCTTCAATAGTTTTTCGGTTATTATGATGTGACATCCATTAAATTGGATATGAAGGTTTTCGACCCTAATATCCCATGAAGTTTTAGTATTTCTACTTGGGTCACTCACTGAATTACCATTTCAGCAGATCAAATATTATTTTGGGTAGCATTACTACTCAGGCCGCAATATGTTTTTATACGGACCATGTTGGGTACCCAAGTACGCGCTCACCTCATCTTGGTCAAGCTGAAAAAACTGAACTAAAATAACATGATTATCAAATTCTGGTGAATTGAAGCGCTTAACTTCTTTCGGAAGCAGTTTCTTGTTACATCTTGTCTGTTTTTTTTTACGGTGGGGGTAATATCATCGTGGCCACAGAGACAAAATTCCATTATTTGTAGTGCATTCTTCTTTGATCCGTTTAAGGAAGGCTTCGCTCATTTTATTCGTGCACAGTTGAACAACTTGGACGGGAACAAGAAGGGTTGACAACTTTCTCAAAGAATTTTGTGGGCCGCCACATGCCGTCCGTCTGTTAGCAAAATTAACGGGTAGGCGGAATAACGCGGTCTGAAATGACGCGGTCTACTGATGCGCGTTAAAAATTTTTTTATTCCCTGCTTCGATATACCACAGATATTTTCGCTCCTTATTGGGACAGTGGTGCAAAACGTATCAGTAATATTCTACCTCAGAATCAGAGAACTGAACTATTACCGTAAAATTGTGATATGAATGTACCTAAATCGGCGATTCCGTCCGAGTACGACTGGTTTCCTGCACGAAGCATACTGTAGGTACAATGTACATCATTTTCCAGGAGGGGGGCCGCGGTCAACAAAGAGCTGCCAAGTGGGGAAGTTGACCGGCCGTGGGAGGATTCGAACTCGCTACCTTCACGTCCAAACACCACGAGCTTATCTGCTTGGCCACCGATGGCCTTGATTAGAGCAAAATGACGGGTAGGATTAAGCGTGAAAATTTGAATTGATCGAGGTCTTTAAATCAGTTCATTATCCTCTAGATTGTAATATCGAAAATTCCATTATTTCTCGTTTACCGTTTTATCGTCATGATGGCCACGAAAGCGATTAACGCAGCTCGCTTGAATGACCTTGAATCGTGGTCATTTTTGATGTAAATCCGGATTCCACATGAACAGTTTTTCCCCTTCTATGATCTACCGTAATTATCAAACCCCAGTTAACGTAAAATATCCCCATCATTAATTTAGTAACTTCACAGGCACAACTGTGAGTAGAAAATCCGATGCGATTAGTGTTTCTGTGAAACAGGCAAGCTTGCTGACTTTTGTGCATGTAAACTAGGACAAATCCTAAGACTCTTCCAAAAACCTGTCTGAAATTTCCATACCCCAGAAGAACTTCATTATTCACGTTTATGAGAGTTACCCTGGACAGCTAAGGTAGCCATATTTAACTGGCCTTGTATTAATCTACAAAAAGATGTCACCGGAAAAACCTGTACATGATTTTTTGATACATGTTGATGCTTCCTTCCACCTTGGAAGTGCTAGAACCTTTGGAATATTGACAGCGGAGGTCTTTGAGTGCATCCCAATCTACGTCTGCATATACCCGAACTGAATGACGTAAGGAGTGTATGGGAAAATCCATGCCCGCCGTACGTTGTCGTTTTATTTGCAAATGGCGTATTGTTAATAACACGGAGTTGTAATTTACGAACTTACTTGGTACTGGGACCAGGGTCTCCGGCGGTGGTTCGCCCTTGCATCTCGGCCGGTTGAAGCCTTTGGTGATCCCTAATCGGGATATCTCAGGCGCGTAGTTTTTGTCATTGGGGATGTCCTTGGACGACCCCTCCAACGACCGGCGGTGGTCAAGAGGATAGGGCCGTGGGGTCTGAACATGCAGACCACGGGTTCGAATCTTCCCACCTCTGGTCAGCATTCCGCTGTTGGCTGCGGCCTCCTTTTTGAAAATGGCCTACACTGTTATTTCACTAACAAAGGGGAAAATAAAAGAATGTTCCAGTCAGCTTTGCTAGTCTTTCTCAAGGCACGATTTGTGTGTGTTTGGACACGTGTCTTTGCGTCTATGCTCGATGAGTTGCGTAATGGGTGGGCAGTTAGTTGCGTTTCAAACCAATCGCATCTATGATAGCAACGTCAACTAACGTCATAACCTTTGGGATGTTTCTTCGTCAGTGCAGGTGAGGTTGTTGGGGGGAGTGCATACCGTCAGAGCCTTGGCGTACTAATGTTAAGTGCATGTTCTGAATGTTAGTTGTATAAATAGCGACAATGGGAATAACAAATCAATTCCTATTTGGTAGCTACGAAACGAGCAGTTTAAACGTTCCGCGTTTGAATAGATCTTATCACTTACCCATATGCTCACCATCGAGAGTAGGCAAAAAGAATGTCTGGAAATGCCTCACGAAATGTTGACAAATATGACTGCAAATGGTCAATATAGCTGTCGCTACCCCCAACATAAAACGTGGGTACCTATAAAGCAAGACAGAAATTCCGTATGCGTTTGGGATAAAATTCGTTTTACGTCCAAGTTCGCATGAATTCCAGATGTGCTATGGGGAGACCTCGCTGTTAATCAATAGTATGATTAGGGGTACTGGGACAATTTCTCTGAGATCAACAAATTCGCTGACGGATTGTATAAGTTTCATTGAATGATCGTGTGGTCATCATCCGAGGCACTTTTCAGTTTCGTCAATTAGATCATATTTCATCTTCTGATAAACGGAACATCATGAATACCCCGGAGTTTTCGAACGATTACCCGATGATTCCACTGATCACTTGCATTACTAAGTTTTGGTTTCCCCTAGATACTTCGGGACAACTAAGCGCTTAGTGATACTGACAAATAACTAAATGGAACTTTTTCACGTGACGCGCGAGAGACAAAATGATGTCAACATTTCAACGTGAGATTCCATATGGTAAGACTATTTGGATGTTTGTTTTTTTTTGTTCTGTTCATTTTAAGGTGATACACGCGAGCATGAGCACCGTGCGGGAGGCGTGCAACGGACATTTGAATCGAGTTTGATTCAGACGTTGACCGGAACCGAAATACACAGCAATCATTGTTTCTTTACCTCTCTCAAAGTCATGGCACAAAACGATCCACTGTCGGATAGAATGGAACAGAAAAATATTTCGATCCCATGCGTGTAAATGAATGAACCGTGATGATATTTGTAACGATATCCATTCTCTGCGTTTGCCATAAATAATGCGTCTCACAACTAAGCATCTGTGGGGTAACTTAGTCACGGATTTATGAAACTAGCCGAAACGAATGGTATGCACGAGCCGACTGGATAAACCGAAGAAAGTAGCTTTGTATGAGAACGTTATGATTGGATTACAACTGCGTTATTCCCTAAATTCGGTTAACCCATTTGGTTTTCTTTCCGTGTTATGCCAATGTATCATTTTTCTGCGATTCACCGACTGCTGAACAAATACTACGTATTAAATGATCAAAATGTATTTGCTTGTCCAAAACTGTAGGAAATAACGCCCCGTATTTGGGTTTATCGGTTTTGTGCAGCTTAGTCATCTCGCGCAAATCGTCGCACGGCAGAGCACCGGATCGGATTGATGCCCGCCCATGATGCCCGACTGAGGTCTATCCTAGTTCTTGTCGTAAGGGATGTGAGAGGACATGTGACCAATCATGGGCTAGTGGCTGATATGCTCAAATGGACAATGAGTTGCACCACGGGTGAACGAGATTTACCACACCTGCTTGTTCTCAATTCAAATTTACAGTTACTCATTTCAATAGTATTTCTTTCTGAATTCAGTCTTCAAATGGCATAGTGCTTCCATAATCTATATTGTGGTCTTCCATTATGACTTACGGAGCGATGACTGTCCCGTCTGAAGGTCTGCGTCTTACGTTTCTATCATATCCTGTTATTTTGTTTTTCAGTTGTTTACTTGTAGAGCACGTGACACAGTCGCGTGGGTTGCTTCCATGTGTGGGTTCGAAACCCCTTCCCCAGCTCCCGAGGTCGACAAATTTTCACAGTTGGATTAATTACACATGTATCAAAATCTGTCGACCAAAATTTGCCCATGTATTCTGTCGGACATTTCCTGGAACTCATTCACTAGGTCCAGTTGTTTTTTCTACAAGGGGACTCCCTCTTTAACCTCTGTGATGTGACATTTTAAAGTATTATCCATCCAAAAAAATGCTTATACTGAAGTCACTGAGATCCTCGATTATGGCTTAAGAAGTGCCTAAACCATACAGAATTCCAAAGCGCTGAGCTCTGGCCATACGAACCCACTCAGCATCCGTTAGTCACAACCACGGGGGCAGAGATTCACGAGAAGTGGACAATCCTAACGCCAGTGGCGAGTAAGTACACCAAAGGTAACAA
>LUCM01002432.1:38061-54448 GCA_008360955.1 Fasciolopsis buskii | reverse complement strand
CGGGTTCGCGTCCCAGTTCGGGTGCGCGGTGGATATGCACTGCTGTGATTCCTAACAAGGATGAAACAGCTGTACAGTGCTTCCATGGTTTCTTTATGGTAAGTTGAGCGATGATATCACATGGTGAATTATTTCATGAAAACGGACATTCTTAATCTCTCACCCTTGACGTAAACATGATTTTGCTCGCTTGCAACGCACACACTTGACAACTCGTGACCCATTCAGGGTTGTGTCATCACGTGCTAGGTCAACAAGGCCCAGTTGAATCTGGACTACATGAGTGGTTTAAGATTTGCAATTAGCCTGGTCTTTCCGAATTAATGCACTCTACGGCCGAATTGGTGTTTCCTAATCCCGAATGATAATGACATTGCACGGAAGATGATAAACTCAACCGTGCATGCTTTCACCACTGTGGAGCACTGGCTAAAGCCGAACAGATTTTGTGAATCGACCCAGTGCCCCATCCGGCTGAAAGCATGTACGGCTGTTTGCCGTCTTCTAGTAATGGCAAGTATTGCGAAAGAAACTGTGACAGAGTCTGCAAGTCGGTTGGACCGTTCGCAGTACGACAGAAGTAGTGTGGTCCGAACCCTGGGATTGCTTTCGGGTTGAATCAGCGATGCACCACTTGTCTCGAGCCCATTAGACTTAAGTTTTGCGATTTCCTCTGCCATGAAGAAGGAATACAACTTAGTCCGACAGGATAATATTTTCGCACAGGGCAAGCTGCGTTTTGACGTGTCTTAACAAACCACTCGCAAAAGGCACTCGTCTTTCTCCATCTTCCTCTTTCGATGCAGTACTGCGATGAAATTTAAAAGCATGAAGGTATGACCAATGCAAAATGTGTCTTGCAGAAGTACCGAAATAGAAACCTGCCGTGCCAAACTCCTAGTCGAAATCTGAGTCTGCCTGAACACAGTAGTCTAAGGTCACTTCGACTACATCAGTTCGTCACCGGTTTGCGGATTACTCGACACCGCCTACGATGCATAGAACCCGCCTGTATGAGTTTGACCTTCAGTCTTCTCACAGAAGATAGTGCAGATCTCTTTTTCTCAGCTTAACAGACAAGCTACGACAAATTGCATTCAAGACGATCAACTCAACTTTGTCAGTAAACGTTAGGTTCATAGGGAAGATTGTTGGAAAATGAAGTGTCGCAAGAAATAGTGAGCGGATGCGCACTGTTTGCATTCCATTCCCTTTGCTTTTTTCCGATTACTCGAAATTTGGATGCGCTCAACTCTTCGTACCTCGTTCGTATGGATCCGAATTCGACCGGGAAATTCCATTCGTCAATGGTCGTGAATGATCGCGATGAACACAAATCAGCCTAGCTAATTTTGCCCGACCAAGCAAAAACTGAGTCCATCCTGTGTGAAAACCGACCAAATCTTAAATCAATAAGCTAGTTACGATTCAGCTGAGCATTGTTGAGTTAGCACATGATGACGCAACCCTGGCCGCCACGGCGATTGTCCAGTCCGTGTGCTACAAACAAGCAAAGTCTGTATCTTTGCCTGTCTTTTCGTTGGAGTGAGAGATTACGGATTTTCGATCTGTTCTAGTTTCAGACCGTTTCGGTTATCTTGGCACACCTTGTGGTTTATTAGTTCACATGCCGGTGCAGTGACACATGCATGGACAGAACAAATCGACAGCTATCACAACGCACGTTGGAACACATTCCGATTTAGCTTATTCGGGATGATGACGCAAGTTTGTTCTGGTAGCCTAGTACAAAATCAGAATCCAGATTCATCATTGGTGTGCCGCATAATGGAGAGCGAGCGCCAAGTTGACCGAATGACTTTTTTCAAGCCACTTTTACGTAATCGCAACTCAAACGAACTAGCATTCAGTGAGGCGTTGTTTATCGGATCATGCAACCCACTACTTTGGGCACGAAAGATACGGAAACAGTGAAATCTTCCGTGAAGTTGACCCCAATTTCGTGATTGGAATTTCCCGAAATGTTGTTTCCTAAAAACGTTTGTTCAGGGAGTAATTTTGTACCAAGGACATTCTATCAATTTCAGGTTGTTTTGCGCAAGCGACTGGCAAGGTTAATAGGGAGTGCTCACATCGCGAAGCATCTGTCTTCATTCTGCCTTGACTAGCTTGAATGTTGAAACGAAAACATTTAATAAGTTGGTAGTTCCAATTCTAAAATAAACGGTAACAAATCAGTGAAGTAGACAAAGTGAATCTTAGACTAAAAAGAGAAAGATTTCATCAGGCGGGTGGATGTGAAAAGGAGAACAATTAGCCAGCCAGCAGGCACAGTCCTGAAAAACATTTAGGCCGAGGAACCTGACGCATGTAAGGTTCTTCGGTATATTAATGGAGTTCATAAACCATCAATAGTTAGATGATGGAACAATTCATACTAACGATAAAAAAGACATTCTGGTAGTAGTAGTAGTAGTAGTAGTAGTAGTAGTAGTAGCAGTAGTAATGGCGGTAGTAGTAGCAGTAGTGGTGAGCTGAACACTATTGAAATAAACCAATCGATTATAGTGGGATCACTGGTACTGCTTACTTTTCAGGCGGGAACCATTGGAAGAATGCACGTTTAGTTCGCTCCGTGTCTTGAGTAACTTACCTTTTTCATTTCTTACCGATGAGTCAAATGCAGGACAGATGGATACGAGTTATACATGTTATTCAAGCAGGACAAAATGCAGACTACCAATTTTATTTGGTTTGACAAAATACTAAGAGTTGATTGATAAGTTTAATGAACAAGCCTCGGTTTACGGTACCCTCTCTCCTCGTTTCCTCCTGCCCATCGAGATGAGTGTGAACGCCAATGGAAGTGCGATATTGTAAACTTAATACTTTATCTGAGGTGCCTTCCTGACAGCTCATTTAAAGCAGTTCAGCTCAGTGTAATTTGACATCACAAAATTACAATACCAATATACCATTGGCCAGTATCCGGTCAACCCAACGTGTCACAGTGGACGTATTCCGAGCGGTGACCTAGTTAGAACAAGAGTATAATCTTTGATATCCGATACGAAATTTGGGTAACTGCACAATTCCATAATGCCATGTGAACAGGCGCTGTTCGTATCAGCAAAAGTTTTCAAATCGTCATCTACTTTCTACCCAGCCCAGATATGAATATTTCTCCTAAGTGAGCCAGTCCTTCATAAATAACTGACATGCCAGTAGTATGTGAAATTTGGCATTTTGTTTTGTGATGAAGCAAGCTCTGTGTTTCTGCCAATCAATTTCGACCGAGATATGCCCGGTTTTTGTCGGAGCGAATTCCGCCCGCATCACTGGCAAAATCGGACTCGCCGAAAACAATCCAGCATGCGATGTTTACAACGGGATTATACGTCTGTCAAAATTGATGACCTAGGCATCAGGGCATGTGAGCACGCGACTGTCGGGCAACCAATACGAAATTACCCGCGAAACACAAAGACGAACCCCCGGGATATTCGGTCTTTGGTGTCCACCATATGACATACCTATAGCATATAAGTAAATATAGATGCTTTTTCACTGTACGAATCAACAACATTTGGGACCAGGGCGGGGATACTCTAGTGTACAAGTCGTAGGAATGCCTTATTGATTTGGTTGTGTAATTGTTGAATCTGGTTGGCATACAACGGGCAATTGGATTCCGGGTCAAAAGGGAATCCGAAATTCAGACAAAAGAACTGGAGGAATATCATCCTGAACGGACAAATGCGGATGACCGAGAATGTGTCTGTAAATGTAAGCTATCAAAACAACAAATGTGAAAACCATTTACGAATAGGATAAAGGAAGATAAGTCTCACTCGGTGTTTAACCCAACAGTGACCACTGTTTTCTGTCTCAGAAAGATAGGGTATCCGTTATTCTGCTCACTCCTGAATCCATATACCACCTGGCTCAGGTTAAATTTTAACACTTGCCAGCTAGAGTGAAGTTTTCAAACCGGGAAGTGAGAACTTGATTCTGCCTTGAAGGAAGAATGGCGCCAAATTGGCAAAAGCCTTTTGAAATACGGGAAAGCTGAAACATAGTCATCGCGGGCCAGGAAGCTCATGAATTCTGCAAATGCTACGTGACCCATTATTTTATGCTTTCTTCGTGGGTTAGACCTGCGTTGTATTGTTTATATTTGAAACACATTTGAAATGAAAACGAAACTGAGAGAACACGAACTCGAAGAACTGTGTTGTTGAAATGAATGAACGGTGAAGTGAGGAGTAAAATGTGTGTGACAATCTGCTAGATTTTGGATAAAGCGAGTAGTCTTATAGTTTAGGAGTAGATCTGGCGCGAACAGTTAGTCTTAGAACCAAGGAATACCGCTGGGATTAGGCACACTGTACAGGCTACGAGGTGCTAACTGCAACTGATTACTACTACTTCTACTACAATTGCTACTGCTGCTTCTAGTAATACCATAACTTGAATGGTTGTTCAATAGACGTGACCCTGGCAGCCTTATTACTTTCAAACTTTCCCCATCGTTGTCTTTCAGTTTTTATCCAGCCGAAAATCTTACCGGAAACCGGAACATTTGTGGCTACCAACGAAACGTGGAGCTGATTCACCTAGCCCGGAAATTCCGTGTAATTTTTCAACCGAGGTCTGCTGTTCGATCAATATTGTCTGGTTATTGGGACTTTTACTACGGAGTATAGTCAACGGTTACGAGTTCTTTCGATTTATCTTATAATCATGTCCAAACTACGTGCAGCCTTCACCCGATCGTCTGAGCGACATTTCGTTCTGATAGGGATAACATATGATGCATCCTATGCGCGTACAGTTGTGCGTTCGGCGTTCCAGGTTTCACCGGTTTAACGTGCTTCACCCCACAAACTGTGCACTAACAAAAGACTCCCAGGTCAAGTGACAAGCAGACATGAATAGAAAGATTCTGAAGTCTTTTGACGCAAATCCGAATATTCTAAATTTAGGTGAGAAGTGGCGGAGACTTGCTCAAATGACGAGCGATCAAAGAAGTAAAGCGAGTTTTGTTGCAATATTTTGGCATACTGACCCGCAAATGAAATTTTTCAATCCCAACGACATCCAATCTCAGCCCCAGGTCCCGCAATTCTATTGTATTTGAATTGTGTGTACACGGGTGTTTGCATCCCCGTCAAAAACGGACGCATTCGACGCCTCATCAGAATACTGAGGGTGAAAAATTGGAATACAAATAGAGAGAGATCGTGTAGAAAAAGCCAGTCGCGACCGGTTCCCCATTGGTGAGAAGCCGGTGTAGACAGGGAACAGTAGAGTTGTTGTAGATCTTACGTGATATGGTACAGAATGGAAGGTACAACGTGTCCAGGTATAAGAACGGAATTTAGAAATACCGTTGTGTAAAACATGGGGGCGGGATCGAAAGAATTTTCTGTGCTAATTTTTCACACGCGGATATATGTATATCACAGTTTGGTGCAAAGTTTTTCCAGTGGTGTGTAACTGGCATACAATGAACAACGGTTCCGAATTCGTAACTCAGTAATTCAGCAAAAAAGATTGGCAAACAGTTGAAGAGAGCGGTAAAACGGTTCGTATACGAGTAAGGAGATAGTGGTTAGTTTAACATTGAGGGGCTGTGAAGGGTTGCACCCCTCCGAGACCCAAACACCTTTAGTTTAGGCAGATGCCAGAACCAGTGGGTTTGGTTGTGAACCCTAATCGTTCTTCGGCTTAGCGGCTGGACACCCCAGCAGCACCCATCCATCAATCCCCATGAGTTACACGGCTACAAATAATTCCATACTGCATCGGTCGTCGCGCAGGATAATCAGGACCGCGCTGCCCATTGCATCGAGCGCAGGTGGGGTTGGTAGTGATAAGTATGCTACTGCTCAGAGTTCCCTCTCTTTTATTCAACCTATCTCCTCTGTCTCCAACCCAATCTGTTTGCCCCTTCTGCCTACCCATAGTGTTCCCACTGAAAATATGCCCGATACTCGCAAAGGTCTATTGCCAAAGAGTAGTAAGTGATTTTTAGTCGGTCAGCGATCGAATACCTTTACCATCAGCTAAATGGCCAAGGAATTCGTTTTCTCCTCTCCTGGGAACCAGGGTGTCATCAGTATGCTCGAATGGGAAAGAGACTACAAAGCACTTGGTCCAAGAACGCCTGGGAAGGTATGCGAAAGCATTCGTATAAGCCAAATGGAATTGTCCCGACCATCGCTTGAATATCCTTCGGTGCGGCAAGGCTGTGGTCGTGCGGCGAACCGGGTCGAGCTTCGAGAAGATCCTTTCACCTCACATGCGTTTGAAGAAATCGTGGATGCATGGAACCGGGTAACGGGCAGGTACAATTGTATTGTTATATGCACCATAATCGTCACACTGGCACCAGTTGTCCTTGCTTTCTACTGTCATTCAGAGTGGAGACGCCCATGAGATACTTCACTAAGGTATTATTCGCAATCAAGTTCTGCTTTGGTTACTGAAAGTCTCTCGCGTAGCAGTCTACGTGGGCACGCTGTGATCAGGGGCCTTCGGTGACAGTGTGTTGCTGAACATGGCCTGGTGTTACACATGGAAACGTTTGTGGTACAGTTATTGAAAGGAATTCGTTCTAAATGGAAAGAAGGTGGCTGAAGCGTCATTGGACTAATGCTCAGAGAAGGGATACACGCACAGATATCGTGTGTTTGCCGAGAGCTTGTCCTGGATGACACGATGTTTTGCATCAACCGTAAAGGCAAAAGTGAAAATAAGGTCGGTTCCGAGTATCGAGTGAGAAGGGTCAGCAATTGTGAAATTGAAACAAAACTTCGTCTTAAACCTAGTTCAAAAGTCAATAGCTCTTGACCGTATGACTTGTGCAGTGAGGATTGCAGGATGTAGATGGTGTCCACCAAGGTACGGGTATTAACTGGGAAATTCATAGAACTAGACCGATCAAAACTATTGGGTAGGAGACCGAGTTCAGAGCCAGTCCAGCGGTCTTCATTACTGACTGGCTTTTGCGTCCCTCCTTGCTTTGAAATTAGTTCAACGGGCTTTTGCACCAAAAGGCCGGTGATTACCAACAATGAAATTGATCAGAGGAAACAAGGGAACTTCCTCTAAGTAATCGAGGGCGCGATAGTGAGCGTTTATGATTCACGTCTTTGAGAACAACATTCATATGAGACAGAAGACGATTCATTTGCTCCCGGAGTAGCCAGGCTTAATCGATAGGTGTTCCAGATGGAACAGTAACGATAATCTTGCTCTTAGGTTTGGCGTCAAACATTCTGTTCGCAGTTTCAGTTCAGTCTGCTGTCCAGACATCTTCCTAGATGCTAAACCTTCTCTGATTGACCAAGAAAAGATTTCAACCATTTATAGATCTCTAACGCTTCTGTGATGCTCCCATATTTACTTCTTGTAGCTGGAGTGTTGGAAACGATTTCCGACCTCCGATTTCAACATTTTCGAATAGCGCTTCAAGACGTTTCTAATCGAATAATTTAGTTTCATTGATTAGTGCAGCCTTGAGAATGTTGTAAAGAAAGTTGGCTGGAATTTCATAAATTAACTATCATACGCTTTCTCTGGCATCTCGGCACTTTGACCTTGTGCCAAGTAGGAATAAATAACCGACTGAGAACGGACGTGATGGACGCGAAAACTATCTCTATATCCGCGAATCACAAGCAGGGATGTGGGACACAAAACGAGGGGATTTTCAAAGTTGCTGAGGTCTCAAGTATATTACGGGCACTTTCTGCATCAAATAAACTCATGAGTGATTGTGGTATTGCATGGAATAAGTTAATAGGATCCGCGTTTATATCCGCAGAATATAGAAGCAAGGCTTAGGGATTAAATTGTGGATTCATCAACCTGTAGTGGAAAAACCCGACAACATTCTAGCTTGGATCGTGTATTCCCATTTAGTATCAATGTAAACCTAGAATGCCATACAATCGGCAGTTTGCGCTTACTCGCTTCGATCAAGTCATATGATTCGATCGCGTGTCTGTCCGGAATGTTCTTAGGTTTAAAATTCAAATGTTCGCATGGAAAGTTAGAATAAACACGCGAAAATCAATGGGTCTTCAGCATGTCGATGAATAGATAGTTCTGGATAGTCGTTGTCTCACAGTATACACTTTACACACGACCGGGTACCTTTCGGCTGTAAATAACCCTTGGTCTATAAATGCAGACAACACCCAACGAAAATGTTGTGTAGACCAGAGGGACAAAGTTGAACCCACTTTTCGTTATCCACAACGTCAAGTTCTGCCGAAAGATTTTCACCATAAATTCGATGATTCGTGAGGATCTTTCATCAGCCTGTCAAGACTTACCCCCAGAACCGGAATCGAGATTTTTATCTTTCACTATTCTCTTGCCTAGTTAGCCCCGTGGTTTCTCAATTTAGTCTCACTTGGGTCATCATAAACGAAGGTGGACGAGGTGTCAACTGAAAAATTATAATTGTGTTCAGATTTAATGAATCAGAACTGCAAGATTTGGCGTGCTTGGGAAAAAAACGGTACGCTACGTGATTCATTTAATGTATCGGATTTTTGAAAATCAAAAAGTAACTTTGTTGGCGGGTTGTGTTGTTGGTCAGCTTTTCGAATGCTGTGGTTTATCTATCTCAAAATGAGCTTTGGTTGGAAACAAGGCTACCATTAACTGTGAAAACCTAAATTGGTGTTCAAATTTAATTTGAAAATGCAATACACGATGGATCTGCGAAAATACTGTCTTGCGAAACAGTCGTTATTTTACAAGTATTTTGAATTAAAGCGATAGAACCTGTTCCCTGATTTCGAAGGTCAGCTGTGCAGTTTGTAGTTCACGTACCTCTCATTTAACAAACTAGGCCTGGAACACGTACTGTGCAAGTTGAGTGCAAAATATGTGCTTTCCCACTCCCTTGGGCACCTGGCCGTCAGAAGTCGTTCCTCCCGGGCGTGGCACACACGCGCACCTATAAACCCTTGACATCGGCGTGATGCTTGCCAGCCACCAGGATAAACATTTGTCGGACATTCATTAGCGGCAGTTTGAACAGAATTGAAAATTCGTAAACAAGCATCACGAACATGTCCCGACAGAACCGGTATTTTGTCGGTTTTTGAGCCGTCTATCACGCATAAACCAACGCGGATGCGAACAACGCACACCGGATGAGAACTGTCGTGACGTGATTCCAAGTGCACCAAAGAAAATCACGCACTCGGTGAATGAGTGTCTGGTGACCTTGACCGATATCGGTACAAACAAAGAGAACGATCTGGATTACGAGATTGCATGACCTGAAAGTGCCTGATATTCAAAATTTGAATTTTCGACAGTGCAAATCTCGGGGTTTGACACTGCATTTGAATGAAATCGGTTGGCGCCATCACTCCGTCTCATTCTGCCAGCAGCATATGTCTGTCAGCCAGGTTACCCGCGAAAAAAACTGTGATCTAAGATCATCAAAGATGAAATGTTTACAGATTTGTTCCGTACAATTGTATCCCATAAGCAAGAACACTCGTATCAAGGTAACTTATGCGTCACATGAAGTGTCATGCGTGGTGCATGCGAGAACAGCGCCTAGTGTCACCCCTTTCAACCGATCGATGAGTTCTAGGCCAAACAGTTCCGTGACTTCCTTTTTTCCTACTCAACACCAACAAGTAAACTGTGCTAGACGATGGAACATATCAATGATGGATAAACTCTACAATTTGGAACTTTAACGCTGGCCAGTCCGTTTGACCTAGCAGCCATTGTGGTCAGTTCATATTCGTCCACTCGACCGAGGTTGGAGCCAGTTAGATATCCGCTGAATGCTCACTAGAGCTGATCAGTATTAACAAGGCTGAAATAACTGTGCCCACATTTTGATTATTCCTATTCGTTGATAAATGGAATGTTGTGCGATACTCGAAATTGATGGGGGAAATGAAAAAACTGCACTCATCTTGAACTGATAAGCTCCCCCAAGATCCCGTCTTTTTATGTCACTTTTGATTGCCAATCGTTACTGAAACCATCGCACTTGTGGTGCTATGATACCAGGCCTCTAGTTCGACAGTGGGTCTCGTACGCTTAGAGGAAGAGTGGAACAAAACTGGGATCTGTAGAGTTACATGTATGATCGGAATACACAAGAACGTGTTGTGCTAATTGTTTTGTGGTCTAGGGTTTGCATTGGGACGGGGGTGGGCCAGGGGAGTTGAAGCGTAACCACAAATTGTTTTTGGGCTCACCATGGAGGACTGTGAAGACTGATCGCAACATTCCCCGCTGCGCTCAAGAAGCAACACTTTGCCAACCTGGATTGTTGACCTCTGACCTTAGACAGGGCCGGAAAGCTTGTAGTTAGCCTGTGTTAGGTGCAGAATGACAGTAGAGTTAGGCGGTTCAATTGCTTCAGTGCCCAACCATGCAGAGTGGTGCTTCCGGATGCGTTCAGTCAAGCACCTGGTCGTACGGCCTATGTGCGTTGTCCCACAGGAACAAGTGAATGAATAAACACAAAACCAGGGTGCAGAACCACGAACTTTGTCTTTCAACCGCAATGACGCCATAGAGTGGGATTTAAACGGGATTCGAAGCCTGGATGCGTAAAATGTCATTGATAGCGCTAGCCAGTATTCGTCGAGTTATCTCTGCCAGCGTGTCACCTTTGAATGAAAAAGATTTGTATATTGACATTCTCTCCACCGTCGTCCTCTTAGGAACTTTTTCTGTCTCCAATATCTTGTCGATTAGTCTACTTAGGAAACCGTTTTCACTGAATACTGTTCTTACCGTCTGCAGTTCAGCTTTAAGAGTATATTCTGAGCACATTCTTTTTTTCTGGCTATGAGTCATCTAATTAGGTTTCTGTTCACATTAAGAGGTATACACCTGTGAAAGTGGATGTATTGTCCATTTCACGTGGCTTTCCTGTGTGCTGATCGCCGAACTGAGCCGTCTTCTCGACGACTTAACTGTACATCCAGGAATACTGTCGTTGTTCGACTTCATCTCTGTTGCGAATTTCATATTTGCATGAGCCCAGTTGCACTTATTTAGCAATTGATTATTTCTCGTCCGGGGGTTGAGTACAAAGAATATATCGTCAACGTAACGTTTGTGTAAGTTGTGGTCGCTCTTCAACTCCCCTAGTCCACCCGTCCGTCACAATGCAAACCCTAGACCACAAAACAATTTAAAAAAAACTGGGATCATGTTATCGTACCTAAAACCAAGATCGATTATTTGGGTCACTTTGAGAAAGCACAAACGCGAAATATTTGCGTGGGTGACTGTCATAACGCAGATGACTGGTACGCAACATTTCACACGTTTGGGCAATCATCGAATATCATAGCTAATCTCAAGCCATTGTATTTCGTATTTTCATGCTTACTTTTGGTAGGAAAAACAAAGAAAGCTGCCGGGAACTACGAAAAGGCGATCGGTAATCGGTAATCGGATTGAAGGTTGCAAAGAGTCATAAAATTGGTTCTTTGTCAAGTACGCATCCAGTTGACTGGATATATCGTATTTCACGTTCGAGAAAATGGCCGGAATGAACTAGCAAGCAAGACGCATAGAAAATCCGTGTGTGTCTGTCGTACTCCAATATGAACGAACCAAACTAACAGCGTGTCGCAAATCTTGACCGCTAGGATGTCGCTGGACTGGCTTAAGGAAGAAAACAGAACAACGAGGTCCATTTCAAATAGCTCGAAGATGAAAATTGTCTGGAAAAAGAAATAAAAAATTAGAAACAGTAAGACGAGCTCCAGTGACCATTGTCTTTCTCACAGTGGTATACGTCCCACCAGGAAGGTTGAATGTATGAAATGAACAGACTTGAGCACCTACACGGGAGGGAAAAGAAAAAACCCCGTAGTAGACAACACACAGAAGGTACAGTCTAAGTGTCTTTAGACCGCTGACCGTGGCATCTTCGGGTGCCCAATCGGAAAGAAGTGAAGCACCTCATTTGTCCAAGTTCAGCATCCCTTTTTTTACGTTCCACTCTACCACGTCATCTTCAAGTTCCACGCGGTTTCTCACAATCCGTGGGAGGAACGGAAAACCGGACACGGGTTGCTAGCGTGTATTTAGCGTAAGCAACAAGTGTTCCAACCAACGAAGTCCAACATGTCGGCTACACTTTCATAGAATATGTCCTATGGTATTGCCCAACACACGATTTCCTACTTGAGAACTGTTCACTCGACCATTTCACGCAATCTTAGCGGTAGTGCGGAAAAGTCGATAGTCGAAAAACCTTCAAGAGACGAACACATTCAGCATGCACATTCCCTATTTCATAACAATAGAAAAAACTGGACGCGATACGACACATCACACGCGGCGATTCAGTGTCGACGAGATATTAAGCCGGCTTCAATCTAGCGTGGGCCGCACGGATATCTAGTACTTAATAACTCCTCATTTTACTGAAGTCCTAGAAACGAATTTTCGACAGGCTTTGTGTATGCATGTATGAGAGAGAGACAGCGTGCTAGATGTACAATGGTAAAGTCAAACCAGCTGTCTTTATTCACTGAAGATTCGCTGTTGAATGGGTTCTCCATCGGGTATGCGACCAGCTTGCCGCATTGGACAAACGGCTGCTCTTCCGTTTATCGACCAGCGAGGTCCGCTTGATTCTGTGCTCCTGTGCGCGTAAGTGTTCATGTGTGTTTGCAAGTCTCTGTCTCTTCCAGGTAGCCAAATTGGGCTTTAAAACTACCACAAAGAGAGTTACGTCAGGTGATCATACACTTCGGAGCAATTGTGGTACCTCCCGGTAGAATTGGTCTTTGGTCTCAGGTAAATTTCAGTCTGTCAGCACATCCACAGATACGGCGAACAAACAACGTCGTTTTAGTTGACTGCTACTGACGTGTGCAAAACCGTTCAAAATAGCTGAACGCAAACGACAAATGACTGACAATTGACCGCATGTGGATACTCGTTTTGGGAACATTTCCGGGCGCGTGGAGCTCGGAATGTCTTGATACAACTGGGCAACCCAAAATCAAAATACCACGCTGATCTACAAAAACAACCACTGAGCCATTGCCTACAATTCGTTTGCGTCAGAACTTTTTGAGAACTTACTTCCTAGTCTAGCAATAAACGGCGTTTAATCCCCGGACCCCAAAGAACATTTTATCTCACCGCGTATTTCTTGGCTTAGTCAGCTATTCCATCGCCTTTCTTCAAAACCTCTATCGCCTAAGAAGTCTGCTCAACAAGCTGGTGCCGAACGAACCGATTTGGTCTTACTCTGTGAATGCTGCAGCCGGCAAAGTGAAGCTTGTTCCGTTTTGGTTGCGCTAACGCTTATGGCTTTCACTTCTTCGGATCCACCACGAAAATGTCTTGAATGGCATGTGTGATGATTTTTACAGTCCTACTCCGCTTACTTCGTCCGTCTGCGATAGAACGCAAGTCGTCCAAGAGCTTGTTCTATCTCCATTCTTTTTCCCCTCACTTTCTTAAAGTGCACGTTTCCCCTAATTTAATCGGTCGCACATGTGCTCGTACAACACGTACGAACTTCTTCGTCACTTGGACTGAAACCTAGCCGAACTCAGTAACCGGTTTTCATTCGACTGCAAATCACCGAATGTTCTTACGTGTCAACATCCTTTTAATATTCAAAGCGGTTCAGTGACCTTCTGTGACTACCAGTTAATAGTGCTTCTTCTGTCTACCGCTGTCTTCCTATTTATTTTGAATTCATGATCTTTCTTAGGCCAAAGTGGTTGAATCTGTGCTCCGTAAGGTACGCGGACTGTCTTCATTTCGTCTTAGACTGAGAAAGATAAGAGTATCCTCCAAACTGGCTCTCCAAATTCCTGCTCCAGGCATTCGCACTTCCTGGCTTTTTTGCTGATCCCCGACATCCTTTGGTGATCTAGAAGTAAAGAATCTTCACATTACCAGTAAAATTGAACGTTGTTTTGAAGTTGACAGAGATAAACTCCGGAGTTCACTGTCCAAAACACTTCGATTTGTGTGATGGATTTTCAACGAAGTAGCCATTCAGCGCTGACCAGCCTCTCCTGGCGTAACATTTTCCGTGGTTTTTCCCATCCTTTAACTCACTCCAACTTTAGACTCCCCTCCTCGAGTACCTTCACCTACAGTGATAGTTTTATTCTCTATCTTGTACGTTCGCGCGTAAATCTTCCGAGTGTAATGAGTAACCTTACAATCCATTTTCACTGGTAATCTACTTTGTTTATACTCGCGCGTCTTCCATCGTGCTTCACGGTCCACTTAGGCAGCTCATTTCAACCCCCTGATTACCGGATTGACTACTTTTCCTCCATGTACCTGTCACGTCTCGTGTGCTTCAGCTGCCAAATCCGTTCTCGTTTCGCTCTCGTCTGGGTACACAGGAGCTTTTGTAGATTTCACTTGAACCACGAGCACGTGAGATAAATGAAACTGATGACGTAAACAGACGGGGTAGGGAAGAAATTTCGATTTCGCTAACTGCCTAAAAAGACTGACAATTTTGGTCCAATTAACTGTGGTATTCGTAATTATCTAATGGTATCGACCTCTCGGAATAAATTGACTAATTTCAGACAATATTTTTCCCATGGCTTATTTTGATGCGTGATTTTGAATTTGTCAAATACTTTTGGTTGCGCTTGTTTTATCGGATGCGAGATCCATACAGCTCCGCTTTTTCCGGCACCTTCGAGAGCCCTGGTTTCCGATCAGGAGCATTCCGCTCGGCTTTCCTGCTGAGGTTTGTCTTCACATGTACCGTTGTGTCGGTTCTGCTTCGGCACCAATCGATTGCTTTTTTTGGATCTGGTCGTCGGCTCTAGTCGCCCCTATTCGGGGAGTTCGTCGGCCGCGACTGACAGGAGACAAATCCAGGGTTGCACACCGAATGTCTCCACAAGTTCGACATTAGAAATTGACACAAATCACCCTGGTTGGCAGAACCGACTCTTTTAAGCAATTTACAAGGAGGAACAAGGTGTCAAAGGATTTGCTGCCCGTGGACTAGCAAACGTGTGATAGTACTAATAGGTTGAAATAACGGAAGTTGTTTGTTATCGACCGCGACAGTACATATTGGCCGGCGGTGGCCAAACGGATAAGGTCGTGGCGTTTGGACGTGAAGATCGCTGATTCAAATTCTATCACCGCCGGTCAACTCCCCCACTTGGCAGCCCTCTGTTGAAAAATGATGTGCATTGTTATTTCATGAATAAAGGAAGTAAAAAACAGAAGATAAAACGATCTTATTGCTCACGGTTTAGAGTGACGCGCATGCACACTCTCGAACCTTGGGTGCCAGCATTAAACACCAACCAAATGATAATTAAGTCTGACCAAGTCGAATGACAGAATGGAGTTGGTAATCAATAGTGAGGGTAAGTAGCCACAGTTACAAGCTATCACAAGGCCTAATGATTGTACTATTTTAAATTGTTCATCAAACCATATGTTGTGTATTTCCCATGTGTCAACTAGCGATTAACATATCGCATTCTTAACTGGACAAATTTATCTTCTGTACTTGACTGATCGCCATTCGGACTACACATTTCAGGCACGAATTTCAGGTTACCCGATCAACTTGAAGCTAGAGAAGAACCAGAACTCAGTTTTGTTCTTACTAGAGCAAATCAGTGGTGTATGTTCACTGACATAAGAAGCGTAAAATGGGGCCTCTCACATGGAGGGTGTCACTAATGGCCCAAGAAGCTCTCGTCTATGCCGATAGCACTCGATATCCTCGAAGGAGTATGAAACAAATATTCCCCTAACCTGGAACAGTATGTCACCCACCAGGTCACGTCTTCACAATCTGTCATCCGTCAACCTTGATGTAAACAAGTTATCTTCAAATACGAGCCTTAATAAGCCAACGATGCTCGGGAAGTACTGAACATGTAATGAATATTTTTTTTAATGCGTTCAACCGCACGTTCAGTCTAGATATTCGGATTCTGAGCCAGCCAGACAATCGACCGAATCACGTGATTTTGTCGAAGCACGTGATCGCAGATTATCGGCTGCATAGGTTCATTTATTTATTTAGCACCTAGCTTAAATACACGCTCTGTGCGAAAACACTGGTTCTTTCGTCAATACAAACTCCTTATGGTCACTTGACGTTGAAAATTTGTAACTGGAACGGGGACTAAAAGTGTTTTTACTCAGTCATCTTATGGCTCCGCTTCATTCTCCCTCCTCAGTGTTTTCAGAAGCCAGGGTACATTGCCACAATGCTCATCGATGTACATTTACACAACCCATTTATCTGTTATGCGCTTTATGCATTCCAGCTGAGAGAGTTGAGAGATACATGAAAGCATTATTTTGACAGGACAATGCATGCATACATCATTTTCTAACCTGACTTACGTATATATATATATATATATATATATATATATCT
>LUCM01002432.1:16272-29130 GCA_008360955.1 Fasciolopsis buskii | reverse complement strand
TATATATATATATATATATATATATATATATATATATATATATATATATTACGAAGACTTCTTGTTGGTAGGATATCTCCGGGACCACTGACACTTGGGGCATGTTTGCGCTCCCCCTGTCTGCACGGTTCTTATTGGTTGGTAGTATACGCAGGCTACAGTAAAGCGTTATCGGACTGTATCACGTGATTTGCTGACCATCTGTGTGCACATATTTCTTTCAACGGTGCAGACTGTTTAACCGTTCAGATCTAGCATTAAAATAATAAAATTTTACATTCGGCGACCCATTTTCAAACCTAAAGCAACTCCATTCCTCGTTTGACTGCAAGTTCTATATGGTAGTTGGTACGTTTGTTCATATCAACGCGTATTCAGTTGCACGTCTCCATCTGGTCGAGCTTGCCGTCTTTCTCAGGTGGGAAAACTTGTTTTTTTTTTTGCTTTCACATGCATCTCCTGTCTCCGTCAGTGGTCAGTGTCTTCTTCATGGACGAATAGCACTTTTCTTGTGCAATCAGGCTGACTCCGTCAGAAATCAGATGGAGGATAAAGCGTCCCGATAGAGATGTAGACCTTAGTGCTAGTCTAATTAGTTCATATAGACAAGATCAATCTCAGTAAAAGGTACTCTCTTTTCATATACATTTCTATTTACTGATTTTCACCTACAATAATAACAAGGACATATTAACAGTTTTGTGTGGAACTGAAACATACTCAGGTGTCTATCCGTTTGGTCCTAAGAGCCCCGGTTACCGGGCCGATATTTTCGGAGCCAGACCATGAAATACGGTGTAATCCAGACTGTTGTAAATACTTAATGTCGTTTCTTTTATCATGAAACGCTTTCTGCCGATATCTCACTGTGCTGAAAATGATTCCGAGGGTTATCGGTCACCCTCGGATACTTTTGAGAGCATGGCCTCTCCCAAAGCCCTTTTCAAGATGCCTGGACAAATGCAATCAAAACGGGAGCCAAATCCGAAGCACAATACGGCATTAGCAGTGTAAAACTCATCTAGATACGATAAATGCGCACAGTTCAACCGTCCACAAACTGTCCGTGGGTTGGTTAGCACGAGAACGATGACGACAGACATTGAAATTCAACTTACGCGGGATAATGCCTGCGTCAGACAAGTTCGCTTTTGTGCGCGTAAAAGAAGTGAAATGACCAAGATAAACACGGGAATAAAAATGTGTGACCAGGGCCTACTTTTTTATTGGTTGAGCTACATTTCCACTCCGGCTGTCATCGCATAGTCATTTTAACGAATTTGTTTTCCATTATGAGCACTATTCGCCGCTGTGCCAGTCGGATTTACTCCTACTCAAATACTCTCCCGAAATTTCCTCTCTTTTGAACTTACTTACGCATGTACATCACGAATTTTACACTGAACCGAAAAGTTGGATTCGTGCCGGTTGGCAGGCTGCACCAGGCAAAATGCCTTCTTCATCTCTACTGAATACCAACATACTTCCCTATTCACAAAATTACTGGATCTATTTTTCAGTCTTCGATCTCGAGTACATGTTCCTACCTGCGTGATTTGCATTCACTAATCATGGCTGAACTCACATGTTGCGGATGCCCTAAGGCTTTGATGCATACTGAGTGGACAGACAGTTTAGCGCTAAGAAAACTGGAGATAGTTTGATCACACATAAATTTCTCCTGATCTAGCAAATCTGAACCAGTTTATTCATATCTGTCTTCTGGTATTGACTGCCTAGTTATTCACTATCATCCGAAGTTTTCTCGACATAGAAGGACAATTATAACGAACTTGTACCTAGCCTCTTTTTGCACACAAACTGATATTTCATCTTTTATCGATTCTTTCCTGACTTGCCCGGCCCCGTTGCTGGATGACAACCTACGCATCATCGTAGGTGATTCTGATCACACCTCGACACATCCCCTTACCATGTTTGATTTGACGTAATCTATCGATCTCCCCAACCAGAAATAACTCCACCCCAGATGAAATTATTACGAACCACCTCGAGTTACTCGGCCTTAAATTACATGCTCCAGTTTTGATCAATGATCATTGTCTGTTACCTTTAAAACCCAAAGTTTATTCTCGGACAGCTTTCCAATCTTTAAGGAGTCTAAACAGATCAAAATACCATTATGCGATTTTTCCCGAGAAAACATTGTTCTTCCCCAAAGATTCATTTTTCAACCAAATTTGTGGTCTTCTTTTGAATTTCTAAATGGTAATGTAAACTTTTTTGTAGATATACTTAATCTAATTTTTGATATTTGTCATTCACTAGAAATACTTTCTCTTCAACGGCCGTATTGCTTCGACCAATCTGAAGTTCTTAAGGAAACGGAAAGAATGCGTCTATAAATTACGGAATTTCCAGAACGTCAGATTCCCTTCATCATTAACATCAAAGAAAGTAAAACGAATCGACTTGTCGAATGCAAGCAAACTGCTGACCAGATGCAACAGCAGACGCCCCTGGCAAGGAATTCTGTTTTCGCGTGAAAAGAAAACGAAACCAATAAGCCATACTGCAGATGTCGATAGTATCAATCGAGCATTTATTTACCCACGTAATAACACTAGTTTTTTTATTCCCGAATGAATACGTTGATATGAGACCCTTTTCTAAGGAAGAATGGTTCAAACTCCTTCGCTCGACCAAAATACCCACAGGTATAGGTTCTGATAGTCTGTCTCCACTTTTCCTGACGTGCGGTACGGTTTCGCGCATTGATGCACTTACTTCCCCCGTAATACTTCCTTATGCAAACATTCCATTCCCGATTGGTGAGGACTAGTCAGTATTGTGCCCATCCGAAACCGAGTAATTCCAGCACTCCAGTCAAACGTTTGACTCATCGCTCTGATATCATGCGGCTTTAAACTAACAGAGTGGGCCATCCTGGGCCGTCTAACTTCTGTTAAGGTGGCCGATGACCGCCTTCAGTCTGTGCACAGACCAAACAGCTCCACTTTGGATGCTGTGGCTTCCTTGGTTCATAACGTCACCAAAACCTCGGATCACATAGTTAAATCTATCCGATGTGCTTTCTTGGAGATTTCCCCGCATTGGGCTCTTTTCCACGGTCTTTAATTCCTCACCAACTTGAACAGTTCGGCTGTCCCAAGAGCCTCCTGGCATGGCTATCAGACTACTTAACCAAAAAGAACTCAGTGCACTCACTAGGGTACATTCGGTCAAGTGCTTAGGAATTACTATTACTATCACTATTAATATTACCATTGATAAAGTTTCAGATGGTCCTCGCACATTTCCAATTGTGCAAAAAAATCTTAGAAGACTATCATTTTACATAAAAAGACTGCGGCACTTCTAGTTCAGGCAAAATACTACCTTCCCATCTACTTATCAGTTTTTTTAACTCTCCACTATTGTTCCCCTGTCACTTGCTAGTTTACTAAAGGAAGACTTCAGAACCCCTTGTCGTGGTTTGTCAATTATCCGTGGTGTATCTTACAAATCATTGAAAGAACTCCGCATCAAAATGAGTGACATGCATCTATCTGTGTGCGAACAATGTGCATGTAAAATCCTTTCGGATCTGTCCCCTCCCTTACACAATGACTTTTCTAAATGTCGTTCTCATTCCTGGACACGTTATGCCTTCCACTTTACACCATTTCACATAAATATCTATAAGAACTCAACTGTTTCCCGCTTAGCCCAAATTCTCACTAATCGAGAATGGATCATGACTGATTGTCTTTAATCTTTAATCTTTTACTTTCTGTATTAATGAAACAACAATGTACATCAATTTTCAGGAAGGGAACGGCGGTCAATATAGGGCTGCCAAGTGGGGAAGTTGACCGGCGGTGGGAGGATTCGAACCCGCGGCCTTCATGTCCAAACGCCACGACCTTACCCGTTTGGCCACCGCAATCTCTCGTGGATTTCAAATGTCCATTATTCGCTGCGCTTTTCCTCCAACTTTGTATTCTGATGAGGTGGCAATTGCACCCTGTTTTGAATTAAATGCCGGTAACTATGTACGCAAAGTTCGATAGATTGCAGTACAATGCTGACAACGAATGTATTTATACGTACACTCTCATCCAAGGCATGTTGCGATCTGTCTTTCTTTGTTTTCCCTTGAAATTTTTGGAATTTCTCGAGCTACAGTTTGAAATTTCCCCGTCACCGTCTGTTCTCATCGATCACGCTTTCATCATTCCGATTTGCGAGTTAATTGTCCTTTGTGCATGTTGCTAATCCCATTGAACGGTGCACCAAACTGTGCACCGCGTTCATTCTCTGCCCTCGGATTTGTCCTTCTGTCATTCGCGACAACGAATCCGTCTTAGTTTTTGCGGTGTCACTTTACAAATTACCACGTAGCGGGAAGATTTCAATGGACACGCTTGTTCTCGTTAATTTCATCTTCCGGCTAACCCAGTCATACACACACAGAACAAAGTGAACCGAAGCTCGGTCTAATCACCGTTTAATTCTTCTCTATTCACCTGCCATCCATTCCAGTTCCCAATATTTCAAACGTGATTCCAATGAGAAACTACTAAAAGAGTGTACAAGTATGGAGGCGGTTAGACATGAGAGTACCGGGTACCCATAATACTACTGACAACGAAAAACCACACTTTCGGAACTTTGGCCCACTTTCTGATCGACAAAAAATTATGATGATTCAGCGTATAATTCTTAAATGGGCAAAATGTGTCACTAGTGCCATTTTCATGGTACTTGGGAAAACTGTTGTTACACAATGTTGACGACAGTGCAGTAACTGGACTCCATTCCTGGTATGCATTGTTCTCTCTGTCAACGCTCCATGAACTCAGTTTTCCTTGGGTGTAACCTTCAACTACCCGTCTAAACTTCACGTTTGATAGCTTTGACCGAAAGTTTTGGGCAGAAACTTAAACCCGTGTTTGCGAAATTCATACAGAGGCAAATGCGGGAGAGTCATATGACCTCCTCAAAGTAGTGGCAACCGACTGAAACTTTGGTCAATCCACTGAAGCCATTGGCAATGTACACTCGCATGTGTGTGTTCCTGTATGCGTGTTTGTGATAACTATTTGCTGTCGTCATGGTCATGACCTTGGGCAATGTCCTCTCGTTTGGTTGAGGGCCAGAAGGAATGATGAAAAACGATGCGATATGTGCGAGCCTAGAAACTAAAAAGTACATTCCAGTCATGGCCATAATCTCACACCACATCCGAAACACTACCGAAAGGATACGGCACGTGGATCTCTGAATGCAATTATGAAAAGTTCAAAGGAGGATTATTCATGTGACACCCTCTGTTGAGGATCCACTAAACTCCTTGATGTTCGTGAAATAGGCTGAGTGCAACAGGACGAATTTTGTGACTTTTAGTTCCACGGTAAAACGAATCAACTTTAACATGTGCGCTAGGGAGTAACTCATTACGAATGGTCTTACAGTAGTGCATACTGATAACAACTGCACTCTCCGGTACTGGTCGTAGCCATCCTCTGTGATATAAGTTTCCGTCCGTGCTTTCCGTAGCGAACTTCGCATGCGGATGGATGAATGAAAAGAGCTTGGAAGCAAACGATCCGTTTTGCGGTTACTATCACTCTCCACGTGTCTGCACCCGGTACTGTCCTGTACAGCCACAGTGTGGATCAAAATCGATTCATACTCAAATCGGTTCGCTTACACATCACCAGCCTACAGTGACACATTGACGTGATCTAAGCACGGGCACATTCATATTGATTTGGAAAAAAAAAACAATCTACAAAAACCATTTTCATATCAATTAAAACACTTCAACTGGATATTTTCCAAGATGAATTGGACTAATTGAAGATAAATGGGATTTGATAACGGAGATCAACTGAAATGAAATGAAATGAGGTGAAATAAAATGAGATGAACTGTCATGCTCGGAAAATGCTCCATTTAATTCATTGTGCTGTATATTGGACCAATTTCATCACAAATTGTTGTCGATTTTTGGTGTGCAATCGATTTGTGAGGCTAGCTGTTATTACACATTACGCCGCTAAATTGTACCCAGTAAAAACAGCAATTTGTGTGAGAATTGACTGCAATCGACCTAGACCTCTTAGGGTTCACATTGCTGGAGCTCCAGTTGCTTCCAGCTTATTAGTTCCCTGTGCGCAACCGATATACGAAGGTGACGAGAACCTATAAAATTGTATCTCATCCAGCAAGCAATAATTAATTAACTAAGGAAAAGGTCAAACTCTCGTATCCCTATCTGCTACGACCACATAAAGGAAACGTAATTTGTTTCATCAGCCATCTAGAACTCAGATATCGTCTTTCAGTCTCTATGGGACTGCTCGCTCTATTTTTCCTCTATAGCACATTCTGCTTGTCTATTATGAGGGATTAACTGATTGCAAAGTCTTCCTTACAGTCGCTTTTGGAGAATATAACCAATCCTCACGCAACAAGTTCAAAGTTGTTTCCTCTCTACATTCCAGTTCATGATATGAAGATTGATACCCTCAAAACAACCGCATTCTAGGCATGCGAAATGTTACAGTATCGCGATTTTGAAGTATTTCGTTCTCCGAGTTATGAGTCAGGAATCCCCACGGTCACGTCTTAGCTCTACTCCCGAAAACGTCCCCGCACAGGACTAGAAGGTGAACCGATTGTCCCATTCTAGCGGTACTTGGAGGAAACTTGTAAACTTCCCAGTAAGAATCCAGAAAGTTTAGGTGAATTAGGGTAGAAAACGAAATTTTTAATCGGTGTATTTTGCAATTGTATTGCCCAAAGGATACATCTGATATACGGCTTTTATCTGGAAACCGACAGCGCAATATGGAGAACACTGATTGAAGGATGATACTCTCGGACAAAAATCCTCATAAAATGATAAACCAGAGAAGCCTAGTTACAAAACCAGCACTCGTGCAATCGAAGGCTAAAGTTGACCCCTCAATGACACCTGTATAGTGAAAAGAAGAATAGGCCCTAGGTCCTGGTTGCCCGCTGTACTCAGGGTAATCGGTAAGCATGATCCCAAAGCTTTTAGCCTCTTGGACCAACATGTTGTGCCTATAGATAATATGTGGCCAACAGAGGGCTGCCAAACGTGGGAAGTTGTTTGGCGGTGGGAGATTGGAACCGTTATTCTTCACGTTGAAATGCCACAACTTCGACCGCTTGACCAATGCCATTCGCGAATTGCAGTTGATCTTCACGTGGTTAGTCCTTTGCTTTTGTATTCTACACAGTCAAGCTACTCGATCAATCAAGTGAATTCTTCAAACCGTTGAAAGAAAAATCCTTGGGCAGTCATGTTACCAGTACCGTGAGCCTGCTGGAATTTCTGACAGAAAATAATTGGGCAAATCGCAGGTTTTTTGTATTTACCCATTTACGGGACAACCTATTCTGTAAACCAACCCGTCGCGTGACTGCCGCCATGTGGCCCTACAGTTTTATTCCGTTTCAGTTCTCACTTCTGAAGTTCTGTGAAGAATCTTGACGTTGAAGAACGAATGAGCAGAATGCATACATTTATTCACGATTTTCTTTTAGAAAAGCACGAAAACCGCCCCATTCAAAATTCTGTCGAATGGATAGGATAGCATGTGTATCGATTTCGATAAACGCTCAGGTATAGCGCATGTGACTAACATGGTTAGACCTACGCCATCAAGGTCACGGGTGATTTTTATCGGCAATGATTGGCCTGTTGATGGAATCACCTTCACTAGGGCACGGCAATGATTCCCGCTTGGTTGTCACTTAATTAATCGAATGTTAATGTGCGTAGATCGCGTACTAGTGTTCCCCAGACGTAAACTAGGGCAAAAACATCTTCCACCTGATGGAATGATAACACTGCACGAAGCGGAATCACGTATTTGACTCGACCAGTGCAATCGGAAGTCCGACAATTAACCCACACGAAGTTGAGACTCACACGCGAAAATGTACGGCATACCATTGACAAGCAATGGATCCCATTTTGTCACATTGTAATGATTCATTTATTGGGTACGGTTTTCACTGTATTGAAAATGTTGAGGATATGTTTGTCTGCATTGTTTCACTTAGTAATAGGATAGGCGTATGGTGATCATTCTAGTCGCAGAGTTGGCAAGACAGCGACACATCTGAAACAGGCCCTATTGAGACACAGGGCGCATCAACGGCTGGACTATTCTTTGTCTTGTGTGGCCCAGAGGCGAAATATGCACAAGCAGCACCAAAACATTAACGAACGATTGAGACTTCCCGTATGGCGGTGCCAAAGTACAAGGCCACTTTGTTTCGGTTCGACGAATCTCGTGACGGTTACAACGGGTCATGTCTGAGAGACAGGACTTGCCCGACAAGCCCATTTGCACTTAGGCGAATGAAACTAAAGGCCCGATCGATTGCAAGCCACGAAACAGGATGGGGAACCAACTTTTCGCTCTGAAAGTGGTCTGATTTTGCGATAAGCTCAGAGGCGAGCGGAGATGTGGCTCGGACAGACCACAGAAAAGACACGGGAAGGGCAAATCGGTCAGTGAGCCTCATCCTGTGCGAACCTACATGTAAATCATGTGGTAATGACGGATAAAAGAAAGGTTGTACTGAAAGGTGAGTTTGATTGAACGGGGCAAAATTGAATTAGAATCAAAATGACCAACTGAAGCTGCTAGAGTTAGCCACTGCGAACACCAGACTTTGAAGCATTTCTTAAGTTTATAACCATAAATGACTTATGATATTTCATTCCGAAGCCGACCTCCATCTTAATTCCAATTCTTTCTCTTTTTCATACGTTCCAACAGAATACGAATAGTCTGTTTCATCACAATTCGTTTGATATTCCCGGTTTGACCTCCGAGGTGTGTAGTATCCTTTGTTAATATTATCATCTGAGATGTCTTCCGGGGCTAGCTATCACAAAATCAATAAATCGTAACAGCCTCTTTAACGTCCGAGTGATTGCGTGATATATATAATTTGGAATATTCGGTGACTTTCATCCCACTGACCAGTGCTGAAAGCAGATCATTAATGGGTGTTGTAAATCACTTGCATGAAATAATCTGGGAACAATATGAAATTTAGATATCGACTACAATGAAATGGGTATAGAGGTCAAATTCACCACGGCAAAGAATTATTGTTATCTCCATTTTAAGCGTTAAGTTTGTTTTACTAGCTCCTGTGGACAAAGAACTGAGTTACGTAATTAGATTAGCATAATTGAGAAGTGTAATGCGAAATGTTAACACTGCTCGGTTATGTTCCTGTTTTCGTAAGTTTCGTTTTTCGACAATAAATTCATTTCTTTGGCTATTACCGGTTATTGTCTAACAGAGACCTGGTATATGTGATTATGTTCTCCCCAACATAGAATGCGAAATCAGTTTCAGTTCTGATTTGTCCACTAGTCTTTGGATATCTGTTTAACGGTTAGGGAACGGTAATTGTCAAACTACTCAAATGCTTTATAAGTGGTCAGATAATTCAAGTTCTCGACGAAAGAAAAAGAGCGTCAAGTTACCGTCAGAGGTTTTTTGGGTACGTGCTCGAGTACGTGAGTACGTATGTTCTGTAGCATTTATTAGCAGACACCATCTTGGCGGAAAGTGTAGTTCAAATGAACAGCGCATAGACTCAAGTGCATCTAACTTTGATTGTCTTTCTTACCTTTAATACAACTCAGATAATAAAGCATCATCTCCGGTTTAGATTGACTTGCCAAACCAAAAGGAGGTGTAGTTCGTGGAAAATTCTGCATAGTCTTCGTTGTAATTGTTTATGAATTTCAAGGATGCTGGCCGGCGGTGGCCAAGCCGATAGGATCGTGGCGTTTGGCAGTGAAGGTCACGGGTTCGAATTCCATCACCGCCGGTCAACTTTCCCACAAGGCAGCCCTCTGTTGGCCGCGGCCCCCTTCCTGAATAGTGATATGCGTTGTTATTTTATTAATAAAGCAAGTAAAAGATAAAAGATATCATTCTTTTGAGTTGTTTGAAATCCATTAATATTGTTAAGATCCATTTCGCGGGATACTACCAGGGCGCTCACCATTAGTTGACAAGGGTTCAAGGCAGGTTCGTGGTTCATTTTTGTGTCATCGAAATGTGTAATGCAATCCAATCTTTGATGTTTCTAGGGCATCGGGATTCCTTCTGTTTACGAGAGTATCCAATTCGAATTGGATAAAAGCTTATGTATTCAATTGGTTAGTAAATCATTGCATTATATTACGGGATATATTGTACTGGTTCTAAGTTTCAAATGCAAGTAAATGGGGAATAAACGGTTTTGAAGGATTCCGAACAGTAGCCAGAGCAATGAACATCTTTACGTGGGATTGTGCTTACGAATTAGTCGACCTCCATCAGACGGATAGTTAGACCGCAGTGAGGAACATGTCAACCGCCGTAGGGACTAAAGGATGGGGAATGATTACGCTCAATATAGTTCTCCGTACGTATGTACATTAGAAATTTTTGAAATTATACATAATGAAGAAATTACGGTAACATTTTCCTTCTTTTCGTTATATATATATATGTATAGTATATTATTATTTCAGTCAAGAATGACTGAAACTGCACTTGTCCAATAAGTTAAGTCGACGGGAAATCACTGGCTATTTCGGCCAATGGCAACTTGCGGTCTCACAGCGCGGACTTCTCAACAAACCAACTACGCAAATTCGACTTTTAAAGGACGGGCAGCAGACTAGTGCAATCTCCTTACATTTTCATTCCAATGACGAATTAAAGCGCTTTTTAGAAAAGTTATTAGCATTTCCTGCCGAAATTGTACTTGTCGATCCAGGCGCATTCGCCGATTTACATGGTGTATTGTAAAGACTTTTGCGTACAATAAAGATTGTGGAATTTCGGTCAGAAATCGTGAGGAAAAAAGTAAAATAGGAAACAAAAAAGAATGTGAACTCATTAGCTTTAAAAATTCAAAGAATCATCAGAACACATTATCTTAGCTTGTTCAGCAATTCAGCTGACAACCCGGTCACGGTTTGTCAAAACGAATGCTATATATGGGACAGTGAAATTCCTATAAATATTGATTTTAGAGGTTATGGAATGAAAAACCGAGCATGTTGAACTGTGGGAGCGGCAGCTTGAAAGATCGCTTGGCAGACGATGCGTGGGATCTGAAAGAATCTTGTGAGCGAATTTCTCAAATGCTGATAAATGCTGATCACACAGATTAAGGAACAATTCAGTTAGTGGTAGGAAAGACACAAGGTTAATAATTGATAACCCGTAAAGAACAGTTTTGAAGCCTTTTCTAAGTAAACCCGGAAAAATTACAAGAGAATAGTAAAGCAGAATTGGAAAACATATTGGTATACAAATCCGGAGATGGTGCTTCGTTCCACATTGCAGCGTCGAAGCTTCCTGATTTGACATGACAAACGTCGGAAGCTCTTTACATAGGTGCAATCGTGAGAAGCGCACTTCAGAGTTTTATCAATATTAATTCCTAGATATTTCACAGAATCAATCCTGGTAAGCGTTTTTGAGTTGATGGAAGACGTTTCGGATGGGTAGGATGACCGCGACCGACGGAGAGAGAACAGACAATCGAAACATTTAGATGTGTTCAGATTTAAACCAGCTTGTGCAGAGAAATCGTAGACAGAAGATCGGTTGTTGTTGGAAAATCTTTAAAAATCATCGTTCTTCGAAACGGTTTGAGAGAGGCCAAATTGATCATCAGCATACGCAAGCAGATGAGAGCAGGAGCTAGTTGATAATTCGCTGATGTAAGTAGAGAAGAGAAACGGTGAACGAACATCACCCTGATACACTCCCGAGTTGTTAATCAACGGTTTTGCATTTGTATCGTCCATTTGAGTGCACTGGGTTCTGTTAGTAAAGTACTCAGATAGCCATGGTAACAAAGGCCTGACTGAGACAACCATACGTTTCCAGTTTGTGAAGTAGAAGAGAGAAGAGACTGTGGGATCGAATCAAATGTCGACGAATAGTCTGGGAAGGCGCAGAGAATACGTTTCATCGATGCCATTAAGGACTTACAAATGTGGTGAATGAGGGAGTCGACAGCGTCCAAAGTAGACGAGGTAGATTGATAGGCCAACTGAAAAGGGTCGTCAGGAGGATACATAGAAGAACGCATGTGCTTAAGCATAGTACACTCCGTCAGTTTAAGACCAGAACGTGTTAAGGCGATTGGACGAAAGCATTTCGGTGAAGCAGTAGAATTGCTAGATTTAGGGATGTGAATAATAGTGACGGGTCTTCAACAGTCAGGGCTACAAGACAAGTTTACTGATGAGTTGATCCGAGGTTTGAATGCATCCGTCAGAGCCACAGCATCGCCTTAAGCGAGCTGAGAACATGCTGTCTGCACCAACCGCTGCAGTAATTTTTGTAGTGAATCAAAGGTCGAGCACCTCTTCCTTAGAAAACCTGTTTTGTCATATCACCACCCTGTCTTAATATCGTCGGGATATTAGTGGAAAAAAGGATGGAAGCACGCTTGACATCCGCGGAACATTGCACGTTTCGGTTTTATAGATATATTTGATAATAATCTTAGGAGAATGGCAGAATTTACTTGGATGCCATACGCAACGCTGAACAGTTCATTCATTTAGCTGCTTTTAATGTAGGTTTTTTTTGTGTCCCCGAAAAACTTCCATAACCGCTCTCCGTAGCGCAGTTACTACCGCCATCTGGCTTTACTCTTCACACTTCCAGCGAGCTCGTAATCAGACTGACATCGGGGTCACTGAGCGTGTGAACCTAGCAAACACTGTCAGAGTGAATCCCAATCAACGGTCGTTCGTCTGCACGTGCTTTGCGCAGTCCTTCATGCTTCCGTTGCAACCGACTGAAGCCACAT
>LUCM01002431.1:0-17529 GCA_008360955.1 Fasciolopsis buskii | reverse complement strand
TGACTCAATAAATACAGTAGAGTCTCCATCAAGGTGAGTGAAAGCCAGGTCGGTGCGAACAAGTTGTAAATCCGTGTATTAAAAAAGAAAACTGAAAGGGCACCAACAGGATCCCCAGAGCTTGAAAAAACTAGTATGTATGGGGAGGCAAAGAGATGGGTCCCAAAATGTTTCCACGTAAGTAGGACACAGATGAGGATTTGGGCTCACAAAAATTCCTAAATTTCATGGCATATAAAAAGAAATAATCCTTGAGACTACCGACGTTCTTGCAAGTCTCAATATGCGGTTTTAATGCCGCCTAATTTGAAGGGGGTACGTTTGGGGATTTTGGGATGTGTTCTGTGATTGTTTCGGGGCGTTCTGGTGGTATGTTGACTAGGTCTATGAATTGGCAACTCCTTCGGGTAGGGAAATCCATAGAGAGATAACTTAATTAATGAACAATTTGTCTTTAACGAAGACGTGAGGCCGAAGCATCACGATTTTTCGAGTGAAATCTGAGAGAGGAGGGTGGCTCAGAATGAAAAATCCACCAACGAGCCCCGAATCAAAATGGCCGGGCAGCAACATTAAACCACCTTGATGCGCCATACACAAAGGGATATTAGTCAGGGGCATGTAGGGAGACAGATAAGCGAGATGAGAAAGACCTCGTGTCGCTTTGGTGAAATCCTTCAACTTGTCTCGCTAGTCTCTACGCTGTGTCCCTTGTCAATCAACCGAAGCGCAGTTTTGAAAAGTCTCCCTTGCCGAAACGAATACTACGCTCTGGAAATTGATCATTTTCTTCCCCGCATACCAGAAAAGCTCAGTGACTATAGTCGACCCACTCGCTTCTCACTTTCGAGCTTTTGTGGATAACGGTACCTACCCTCGCACTTGGAAAGGCACAATTATAGCACCACCATAGAGAACGGGTGGCCGGTAACTTCTCATCGGCTGTATACAAGTTTGTTATAACAGGAATCCTAGTAAAATCTCGGAAAGTATACTGAGGCAATCTATCTTTTTGCGCCTACAAAGCGACAAGCTTTCTTTTCCATTCCAGCATGGTTTTCTTCCAGACAGGTCTTGCATCACGAACATATCGACAGTCCTGGATAGCCTCACTAGGGCCTATCACGATGGAAAGATTTTACATGCCGCCTTCATAGACTTTGCGAAAAATTTTAACAGATCTCCTCATGCCCCACTGGTATACAAGTTTGATGCATACGAGATCTTATGCTCTCTACTAGGTTGGCTGCGCAGCCTTCTTACTGGCTGTAGTTTGTCGTCAAGGTAGGCGGTGCCGCCCCTAAACCTCCACCAGTCTTATGGCGTTTCCCAAAGCTCAGTTCTTGGGCACCTGCTTCAACGATTTCCTCCGCTTCCTCGCATCCGCTATTGCGATGTGTGCTGACGACGGGACCATAAAAAGCGCAGAAAAAGATCGCCTTCTACAGGCTTTAAATGAGGCCAACTAATAGTCACTCGACCGGAGCTTCCCAAGATCATGTATGTTTGTGAGTGACAAATGTGTCAGCGCGTCTCTTGCTAATAGCCGAGGCCAAATTTTTCCAATTAAAGGTAATAGTTAACTACCCAGATTAGATAGCTCAGAGGTGCTGGGGTTCCGGTTAGATACCCGATTTTCCTGCTACCATCGATAGCGACCCGTCGGCAAAACAGCTTTTCAGGCCTCAAACATATTCCGAAGATCCTTCTCAAGATTCTCAAGAGTAGGCGTGTATTCGCCCTCTGCCGATGTAAGATGGTCAAATAATACATTCTGGTCTCAAACGACCAACAGTGCCCAGAACGAGTACAAAAGGATTTCACCAAAGCGACACGAGGTCTTTCTCATCTCGCTTATCTGTCTCCCTACATGCCCCTGACTAATATCCCTTTGTGTATGGCGCATCAAGGTGGTTTAATGTTGCTGCCCGGCCATTTTGATTCGGGGCTCGTTGGTGGATTTTTCATTCTGAGCCACCCTCCTCTCTCAGAGTTCACTCGAAAAATCGGGATGCTTCGGCCTCACGTCTTCGTTAAAGACAAATTGTTCATTAATTAAGTTATCTCTCTATGGATTTCCCTACCCGAAGGAGTTGCCAATTCATAGACCTAGTCAACATACCACCAGAACGCCCCGAAACAATCACAGAACACATCCCAAAATCCCCAAACGTACCCCCTTCAAATTAGGCGGCATTAAAACCGCATAGTGAGACTTGCAAGAACGTTGGTAGTCTAAAGGATTATTTCTTTTAAATATGCCATGAAATTTAGGAATTTTTGTGAGCCCAAATCCTCATCTGTGTCCTACTTACGTGGAAGCATTTTGGGACCCATCTCTTTGCCTCCCCATACATACTAGTTTTTTCAAGCTCTGGGTATCCTGTTGGTGCCCTTTCAGTTTTCTTTTTTAATACACGGATTTACAACTTGTTCGCACCGACCTGGCTTTCACTCACCTTGATGGAGACTCTACTGTATTTATTGAGTCAATATATGCTTCAATCCTGAATGTTTTTCTTTGGTGACACTGAAATTAATGGCATCTTTGTTGTAGGCTAGAACTCAGTGCACGCGTTGAATCGCCTTATCTATTACAGCTTGAAAAATGCGAGATTATAGGTGGAGGCCAAAGGGGATAAAGGTTTGCTGCAATGAGCCCCAAGCAGGAGTTACTTTTTTGTCGATACCTTTCAGTTTGTTGAGAGTAGATTCCTCAGGTGTGTATCTGCAAAGTCGATTTTCGAGAGTGATCGGCTGCCGAATGTGTATTTCACGAAATATTCGGACTTTTCCATAGCGGTAAAAGATACGGGCAACCGTATGTTGACAGCCAGATGGTACTGACTACATATACGAATTGTCCGTCCGTCCTTCTCCGCTGCCGCTTCAACTAAAGTGACCCAGACTGACGAGCTAACACGAGAATTAATTCCCTGCTGCTTCATTCTATTTATCGCCTTCAACGCACCTTCCGTGGTCTATAATGCAATACCTGTAGCCTTGGAAACACCAAATCACCTTTGACTTCGAAAATTGTCGGACCCTCTTTCATGTCACCCTTGTTATTTCACCGCTGCTCAGTTGATCTCTGGATTGTTGACTGATCTGGAGTGGAACCAAATGCCGCCTGAATGGAAACCAAGTGACCAAACGCATGCACTGCGTTCAATCCTAAGATTCATGGGCCGCCATCGGGGGCAAGAAAATGGCAAAGTTGAATCCGCGTTACAATTGTACTTGAATGATGGATTCACCAAGAAGAGGAAGACGGTGAAAAGTGCCACCATATATGCCCACGGAAGTGGGACCGATAGGAACAGTTGGCTGAGGGATGTCAAAGGTACTTTTCGGGGTAATGGATTTGCCACGTTTTGTTATCAACAAACCGACGTCACAGTCCACAGGCGAAATCAGTAGTGCGATAAAGTACTGTTCAAAGTTGGTTGACATTTTTAACGCCAGCACATGACAGACGTCTTCTACCACATCCTCATCATCCTCACTAATTACTTGACCGGCCTTTTCGCACGATCGGCATACAGCCCTTAAAAAGAGCCATGCGGAGCGGAAACTAGCGAGAAATTGCGATACAACCGGCTGGGTCCCTTGTGCAGGCTTTTGTGATAGCTGACCTTTGAGTCCGCCCGCGCGGAGTGCCGGATGAGCGGATTTGGCTGCTTTGGAAATGGACGAGAGATATTTTGGCTTTGGCGTGGAAGATATCGACTGATTTTTGGCAAATCTCTTACATCTTCATGTCAGGTCTTGCTTGAACAGTATCTGTTGAGTCTGAAAGCGGTTCATATTGACAATCAGCCGGTCAGCTAACCTGGCCTCGGGTTAATATGCGAAATCTAATCTGAACACTTGATTATTTAGTTTTTGTGTTTGAGCCGCAAACAAACGGTGAGACTATTTGCGCACTTAGTTTAGAAATCAACTAAAACCAAGGCAGTGAATAATGGTACTTTCGGTTAGTCGAAATATACGGATGCTGGATATCCTGGGAACGCCAAAGTCTTTATTAGAGAATATAAAAAACGGCCATAAGCGGAGCAGAAAACCGTTAGATTCTGCTTCTTTGCCTGCCTGCGGGTGCCGCTCTATAACTAGGACCACTCCGCTGCGCCCACTACTTCCGAAACGCCTAAGTGCACGTTCAGGTGCTCAGTTGTAGATAACTCCATTTCACGAAGTCAATTGTAATGTTTAGACTTGCTCACGGGACCATAGGTGCGAAGTTCAATCCGCCTGTACCAGTGGCCTTGACTGCAGAGATTAGCTTGATGCCCAACCAGTACACAGCTGCAGATAAAAATTTTGGATTTCCATGATAAAGAAAATATAACAGAGTAATCCATGAGTAGGGTTGGAGACAAACAGATCACAACTTGAAATCAAACGTAGTGGATGCGTAAACTGATTGTGGAAACTGTAAAATATCGGCTTGGTGGTTTGGTGGCCCTATGAAGAGAGGACGAAAAACGCGCAAAATTCCATGTACACGGAAGAGTGCGGCCTAATAAACTTAGACCATTGTGGAGTGGTTTAAGAGTTGATGTTTGTGCAAGATCCTGAAACTGATCCGGAATGTCAGTCAAGGAAAAGAATTTAAAAGAAGAAGCGGTAGATAAGCAGTTGGCAACATGCAGGCGACAGCTGGCCGAATCTGCAAAAGAAACAGGATTGATGAAAGCGTCAAATTATTTTTGCCGATGTGGACTGTTTTGCTGTTAGTTAAGCAAAACCGGAGGACGGGATAAACCACGATGGCTAAAAGCTGGTGAGAACGAGAAATCGGGTGTAGTGCTGCGATTCGTGCGGCCGTTGCTGGAGATTCGGTTTTTCGTTTGCAAGTTGGAACACAGAGACCACTCAAGGCGGTTGATATGGAGACCGCAATAGGACTGCGAGGGATGGAAATTGCCAGTCGAAAAGCATTTGCTATGTGCTATAGCTCTGAAACCTTGTTGCTGAGGCTTCGGCAATAAATAGAGATTCAGCACAACAACCGTGTGCTGCTAGACACCGACGGCCCTCTCAATGGTCACGTCTGTAGAAAATTTTGGAAGGACGCTTTAGTGCACACACATAAGACGGCTACAAACCGTAAGAGAATGGAGCGAAAAGAGGCAGCCTGGAAACCGTTCCGCCGATGGAATTAGGTTGGTCCTATCAGTGTCAGCAGTTGAAAGAGACCCTAAGCCCCCTCAGTGTTATTATATCTAGTGTTGTGGCGTCCACTACTAGAATTGGCAGAGTAAGGAGGGGGCACTGGGCTAATGATGATCTGATGAGCACTATCGAGCTCGTGAGTCTCCGAGTTTGCTGGGAGATTGGCGGCTCTGGTAATGAGCGGAGTTGTGTTTAAGGGACTTGGAGAAAGCAGCTTGGTTTTCATATATTTACTTTTGTCCATAGGGGAAAAGATTAAATTTAATGGGGTCAAAAAAGAGGTTACGAGAGAGGCATTTGGCGTAGATGCTGTCCATTTTAGGTTACTGCCGTACATCAATGACCTCTTTCACATCACTAGGCACAGTATTCTTTTTCTGTTTGCAGACGATATAAAAGTCGTATACACTTTTCCCCCTCGTGGAATAATCGCCATTAGAGATAATGTAAAAAATGATTTACCGTTCTTTGGTTTGTGGTGCGCAGCCTCATGGATGAAATTCTCAGCCCAAAACGCAGCACGCTCACAAAAAAATGCTACCTTCCTACAGGAATCTTTAAAGTTAAACAAGAAGTCATTCCTTTTCCTCACACTGTCACAGACCTAGAGTTGCATCATTCCTGCGAGTTCGACTTACCAGAACACACCCTGATTGAAGTTGCAAAAGCTAGGAGACTAATTGGTTTGGTGAGCAGAGCATTTAGAAACCTGGAAAATATACATAAGACCTATCCTGGGCTACTGTTCCATCGTTTGTTCCAACATGCGACAGAGTGATGGAATCAAGATCAAGAATATTCAACGAAGATTTTCAAAGCAGCTTCTGGATTATTCTTTGCCGCTAAACTACATGAAAACATTGCAAAACTATAGCTTGATCCCTTATGCCTGCGTCGATTTCAAATCAACCTCTCCTTTATTCATAAGATCACTGGCAAAAATTTGTGCGCCTTCGCACCCCAAATAAGGAATACCTTTTCCTATTGCTTACGATGTGCTGAGTTCTTGGTACAAATTCCCCTGTTGAGGATAGCAATTAAGAAAGCCTCAATTAAGAAAGCCTCCCTATGGAGCAAACCACCCGAACATTTAAGGATAATTTCTCGTGCCTCCGCTACCTTTAAAAATGAAATTAGGAAGAAAACACTGGTACAAAATTTGTTAAACTTGCATGGTCCTTGCACTGAAGTAGATACAGCCTATGAGTCGGGCCAAGGGTATTGACTGAACATAACGCTCGGGGCCTTATCTTGACCCACTCAACAAAGTTTAGCCATTTTTATTCCCAGTAGCCCTCACAAGTACGCCGTCAATGAAACAGTCAGCGCACATTTGCACTTAAATTTCGACCTCGTTTAGTGCACGTGCATCAAGGCATATAGAGAGACATGTCTACTCATAGTTCGTTCTCACTTCCGCCCAAACTAACACCTTACATCCTCACCTAAACCCTATATTTTGTAGGCATGGGACAATTAGCCGATTCCAAGAGCGACGTCCGGCATCATTTAATGCCTGAGTCTACATAACATTTATCGCCTTTTGCTCCCATAGTCTCACGCAACATAAACCTCAGCTGGACTACATGCAGACTGCCATCTCTCTCCCTTTTTCCGTTTCAGTTGTGCGCATTTGCGCGAGTGTCTCGCCAAGAGTTCATTAGCCACTTTCTGGCCCCATCCTCGCATGTTTCAACACACCGTGAGAGCAAATTGACCCAAGTTTCAGATGAACTATCTCAGGACGGACACGTACGATCCGTTCCACAGGCTGCGATGAAATGGACATTGCTGCTAATCTGCACGGCACACTAACGCAAACTGTTGACCCTGTTGCAAACCTGTCTAGATATCGAAGCCACATAATCTCATCCACAAAGCCTGGGATCCTTTTTGCCCTTTTGCCCTTGACAACTGCGGCTAGGCATGCCAGTAGCTGCTATGGGTTAGGACCCTGGGAGCAAACAAAAGGAGCAAAGAGACTTGGTTTTGTTTCACACTCGCTTGCCAGCGTCGGATATATTGTTCAAGGCATGGCGTGTTAACCTTCGTTCTCCCCACTGCTGACTACGTTTCCACTCTTCATGTCTTCAAACAATAGTTTTCCGCAATTTTTCATCGCTGCTCTTCGTCTCCGCGCATTTCCGAAAGGCTTCTAATTATTTTCTTGATTGCAGGAACCGCGGCAAAACAGCCGACGTTCGTTTTCACCCCCATTTTAATACTTGATAGCTATCGGCCGTCAGGACCTTTTCCTTCAGCTGTTTCCGTCCATTTTGTTAATTTTTCACTCCGTACTCATGGATTTTGGAAAGATCCCTTCATAGCAATATAACTTTCATGCCAATTTTATACACTCGTTAAATCCGCCCACCGCGGACACATCTCGACACAATCTGCTATCCAGCAATTGAACTCCGCGCCGGCAGTACCCGCCATTGGTGCGTATAAGCACGTTGTTCCTTGCAGAAAGCCATTTTTGCTATTTCTCCTCATTTTGTCCCCAAATGTTTAGTTGCTTGTTCATGTAATTTGCGATACCCGTGCAAAATTTGTTCATGCAACCAAGGGTACTTCTTGAAGTAGCCGAGAAATATACTCATGTATAGACAAGGTGGAGGAGACTTCACGGTTTTGGCTGCTTCAACGGTTGAATCAGTTGGACTAGTGGAATTGGTGGAACTCTTAGGAATTGAGCCGACTATCAGAAGGAGAGCAGCTTAGGCTGATAAACTGGCAGGGTAAAGTTTCAGGGTCAAAAACGGAAATACGGACACAAATTTCGTCAAAATGTTTAGGAGTAAGCAAAACATAAGAAATTGTCTAGCTAGGATTAGGAGACGAGGAAGAATAATGGGAAGGGGCCCTCTGGGCTTAAAAAGCAGATGTGGGTACAGATCGCAACAGAATAAAAGAAAGCAAAAAAGCTGTCGGACTCAAATGTGCTATTGTACATAACCAGAATGAAGAGGTATTATCGCCCATAAGGGAATTTGAGAGCATGGCTGTAAAAATGACAAATGAAAATGAAACTTTATTTGCTGTCCATCACTTAGAAAAATAGACTGGAGTTACGTCGAAAGTGTCCCAATTATCGGCAATAGGATGCAAGAAAGAACCTCAGTGTCGATTAGAATTCTGAATTAACTTCATGCTCTCGGTTAAATAAGCTGTACGGATCAACTGTAAGGACGGTGTGGGGCAAAAGGACGGGGCTGCATAGCTGATTTTTGATTTTGGCAGGTTTTCAATGATGTGTGTTTCAAGTTAAGGCTTATTCCAAATAAGTGCGTATTTGACACAAAGGAAGTTGGACTGTAATTTCACCCTGAAAAATGAAGCATGGAACATGTGACTGCTACTTACTAGTAAACATGCAACACTAACAGATGTTCTTAAAAATGAATAGGCTTTTTTGACGTGTTTTACTAGGGAGCATAAATTGGCTTATTTAATTATAGCATTCCACAACAGATGGTCTCCCGATTCAATAAGTTGCATAGCTGCGTTTAACTGCATTCCTGATTGCTCTCCACTAGTGTCTTCGTAAGGGATCTTTGCACTTTTTGTGGTTATTCTGCGCATATTCGGCTACAAAAATCTCATGTTGTAGAGTTGGTCACATGAATGTTCACCTTCCTTGCCTGTGAACACCAAGTCTCGTGCATCGGTCCAATAAGCATACGGTACCTGAATGTTCGTATGCCAGTGTGCTGTAAAAAGTTGAAAGTTGAGGAACGATGCGGCTGTGAGTGACTCACTTCCAGCTTAATGGTAGGCGGCCGTTCCCGAGGCTGAGGAAGTTGAGTGAAATAAGGCATTTAAAAATGAGGATGCAGCTCTTCCAGGACAGAAAATGCTATTAACCAGTCTATTTACGAAGAACAGAGTGAGTGCAAACCGCGCCATATTTTCTGCGTCGTAGAGTGAAAATCGCTGGGATCAGAAATACAGAGACATTTTAAGCCGTGGTCATAGAGGAAGAAGCTTAAATGTCGGATTTAAAAAACGTCCCGTTTGCTCATACGAGAAACCTCAGCGGACTCAGAAGGATATCTTTAACCGCCCCAACAGCTTTGGGCCTTATTTTAGAAAAGAAGTTAGCACTCACAGTTTAATTATCTGGTGTCAGATAAGTTGCTACCCGGGAGTGAATGGAATCAATAGTGCCGTTAGGCTTGGCTTTTGAACATAAACAAGCATGTGATACAAATGCAAGCATCTGAGTGAGGTCCAGAATGACCGTGATCACTGTTTAACAGTCATAAGCAACAATGCAAATAAAATACAAAACATCTGTCATGCCGGTTGTACTTGACGGGTTTTCAAAAGCTGTGGTGACCTTTGCTGATACAGTTTTGCCTGGCAGATGGACAAGCAATGTTGCATTTATCTGCCTCCCGTGATTTTTGACACTGATGGGTGAAGTTCAAAGGTTGGCAGTTAGCTAGATCAAGTGGAGATCCCCCTATGTGAACTGGTATGGTTACAGAAGTCTTCCAAAAGAGATGGGATGACAACTCTATTTCATTATTAAATTAAGGAAGCTGGATAAAATGCTAGGAATACCAGGAACTCCGTATCCATGGGCTACGCGGACAGGGCCTGTGGACCTTGTCGACAGAATATATTCGCTTCAGAATTTTGCAAAGAGATTACGGATGAGTGGAAGACGATGGTGGGCCACTGTTCTAAAGTGGGTGGGACGAAACTATTAAAGCGATGTTTGTTATTGGCGGTCACTAGGGCCAAGAAAAATGAGAAAAAGTCATTCATAAAATCTAAACGATTGTTACGACAGAGGATTTCCAAAATTTTGATAGAGGATTTCGGGTTCTTTCTTATAAACTTTGCTAAAATTTCTGACTTACTAGCCGGTAATAGCACTGAGTTCCTACCTTAGGAAGGCTGTTTTAGTATGCATACAAGGCGGTTTAACCAAAGCCGCAATGAAAAGTCCCTTGTTTTATTGTTTTCATCTTGTAGCCCGCAGAGCTTACGTTGCATGCGAATAAGTGTATTTTTTGGGACTAACCAATGGACAGTGCTTTGGAGTAATTAGATCCAGATAGTTGCCAAAGCGGCGCATAATCAGTCGGCTGCTGGCAAGGGACTGTTCGTAAGAGAGAAGCTTTCCCGGTTTCGTGCGGGAATCAAAGCGGATATTATCTTTCAGCACGGTCTGTGAAAACGCCCATTAGGCAACTTTTGCTTCTGAAAGATATGAGCGGCTGAGAAATAGCAGCAAACCGAAGAGTGTTCACGTCCCGGAAGATTGTTCCCAGTCGTGAGTGCCACTTTGTTTAAGCTCAAAGAGACTTTTCACTGGATTGTTTTGTGGTGCTTGGTGTGAAGTGCGACACGTTAATACTATCCTTCAAGACTTATCGTTTTTAGAAACGACGAGAGGTGATGAGTGACTAAACGTGAGTATCAATGATTTGGGAGGCATTGAAGCTCGAAGCTATCAGTTTAGTAATCCAGGATGGTTGCTCAGCAAGTCAAATGGTTCAGTTATAGACAAGAATCTATCGGAGCTAGGACTTGGAGGTCGATGGACAGAGAATGGTATCATCCCCTCCTGTTGGAGCTGATTTCCGAGTCACATAGTGTCAGCCACATCGTCGAGCATTGGGAGGCGGAAAGGCATGGTAGTGAGATTTTCCTTGATGTGCATTAGTTACCCCCTTCCATTTTCGAGAACCCTATTTTTGAAGACGTAAGAAATACCAGCTATATCAAGTTTTTCATACAAGAGGAGTTTGTTTGCCGGGCTTTAGTCATTAAAAAAGGCGGTATTCTTCTGGCAGAGCAGGTGAATCCATGTAACGTATTTTATTAAAGCTAAAGGACATTTTTAAACGGCGGGTTGAGGGGTAGATAGAACACTGTGTTCCCACGCGGACCGCTAATAAATAGGTCAATCGTTCCAACGACTCTTTCTTTGCAGTAAGCTGTGTATTTGACGCTCATGGGAGGATGATGTGGTTATCTAATTGGACGTATAACAATGGATCGTGCAATATTTGCGGTATGCCGGTCGGGCATTTACAGAGCAAGTCACAACTGACTTGGAAATGGTGTAAATATGCAATAACCTTCTAACATGCTGCTCTCGTTATTTTGATTTTACACAATGCGATGCGAGAGCGGATACGTAAAAATAACTGTGAGAGCGACGGAGAACGGTAGCATAACGTGAAAAAATTCCAGCCGCTGGATAGGCCTGTGAATTCCTAGTAAAAGTTACAGAAGCTACTCAACCGTGCCTAGAATTATGCCGATGACTTATCCTCTAACGAGGTGAGTATCTAAATTGGGTTTTTGTGCAATGCGGAAACATTATTGAGAACCCTCAGCCGGAGACGAAGGAAGAATAGCTAAACTGAACCAAGGGGTTGCTTCTACCCTCTACTATATCAGATTAGATATACTGGCAAATATTTCGGGCCAATAATTGCAGGCGGAGTCATAGACAACGTCTAACTAATAAAAAGTAACAGCCAATAATTACTGGCGCAGTCTTTATATCTAGAACAGGTGAATTTCAAGTAGAATACCTTAAGTAAGCAGAGGACGTAAGCTGGACTCAGGAATAATTAGGGGAGACCGTAAAACGAGAAAACTTGGACTGGTGCTCTGATGCAGCGCATTAATGAGCGCCATCAACCTGTGGGACCGATTTTCTCATCGCGGTTCTCGTACTATAATTTTGTGCCTTCAACTATCGTGAGCACTTGTGCGTCGCTCTTACTCGGCACCTTGAGAATGGAATAAAGAAAACTCAGACACCCTACCGTCTCGACAAATAGACGGTCAGGGAGTGGCAGGGGTTCGAGTATGTTGACAAGGGCGTACGATTGAAGCTTGCATGCGCAAAGTGCAAGTGGCGGCTCCGCTGGGTGGTTGATGTTCGGTTAAACAATTAATCCTGAACAACAAAGTCATGTTCCGCCAAAATTCGATGCGTTCGTTGCTTTCGAGGCGATAAGGCCAAGTTTCCCTGGACCTTGATTTTGTCTTACTCTTGTCTGAGACTTACTGAGTGAAAGTTACCGAAAACAAGAGCACGAAATATTTGGGGTGCAGTCATGGAAATCCTAGAACTTTAGGGTTGGATTGCCGATAGCAAGGTTAGGTCCCTGACACTTCACAATCATTTGCATATTAGGGTTTAATACCAGAACACAGATGGTGTCTAGAAATGTGACAATCAGCAATACGAAAATTTTGCTGTTCGTGTTTTAATGCATTGTTACTGCCTTTGTTTTAAGGAAGACTATAACCAAAATGACCGGGAGAGTAAAGGACAGTCATAAGTGTAATTTCGCTAACAAAGCGGGAAATCAAACTGGACGGACGAAAAGAATGTTTCTGAGGCAGATGCAAGTCCAGGGGATATTAAAAATATCCTTTGTGGGTGCATCAACAACTTCTTCAAGAAGACCTTCCCAAAGAATATAACCGTGCAAGTGAAAGGTTTTGCAAAATAAATGTGCGGAGGCAGTGGCCACAGTGAGAAACATGGATGGGGTTAGAAAACGGCTGAGTCAATAGTACACATGGTTACCAGCAGGTTAACACGATTACTGTTCAACCCATTTGGTCCGTTTAAAGAAACGATAATTCTAAATACGCTTGATATTAATGAGGTAAAATTTTCATTCAGTCAGATGAGAGGGTGTAGAGTGAACCCGAGCCTATTTATCAGCCATGTCACTACCATTCAGACCCTTCCTACTGGGTAGCCTTTGAAACTTTTCGGCTGGCTTATCGCAGTAGTTGGCCAATGCACGTTACACGAAGAAAGTGCGAATTTCCTTTGATGCCGTAAAGAAAAGAACGCCTTATTACACCCAAAGACCGCAAATACCGGCTGCTAACAGCCATATGAGAAGGAAAGACTGTTAGATATGCAGAGGCCTTGAATTTTAAGGTGCTCAACTCTTTGGGTTTGACAGTATCCTCATTTTCTATTTGTTGTTTCTGGGGCCCTCGAAGGGCACAGAGACAAACCCACTTTTGTTCGCCTGCAGTCGCTAGTTAACAAACCACATGTTAGCCGCAACGGCAACCAAAAATTCTACTTTGGCTCTGTGCGCCATGTTTTTGCAGCATTCACATTCGTCATCAGATTAGCAGGATTTTCTTGCAAGTAAGAAAACTGAGTGGGCCCAGATTCATACCAAGAAGAACTTTAAAGAAAGAAAGAAAAGCAAATGTCGCATGACCTGTTCATGCTTGGAAAATGCAGCTGGCAAAGAGACTGGTGTTCAGAGCCCGAAACCACCCAGGGATTACGTATCTTCTCAGTTTACAGATCTCAGTTCAGTTCACTTCACTTGGAAAATAAAAAACTACTCATAGATACACAAGAAGGTCGTGAATTATTCCGATGGTAGGCGCAACAGCCGACATCCCCCTCTTTGTAGGGTTTTTGCTCTCAATATCCTTTGCAGTCACAGTGGCTGGATTTCTGCAGAAAAAAGAAAGGGGAAAGAATCACCTCGCACAAACAGCAAAAGATGATTACGGTTTGAACCTTCCACTGAGTGCTTAGTTGGTAGTTAAAAATTCCAGGTAGGCGTACAATGTAAACGAAATTCTGACTTTGGGACAGTCCTGTTTGCCGGTTTTCACGCAGACTTCAAGCCGCAGGGGACAACAAATGGGAAGCATCGCTTGTGCTGAAGGCCAGTAAGCTCAACCGCCAGCAGCAGAGCTCTCATAGTCAAATCTAGTATGTTAGTCTGGAACTTAATATATACCCTAGCGATGTATGGGCGCTTTGAGACCATCTAGGTTCTAGCCACGAACCTACTAATACTACTGAATTATCCTAGAAATAATCACAACATTTTTTAAAAAGATCAATAAAGCGGTTCCCAGGCAGTATACTGATAACATCTATCTGTAACTTGTTCCCTGTTCTAAATGTTTTCCTGCTGCACATTTGACACTCTCTTCTGACTTGGCTTTTTACCCCAAAACTGCTTGCCAGTTTTGCTGGTTGGCCTTGGGTTAGAATGCAAAATCATGTCTTGGACATTCACTCCCCCCAGGTCCTTTAGGATTTAGAAAGCTACAACGAAATCTGCGAAACCTGGCGTTTTTATGGGGAGGACGATTTTGTATTGAAAAATACCGCATCGTTTGTATCCACCACCCATCTGGCTCAAATAAGAGGCCGTTCTTTGGCCGGTGGCGCATTTGAAAATCGGTCTTTGCTAATCTCAGGTATGAAACGCGTTGCAAAATCCTTTAATGCCTCCGAAATATGCTGGTTAACCCTGACGTCACAACCACGTCGTCGCGGACACGCCTGCAGCAGCTGCATGGTTACGTAGCCAACAGGGAAAATCATCCTGGATCTGAACCTTGCGCACAGAACTCCTCTTGATAAAGACCTCTTGTACACAGTAGCCATAAAATGGTGGCCTAACTTCTCACTTTCTCCTTCCAATCCCAAGGTTTTGCGCTTGACAAGAATGTCCCTCCTTGAATAAACTCAAAATTATTCCCACCATTCAGGAACTGGAACTCTATTGAAGGAACTGGACCACAGAAACAAAATCTAAAAGCCTATAAGTCTAGATCAGCCGGACACAAACGCACCACTGGTAAAACTGCCGAAGTGCAGAACTCCCTTTCCAGGCCCTCAGCCAACTGAGCCACGTCAATCATTCATAATATCATTTATGTAAACAACCCACAGTGAACAGCAGAGACATTTCATGACCTCTTCATTTTTCTGTTCTGGTAAACGACAAAAATCCTACTGCCCCAGGCCAACCTCGCCTGACTACATAGTCGTACTCAACAGTCGTGCTTCGTCCGAAGGAGGTAACCCAGCTGTTGGCAAAAACCAATATGGCTACCACTTTAGACGTAACTCATTACCTCCAGCTGCCTTCGCACTAGGTGGGAGAGACACGTTAATTTTGTTGACAAACACCTTCAACTTGTCCATTCAACGTCATACCTTCCAGTTATAGAGTAAAACCTCTGTGATTACGCCCGTTCACAAAAAGGGTATAACATTTGAACCTGCAAATTGCCCCCCAATAAACCACACCCCTGTAGTTTCCAAGGTCATGGAACGTCTGTTTAAGAATATTCTTATAGCCCATCTTTTGGAACATGAACTTAATAACCGTGGGCAGCGTGGCTACCCTCGTAAGAAATCCCGCGCTACATGCATGTATGACTGCCTGAACGCTATCACTAAGGCCCTGAGTACTGGAAGGTCTGTTATAGTAATCTTTTTAGACATGACGAAAGCTTTTGACAGAGTATCCCACCCTAGGTTGCTAAGTAAAATGGCATCATACGGCATCATCGATCCAATGCTGTCGTGGTTTTCATCTTATTTGTCATTTATAAAGCAGATAGTGCAAGAAAGTGGCTTAATATCTGACCCTAGATTAGTGTTCATCGGTGTGATCCAAGGTAGCGTTATCGTCCCCCCGCTCTTCCTGTTGCACGTTAATGCTGTCTTCGATGTTATTCGAAACGGCACCCCGTTTCTCTTTTGCAGACGATATCAAAAATGTCTGCGCATTTTGCCCTGAAGCTTTGGAGTCCACAATAAGCACGAAATCGCAAAACTTGGCGTCTCTCAGTTCCTGGGCAAAAGGCAATTTTGGATGATATTGGAGAATCCTCCGCTGAAAAACTGGCGCTGCGAATGTTGTAGTTACTTTCATACGCCTGACTAAAAACTGGATACGGCCTATGAGTCTGCTGAAAAATTAAGACCACCTTGTGGGCTTCCAGGCACAAGAGGCATAACTGGTGCATCTTTTTAACGCATATTATTGACGGGACTATCCTGCGTCTTTGCACCTCGTGTTAGAAACCCATTTCCATAATTTTTCGAAATGCGGATCCCATTATTACTGTCCCCGTCCAGAAGACATCCGTAAAAGTCAAATTCTTTGTTGTTAAATATTCTTCATTGTGGAACGAAATTCCCCAACCAGTTGCTCATTTTATCACTATAATCTATTGCATCAAAAAACGAGTACATGGAGTAGTTTACTTGTGCCTGCTGTCATTATTTCTCAGACCTACCCATGGGCTCACCTGGGTTATCCGAGTTGTTGTGTTTAAGCTGGATTTGGAGGCTTCTAAAAAACGCACTGATGTTACCGTTTTGTTTATTGAGGGAAAGAAAGTGAATCTCTTTACACGTAGCGCCACGTGAAAAGCCGATTCTAAGAAGACATCTTGATTTCTTTGTTTCTCAGTCATCATCGTTATCTTATTGTCCATTTTAGAACATTTCTTATAGCCCAATTCCCTCCACTCACCCCTGTTCCTTTTAAATCGCATCAGCTTTGTATGGCTTTCTCCCATCGCATTTAATTAGAAAAAACATTATCTCCCTTTCCATAAAACACCTTACAGCAAAATGCCTCGTCTAACACTACCAATTTCAAACTAAGCTCCGACACCAGCGCATGCCATTTATATGCACGAAGTTACACGCCGGGTGCACTCCACACCTTCTGCCTTCAAAAACGCTACCTATAGCTCAGTAATCTGGTTTCACATCCAAGAACCTCATTGTTCTAACGTTTTTTAGGGTTGCCGATCTACACCTCTCTCCCTTTGACTCCCTGGCTAATTCTAACATCGTCACCGAAGCGGTGTGGTATCCCTACTCGGCCACCCTCTCTAAATATAAATATCCACTATCATGCCTCACGTTCCTACTTTTCACCCATTCTGCCTCTCCCCAAGTAAATAACTTTGGCTTGTTGAAACCACCTTTGTTTCTGACGAAACCAAACGGCTCCCTGCAGACGAAACTAGATCAACATCTTGTATTCTTTCCTGATATCTGTCTGTCCACTTTTATCATTTCGGACCTCATACTACCTCCGTAACCATAGAGTCTGACGCAGTATCTTTTGTACCCTTAGTGGCAATGTCCACTTAACATACCTGCTGGTTTGGACTATTTCTGGTTGTTCGAAGGCATGGTCTCCTAGAGTGGAATATAGTCCATGATTTCTGCGCTATGATGCGCTATAGTGCATGTCTTTTGTTTCATATGTTAGCTCCGGTTTATATCTAGGGCAGCTGTTTACTGTCCGTCCCACCAACTACGGGTTCATTGTCAGCTCCAGCCTATATCTATGTTAAACCCCTCTGTGCTGCTAAGCCATAATAATTCTATCCTAGTCTAATCGATTTGTCTCTAGGAGCAATTTTGCCAATTAGCCTTCCTATTTTTAATCTCTTTTAACCTGTACCCTGCACGCGCACTTCCTCAGCACCATCTCTCGTTGCCTGTTTATCAAAGATGTTTACAAGCATCTTTTAAAACCATTTTCGAACGTAGCG
>LUCM01002430.1:807488-1006621 GCA_008360955.1 Fasciolopsis buskii | reverse complement strand
AATATTCCTCAGTGTCCTCCAGCCAACCAGCCAGCTAGACCTAGCTAGTTGACGGGTCTTTTCGAACCCGAACCACGAGGAGAAGGAATCATCTACTTCTAAAGTCGTGTTACCAATCGATCTCGCCCATGCAGCTACCAAGGTAGGTAAACGGTCCTCAATAGTTAGGTCCTCTCTCCATCCAGTGCCAAACTCGGCACTACCTGTGTCACAGTCCTGTAACACCACTTTGCACTTTGAAGTGCAACAGCAATGCCAAAACCGAGCAACCGACCTTGAAGATTCGAACAAGAACAACGTCTTCTGTGTAATCTAGATCAAACGAGCTTACCTCCATTTTCCAAGTTCGACCTCCTACATTCTGAAAACTTCTTCAGAAAATATATGGCAGTGAACTGTGAATCGTGGCGATCGTGTTGTCATTTTCTGTCGAATCAGAATGATTGAAAGGGTGCGTTTATACAGTTAGGCCGTGTTCCATGTGTTGGCTACAGCCGCATCTTATGTCTTCCCACAGGTGTAGCTGCACTCTGTGTTCCCTTTGGATATTCATTCTTTTTATTTAAAAATGTAACCGGAGGGAAAAGGCAGCGGTCAGTGAGACTTGCTTTGGTGTTTTACGGTGAACGAGAATGATGATGATGGTTAGGGATTCCTTTGAATTTCTCTTACTTTTCTTCTGTGAGGACTTAATCTGATTCAACGCAGCTGGTATCCATTTGTGTGGCGCTTTTTTATTTGCGCGGATATCTGAGACATACTTCGGGTAACCGAATTTCAATAGGGCTCTAGTTACGTAATGCAGGCTCTGCTGTCACTGAGTACGACTGCGCTAGCATGAACGGTGCTCGCGGCTCGGGGTACTCAGGGAACGTTTGATCACATTCTGATCCCGGACTGTTTCTAGCAAGCAAACCCAGCTGTCTTCTTGGTCGCTTTGTCTACCCGTGGAACCACCACCGATAACATCCTAGACACTTTGAACGTTCGTTGTGAATAATGCCAACTGCCCCTGATATCTCAGAATTTTTCCTGCACATCTCAGGTGACGGAGTAGCTCAAGCTATGAGCCAACGCAGTGTAGACAGTCTGAGAGGCAAGAATGAGGTATCGGAACATGCACTTGGATGAAATCAAGGAAGCCATGCATCTGAGCGCAACTTGCCGCTCCGATTTATGGGCGGTGTGCCTTTGAAACGACAGGTATCCTCGACTTTGGTTGTTTTGTTCGTTGCTCCTAGATCCCTTCCCCATGGATGCTGCGTGTAATGACGAAGAGCCTGAAGAATGACCGGGTGCAATAGTGGATAGAAAATAATGCGCTATCGGCAGTAGTCACAACTTAATAAAAGCTCATCAGCGGTAGTCGAGCGTAATTGAGATGATGAAATCTAACTGCTCCCCGATGCACTTTCATGCATGTCGGCTGCAGCGTTGTGGCACACTGCCATAGCAGACAAGTGAATTGATGCAAGTAGATACCAGCTCCCCACTAAGAAATGAAGGTCATCAAGAACGGAGGTTTTCTGAAACGGTATGAAGCAGTTGGACCTGGTGGAATTTCCCCCATTCTTCAGGGATAGTGAAAAATTACTAACATCAAAGTTAAAACTCCTGTAACCAGTCTGTGCAAAAGATCACATTCCTAAGGACTGGTGCGAGTCCGTGATTCTGTTGGTTTACAGTACTATAATGTGACAACCAAAGCCATAACTCGTTAGTGCAAGGCTAATTTTTGCTCAGACTGAAACGGAATGTTAAACTTTGTCGTAAAATTATGGGTAAGTTAGCTTTAACACTGGCCTTCAACGGCACTCTGCAGCCCCCTTGGTTGAGCTCAAGCACTTGATGATAGTGTGGTCTATGCCCGGGAACGAAAGTCACCGGCTCGTTGCTGTACTACTGGACCTCCTAAAATGCCATTGAGTTCTAGGTCAGTCACAGTTATCGGTCTCTCCCATGTAGTCTCCCCCTCTGATGGCTATGAATAATGCCTATTCCACTGCACCCACGCGTCCATCATGTATCCATAAGTCATTGTTTTGATTTTTACACTGTTCCTCTCAAGACTTTCATGCCATTTTATTTACAATTTTAGGATACCAACAATTCACCCAAACAGGACCTCAAAAACCTCAACACCGGCCGTTCCAAACGTCACTTCTTGCGGTGTAGCGTACTTTGATTGAATCACCTTATAGTCCCCTTTTTCTGACCATTGACCGGGTATCAGCTTCGGCGACCCAGCTGCGATTGAGGAGTGGCGATTTTTTGCCGTCGCCGTCTAATCCGACTTCTTGTCTGTGCCTTCGGTGTCTACCCACTTGCCTGCCTGTCCGTCAGCGACTGATTGCCAGAGTAAAGATTGACACAATCGATTTTATGACCCCACCCCATTTTCATGCACGTAAACACACGAATAACATCTTCGAACCCGATGGACGGTTTACTTAATTCAAAGTTCATTTGATATGTACCAAACCACGTCTTTTGATGCTTGAAATGCAACCAGACATTGTAAGCGTACGAGTTTCGGCATGTTAACCCATCAAAGAACCAGAGGTTCGACACTTTCCTCGACAGTCAGTTTGTATCCTGATGCTTCTCCCTTCATATTTTGAGCACGGTCAGCTCCTTGCCCCGGTGTGTTTGTGTGCGGGTGAATTGCAACCAACTATATCTAGACAGTCAACTATTTGTAGTTCTCTGGTCGTGTAACACGTTAAAAATTATGTCCTCAGTGATCCCAGTTCTCTTTTGGCCCTTTTCTGCACCCGGTCTCATCCCATGTACATAACAATACCTTTGTCCTCAATCTTTCGAGCAGTTGAGACGCACAGTTAAACCAGAAATGAATAGCATGTTAATCCCTACTTTGGTTTTTGTTCTTAAACTCGTGTTTATGATTTTTCTGTATCTCTTGAGCAGTCGTTGCCGCCCATATCTGGTCAGCTAGTTTTCCGATGAGTGTGACGTCATCAGTGTATGATACACTGTTATCAAATTTCGCTCGTGGGCTTCTCTGAGGCAATGAACTCTGTTGAGCACATGGTCAACCCTGATCTCGGTTATCTCCCCGTCCCCCGCGGCTTTCTTCCATATTAATAGGCACCATCGTCTTTTTCCTTCCGCCCTGTCGTGGGATGTCGTTTGTATCTTCCTTGTTTCTGGCCTATGTGATTTCAAGTCAGATGTATCTTGTATGTCTGCCGGCGTTTCTTTCATTGTCACTGATCGTTTTCATTTTTATTTATTGCTGTTCCAGTCTGGTGGCCGGTTCTGGGTCACCCGCCAGGGTCTTTATCTGGCCTTTGGTTTTCACGAAAGAATCAATCGTATATCCTTTCCGTTAGATGCTGTTACAGTCGGTTATTTCGTCTTCCATGCAATGGTAATCATTCTGATCCACTCATTTTTATCGTCATCTTTAATTCGTTTATCCGGTCTTACAAACGAGTGCTTTTCTTAAAGCATTTAATCTGGTACTCGTGCTTTCTTGTGTAACCAAATTCGGCTTAGAGTTTCTGGCTGTCAGTCCGTTTCTCCGTTTTTACTATCACCAATCGCATAACCGCCGCAGTTGTTTCCCTTCCCACTTCCTCGACGAATAAGTTCACCTTGCCCAGTCCATTCCCATGTGACCGCATGCGCCGTAAGTTTTGATCGCTTATACTACGCAACTTTTACAGATTATCATTTCTCCTTATGAGCTATGACTGCCTCTGACTTCTGTTCGGCTTCATCTTCAAGATTTGCTGCTTTCTTTCCACAACCGCACCCCACGTTTCGGCTATGTATCGCCGCCCCTGTGTAAACAGCCTCAATTTACCCTATCGGTGATATTTGCCCCTTTAATTTGGGCGTGTCATCCTTTCTTTTTTTTCTTTATTTCTGTCTTGTTTATCCTTCTCAGAAGTCACACTGGTTTGGTCTTGTTCTTCACCTTGCACGTATGCCAGTGAGTTCCAGATTCGTTAATTTTTCTCGCCTGATCGGGCATCTCAGTAGAATCTGACCTGTGAACTACAACCATCTTATTTCGCTTAGTTTGTTCTGATTAAGTCTTTCGTCGCCAGTCTCTGTCACTTGACCCCTTTTCCCGTTTCGGCACTGCTCTATCATCCACCTCACTCACGTACACAATTTGCAGGTGTTTTTTTCTGGATTCCGAAATCGATGCTGCTTTCAAACTACTGATTTTTATTTGTTGAAATTTCCGGGGTATTGGAATTCTCGGACGGGGCCAGTAGTACCTCCTGTTCGTTGGACTTATGCGTATGACGTTTATTGATCACCATTCCTCTAAGTTATCATTCTTGAAAGTAACGTTTTCTGTTACCCGTGGCTCCGCTGATACGGCGTACTTTTACCCACGCACTAGTCAGAGTGCGGTTGAATAACGTGATTCGTGCCTTTCTGTATGGTTTATAGTTATGCTGAAGTCCGTCGAAGGGGATAAGAATTCGGCGTATTTAGGCTCCCTTGCTTTATCTTGACAAGTCATCATAAACACGAGGGTCTCGTAGACTTGTCTACCTGTAATTGTGTAGCTCATTAAGTCATAAATCAATACGGTGCGCATCCGATGGTTCAAGTTGGTTCTATACTTCGCTTTGTTACTATGCCATACTGCACATACTTGTCAGACTGATTGTTTTTCGTTCTTGTCACGTGGTAAATATATATCGGCCTGCGTGTGCGTCCATAGGTGTTGTGAAATGGGTGAAAGTAAGCACATGGCAATTAGCAGTGAATGAGGTCACGGCCGACTTCATGTTGTTTTCCTGATGTGATATTTGTTTTCGGGGCTTGACTGAGCGAGACTCAAGACGGATCTAGTGCGTGAGGTTCAAGGCGGATGTTTCACTGGTGATTATCGTTGCAGCTGTTCCATTTCTTAAATGTATCCCTGTAACGGTTCTGTCCACCCGTCGGTACACGTTCATTTCATGTTATTGCATTACTACCTCGCTTGTGTGCGGTCCCGGTACGACAATTTGAGGCATGCATCACTAGTAATCCAGCGTCTCCAGTGCGAGATTGTTTTTACCTCGTGCTCGAGGAAGTTAGAAATCCAACGAGTCATGGCACGAAACATTTTTGATGGGGCCAAGGTTTAGGCCGTAGTACGGTTTACTACGTAGCGTACCCATTTGGGCTTTCATTCTACTCAATACATTTATTGAATTCTGGTTAAATGACGCGTGAAGATTCTTTCGGAGACACCGTCATGTCTTTATGTTGCCTGATTACTAAAATCCGGGAAATCTCCGCGTCACCACAATGACGGGATTCCTCGATGGTGCGTTACCTCGGTCTGCTTATGGTGATTTTCTCATTTTATTCGTTCAATAGTAAGCAATTTGACGGCAGTTAGAAGGCTAGACAAAGTTTGCGCGTAGAAGTGTCCATTTTGTAAATGCTTGCAGGCCGTCGCGTGTCGTGCACTCATCGATAAAATTGACAGGTCAACAGATTAAGGTTTTCCATTATCGCATAAGTTAGTTATATTCCCTGTTTCATTTCGCGATTGGTTCATGCTCATCTGCTGATTTAAATATTATTCTACCCTATCAGGACAACGGTGCATGAAATGTTGGTAATAATCTGCTTCAGAATTAGATGAAAGAACTCTCGTAAAATCTTAACGTGAACAGGTTATTCTGTGGTCATTTTCAAATGTTATTGTTTTCCTCCATGAAAGCCATGTTCTTAGCATAGTTTATTCGTTTAATGTCACAGAATTGGTGACCTCGTTTAGTTTAAAACGGTAGGGAGTTACAAATTGAGCGGAATTCATTAATCAGTTCGTTTTCCTGCACATTGGTGTATCAAAAGGTTTCCTTTTTCTTGCTGTATACTGCATTGTCACGATAATGAAAAGCGTTTCTGTTGGTAAGTTATATGTAAATATATGCTAAGGAACCGTTGAGCCCTTTTAAAAGCATTTAGAAAATTTTCATCCTCCCTTGTGATTTCATCTTTCACCATCAGACGAGTTTATCGTGACAGCCAAAGCCACCCACTTGTAACTTGTCTTACTAGGGATGAGAAACATAATTAGAGGAACTTGTAAATAAATTCACGGTATTTGCTGACGCTTCTTTTCAGCTCTCAAGTGTTAGAACCAAAACCAGCGGTACAGGTTATATATATATATATATATATATATATATATATATATATATATATATATATATATATATATATATATATATAACCACAAAGACGGCCAAAAACATTGCGTTGGCTTAAAAGTCTTGAACGACATCATGTGGGCTAGGCAAAAACAAATTGAATCCTGATGTTCAAAACAGCGCAGGGAATGGCATGAGTCTTGTGAACGTTAGAAACCCGCAGATTCACTACTACCCATTCACGGGAAAACAGTTGTGACTAGGGTTAAGAATAAATGGACACCAATTACATTGGACTGATTCAAATGGAACTAGCCAAAGGATGTTTGTACTATTCTCAGGAAAACACGAAGTGATTGGAAATTTTTGCTCTGCTGCCTTGCAACGCGTTTGAAGGAACGTGCCACAGCCGCTGCGTCCTACTACACGGAAGAAAGACAGGTGAACTGGTAAATATGACTGAGTTGGAGTGTCACAGAACCATATAGCGTCTCAGTGAATCAGGCGTGGTAACAGGCCGGGTGACTGGGTTTTCTATCGTCAAAATGGCCGGCGCATCTGCAATTCGAACCTCTGAAAGTTTTGGTGATAGAAACTTAATCTCTTGGATCATCGTCGGTCAGAAAGACCCTAGCTAGTGAGATTTTACGGATTCTGCGATACTCAGAGATTTACAGTCAAAGTTACTGGTTAATGTCATTACCGCACTTGACGGAGGCCTGTGTCACGTTATCTGGGATTAATCGATTCATTTTCGACACGTGTTCGAAGTCGCAACAAGTTTATTCGACAGTGCGCTACATTTCTTCATTTGAAGTTGCGGAGATTCACTAGAACTGGGGAAAAAACAACACCAGTTAATTACATCTCGCGAAATTTGGTACAGGAGATCCCCCTATAACCGCTGCACGGTCTTTTATCCATGCCAAATGTTTCAAGTAACGAACAGCCACACTCAATAAAATGCGAAGTCTATTTTGGGAAGCAACGGTTTTAAAAGAAGACATCCATTAGGTAGGCAAATACAGTTTGGCGAGACGCTAGACAAACAACGAAATGAACTGTAGATAGAAAGGTATCTAAAACAACAGTCATATCAATCCAGCTAGAATGGACCGCAAAGGAGTATTAAAAGAGCTTGAGATGCAAGCAGAGTTACGAGACTATTCATTTGAGTGTTCTTGTAGCCTAGTACTAGAACTTTGAGCGCTGAAAAATCGTCCACACCTATACACAGGGTAACACGAACTCGTGTGCACTTTCTTCATCTTGGATGATGAATATGGATGGAGTGATAAGGAATCTTGGAATCTAAATGAGCTAGGCGTGTCCGCATTATCGATAAAAAGCTGTACGAACTATTAACATAAAACTCGTGAAACGGAAACATTCCATTGTGTGTTCATAGGGACTATGGTAGTTCGATCTTAAAATACTCCATAGTAAATGGAAGAGATTCTCTGAATAATCGGACACTTCGCCTCACCTATGAAATGAAATAAACTGAGCTGGTAGCTAGATTGACACAGGTTTCGTTCTCATTCCAGTGCCAAATCATCGGATTAATGATTCACATTCGCGCTGTTTCTGTTTGGACGTACCGACACGGATGAAAGTAGGTCACACCGGAAGTTCGTGGGCATTCGCGACGCTTACGACCTGTGATGCGAAGTTTTGAAATTTTTGAACTAATATTTTTATGACCCGCTTATGCTTATTTATCGTGGTGGCCATTTTTGATTCAGTGCTAGGCGGTATCCATAAAGTCGATCGTGTTATACGGCTCAGAACCAACCATTGCGGACAGATATGGGGAGACTTTCTATGTTCGAATCCGGTTGTCTTCGTAAAATTAGTAGAATATAGTGAGAATAAATCTGAATTCAGACGTAATGTACCGTGCCCTGGGTTTCAATTTACAGAAATAGGATTGGAACTAAATGCGCTACTGTGGTTGGTCTGTGTTGCGTTTGCCCACATGACGCCTACTGTGCTGTACCTTATTCTCCTAGGTTGATATTGGTTGCACCTGGTTGGTGCTGCCAGGTAGCGATGGAAACCCATGCAGGGTTGATGAATTAAAAAACTGAACTTATGAAATCGATGACGTTCACAAAAGTAGGATTTTGCCGATGATGCTATCAGTCAGAAAAATAAAATCTTCAGCCAAAGTTCATCGTTTTAACCAACAAGGGTTTAGTATTCATCGTGCAGGACAGATGAGAGTCGAGTTGATGAGATCGATTAAAGATGGTTGCTCAAACGTTCGCGATAGATGATTCTAGGCTAAGGGATCGGTCATATAAGTGTGAAGCGAAGCTTCTTCCAAAGAGAGCAAAATAATCGAAGTTCGAGTTAAAACCAAACCAGATCTTACAAGAAATAGTGATAATTTTATACCTCGCACCTGAAATGATAAGTGGGTTACATCAAGATGGAGAATCCCATACGACATCAGATACACTGAATCAGCTCGTTTCTCCAGGCAGTTGGAGCAACTTGAAAGTTATTTCAGCTCGGGACACTCCATCGATGAGTGCCTAAATTAAAGAATCAACGTCTAACAATATGCTCGGAAGCTGGCCACGGTTACCGTAGGGCTACCAAATGCGAAACTGGCCGGCAGCAACGGTAATCGAATTCTAACTGCTACTGCCAGACACTCGATATTCCCGATCACCCTCGTAGGCAGGTCTTACGTTGACGAACATCTGATGTGGCACGCCTGTTGCTGGTTTCCAATGTTTTCTTTCACTGAAACGATATGTCCGTAAACCTATATCCAGGAGACAGCAGCGCACATAGGTTACCTCTTGCTGATGATCCGATCGCACATACGTGGACTTCTGCCATTTGTATCAATATCTCGAGGAACGAGACTGCTCATGTGATCGATTTAACATCCACTGATATATATCAGTGGCTGTCAAGTTATCATTTAATCCATCCTTTGTTTGTCAAAATGGTAAACTCGAAGACAGTTCGAGCGTTGAGTACGGATGATGACCGTCGTTTTGTACCTTAGTTTTGATGCAAACCATAATAAGAGACAAGTGATGCGTTGGTAAATATCTGTCTGAAAAATCGATGAAATTACATGTGCAATCGATCAACGCAGACGTGTTTCAGACTGTGCATAGCTGTCAGACGGGGTCGGCTAACTGAAGCGATCAGATACAACTACACAGACAGGCAGACAAAACCACATGGCCGGGGCAGATAATCGGTGTGTTTCGGATAGACCAAAGGTTATATGTTGCGCAATGAGCTTTCTCGATTTTGATTGTAGATCAAAATGACTTTTTTTCACTAGCGGTCTAGATGAAGTACAGTTGACCTGGTGCAAAGGCTTGCGAGAAATTTCGAGATCCGCCTGTAAATAAATACCTTTCTAAGGATTGTGATAGTGTCATTATTATGAGTAATTCGTGAAGGTCATGACAAGGGGCTCTTTAAAATCGCTGAGAATCCATCTTTTCCTTCTTCCAGGTTTTGCCTGGATTTTCGCAGTTAAATTTGCTCCGATATGCTACGAAACGGTGAGATGGGGTCGTTACGTTTGCTGGAACATGGTGCAAATCGAAACTTGCCCATCAGCAGAGGAACTGTTCAGTTTCGTTCGCTGACTTCAAGAATGCTTGTCGTGGAATACGAAATTGGCATAATGCCTTGCGCAACATTTAAACTAACCCAAACGACCATCACTATTATTCTCTAAGTGTAGTGAATAAAGGACATGAGCAAGCTTATCTATCTTTCCAGCTACTAAGGGAATTTATGTGGTAATTCGTGGCCCGGAATGCCTCATTTTACGCAGTACGTATGATATAGGCAGTCTTTCATGGTCTGAATGATGTTGCAAATGTTTAACACAGATAACAGGTCGTATACTCGAAAACCACCTCGTTTACATAGTCAAAGAAAGATAATCGCATTCTGCGTGCATGTTACAGTTGGCTACTTGCAGTTTGAACCGGGTGAACTAAAGGTTAGAAGTGATTCAGTCAGACAGGTACAGCCAATAAAAAAGGCCTCTCCAACTTACTGGCCACGGCGGCGTTCGAGCTGACACATGGAAGCTGAACAAGCCATAATGAAGGATGTGATTTTACTTCGTGAGCTCTTTTAATTGCTCCTTAGGTTTCAGGGATCAATTGAATGTTAACTTTGGAAGATAATATCACTAGTAAATTTCAAGTTGCCTTTCGCTGTTCAGCAGGTACTGTGCAGGTTTGGTCTCCATTGATTTCCTATGCTGCAACATTGGTTACCTGCTTATCAGCAACACCAGGTGAAAATAGGATGCCCACTCTAGAAGTCCCATATATATATTCAGGCCTATACCTCATTGCCACTACTATCACAAGACATGGGTCACTTTGATATTACTTCTATTTGTTCAGCAAGCCGTTATGATCTTGACCTATGACCAAAGGTATCTCAATGTACTTACACTGGACCAGACGAATGAAGAACACTGGTTCTGGAACAAGATTATTGACTGATTATGTGCCATCTCCTCAGATTCGATTGAAATAGCACTAAAATAGTAACCTATACAGAACAACTGTTGCACTGCCAAAACATTGATCAGCTCTGTTCTAAATATGACGGTAAGTAAATAGAAGCACAGAAATCGGTGTTATTATGAAACCCATCGTCAAGAACCTGTACAAATATCCTGGGATCACACCTGACTGGTCAACAGATTCAATGTGGCATGCCCATGTGGTGTAGGTTTGAGGTGCATGTGTGAATGGTCACCGATATCTGGGAAATCCAACTAGCTATGACCTTGGCTGGTAATGTAGTAAACATTAACAACGCACGGTCAATATACATCAGGCTAAACTAATGATAATTCCGTTGGAATCCTAAGTGCCGTGATCTCTGGGTGACCGTAAAGCGCAACCTGAAATCGGAGCCGTCCATAAGAAAGACTGATTTGTTTTCTAACGCAGAAGAAACTGTTGGCTGGAATTTAGGTAGTCGATATATGGACGAAAAGACTCTGGATCCACGTAGCTATCTGAGGAAACATTTATAGTCAACTTTCTTTGTCATATAACTACTTCCATTACTAATTCTACTCCAGTTACGACTATGATCACTAAAACTGCAACCACTGCTATTAATGCTACTACTACAGTTAGTACTAGTGATACACAATCACTCAAAGTAATGTTCTGTATGGTCTTAATATTAAGCGAATTCAAATCCAACGGGATGCTAAGGCTGTATAAACTCTTGTTTGATGCAAAGTAAGGCCGAGAAAACATCTGATGATTTTCACGGGTAAGAGGTGCATTTTTCATTGGGTTGTTCTGTTGCTACTAACTATGGACTGCATACCGAATAAAACTAAATAGCCTGCTAGTACAAGTCAAACAGGATGGTTTACTCGGGGCCAGACATATCAGTATTTTTTTCCGCACAGATATGGTCATCAACGAAAGAACAGAATTTGTGTTGTCTTGAGTGATTTTGGCCTGCATGCTAAATCTAACACACGATGATATAACTGGGATAGCTAACATTCCCATGTGATTCAGGTTTCTAACAGAGTTGACAATAGTAGTTTTGGCAGTTTCATTGTTCTTTATAAACTCTGGACAAATGAGCGAACCTAATATCAGTAAGCTCCGAATTATGGATTATAAATTACTTCGTTATCCTTATCAACATCACTGGTTAGGTGAATATCATTGATTATATGTCAAGAAATCATTGGTGATTCGAGATAGCAAGTTCAGGAGATGATACATAAAGACTTTAATAATAAGAAAGCAAGGGAGAATAGGAAAACAAAATGGTGCGTAAAACTCACTCGAAAAGCATGATAATTTCAACACGTCTGTTATAGTTATGCAGTTTATAAGTGCCAACCAGCGGTGAACTTCTGTGAGATACTTTATGCATCTCTGTACTGATCAGTGAGGTTGCCCGTAGATTTACGTACCCAGCTAAAAGTCTTCCCTGAAGGATTTCGTCTAAAACATAGAGTTTCCGATTCTCCTCTTGCGGGACTAAGTATGTTATCCTTAGGAGAGCAGTTTTTCAAAGAAAATAAAAACTATTGATTCCTCTTCTTTGTTAATGAAATATAATACACTGGGTTTGGAGCACAAGAAACTGAATCAAAGGATCGTAGTATACCTCAGGTTGACGTTCGTCATCGGTGCTATGGAATCATGAAGACTGATCTTCCTTCAAATGCTTGTTTTTGCCTGTCAATATTACGGACTTTAGCTCGCATGAAAAGTCGCCACATAGCCCATATTGAAATTTGTTTATTCCCACAGTATGCAGGCAGTAGGCAACGGCGTCTTCGATTGTGTACCTTTTTAAACAGTGGTACCCCTACTGAAAAATGGTTCATGTTACTTTTATGCTTCCACACATTGCAGGTCGTATAGGCTAGCACGAGCATATAAGACTACTGTCCCAGCACGTACAATCAGTGATGTCACACAGGCCCTTGAACAAGCAATTTGTTAGTAACTATATGCACAAGTAGTAAACTCTGAGGTGACACATTCCCATAGTTTTCCTTCCTTCCGATAGTAAGCATTTGTGTTTCATCATGTCAAACTAAACTGAGTAGTTTGAACCTTGAATAAGTCTTCATGAGACAGTTTTGAAACGGAATTAAAGCTTCTCGATGGACGAATGGATTCTTTTCCATTGTGGGCTAATTAATTTGATATAAGTAGATCGTGGTCGAGGTTTGTCAAAATCGATTTGTCTTTCCGTTTACTTGCAGGCACAGTATGTGCTAGATTACATAACACAAATATGCAAAAGATAAACAGTAAAGTCACTACGCCAAAAATCCTTTCCAGTACACACAGTCTAGGTTACTCACTAACTAGCACGGATGAGCTAAACCTTCTCACGAGTCCCTGTGTCAATAAACTGCACAATGATATAAGCGATCCCGTCCTGGTCAACCATTTGTTATCCCTCGAAGTTAAATCCGGACTAGGTTCTTTTTCCCTAATCTTCGATGATTATCGCTCCAACGGAGGACAATTTTCAAGTTGCTGGTTAATCCATTCGTTTCTTTAAAATCCTGCTAAATACTGGAGCACATTTTTATTGATCAACAACACAGAACAGTTAAAAATTTGGCAGTTTGTCGACATTTCCCTTATCACGGATAACCGGTAGCATTTTCCAGTCTATAAGTTGATTTCAGTTCCCCTCAAACTTGTGTGCGCTTTTGCGTATGACCGGTTTTCGTGTGACTGGCCCACCTTAAAGCTTGATACTACCTGTGTGTCAGTTTGATTCTCCAAATCCGAATCTGACCCCATTCTGTCAGAAGGTGGTATGTATTTGCAAATCGAAACGGTGAGCGGAATCTCATCCTTGGTCCATCTGAGGTCAAAAATAGCACCACAGGAAGCACAGCATTCTCATATAGTCTTTCATGATATGTATCCCGGTAGATTGTTCAGTACATCTGTAATTTTTAGTCACATGCAAAATACCGATGGTTATTAACCAGTTTCAAGTTGCAGAAAATAGATGCAGAAGCGGCTCTGGCATTGGAAACCTAGTGCAGATATCGTGAAATTTCGCGCACATTACCACCAAATCTCTATGAATACTATCAAATAGCTTAAGAATTGATAGGTACTACTACGGAATCCAGTAATCATAGGTCCAACACACTCACACACGTTTAAGCCGGCATGCTGGTAACATGCATTTAAATTTCTTCGCTTTAACCAATAATTAGCTATTTATTTAGTTGATAAATATATGTATGTATATACCTATATAAACGGGAAGAATTTGACAGCAAAGAAACATCTGATCCAAACGACAGAGGCAAAATCGGCTAGTCGCGTGACTTGTTACCTTTTAAAGTATTGCAAGACCGACTGTCCTAGCGCGGATCTCGTATTCCGTTTGCTTGCCCTTAACCGTTGTGACCACTTATGCGTCGTCCTTACTGGGCTCTGCACAGCTGCAATACTGACAACTCTGACACTTGACCGGTGCAAGGAAAAGACAGTAAGAAGCGGTTGCAGGGTGAATCTATTTTGACAGGAGCGTGTGAGCGAGGCGTGCGTGAGCACTGGGCGATCAATGTTCGGTCAAACAAGCGATCCGGAGGAACAAATCCATGTTTCGCTACAGTATTCATCACCAGGTCACATTGTGGGACGGGAGGCCGAAGTCATTTGGGAAGGAGTTTATTATGAAATTTACATGACCTAATCCCCAACACCAATGAAGAAACGGTTGCAGGCTTGGTTCGTTTTTGTTAGGAATAATCAGATCCTACTGAGTTCACAATCGTGACATTCCAAAATAGACCACGTGGATTCAAATCAAATGCAACCCCAGGTAATTTCTCCTATTGACAGATAATAAAACGGAGGTAACCTGTTCCCAAAGGTAATAAATTTAATACTCCCATAACGAATAAAAAAGAGCAATTCAACTTTCGGGATCTGGAGATCGAATCTGCGGCAGACAAATGTTGGTCGAACACCTTTCCGGTTAGATAGTTCGAAATCGTCGTCAACAGTTCACTCCATATTACTGATGCGGAGCATAGTTCCACATCACCAATGATCTACACCAGAATAGAGGCAGCCACTCAGACAAGTTTCCCTTGCCGGAAGATATTTTTGAAGTTACGAAAGAACCGTACCAAACTTGATTTCACGGCTTTCAATAATAATCTTATGAACTCGCACAAATAAATACGGATAAGTGAATTCAATCCTCTGTCGAAATTCCTGAACACCAAATGGGAAGAAACGGAGGTAAAACAACGGATGCGAACTCTATTGATTTGTTGTTAAATGGACTTAAAGACTTCGGTTATCAGGGCTCTAAAAATTAGCGACTAGCTAAAGTTTTTGGAAGGTCCGTCTGATTCGGTTGTTTTTTCCGCGGTGGCCCGACACTCAATGTCATCCACGTATTTATTCCCCATTTTCATAAGCTAAAGTTACCACGATTTTTTTGGTCAAAGTTAGTAAACCTTATCAGTAGTTTGCTTGGGCCAAAGAGGTTTGTGAATACTTTGATGTCGAGACACTTATGTGGGGACAGTTTGAGAAGAAAAAGTAGGCTGTAAATAAGACCAGTACGATCGCACGACCTATGTCGAGAAAGATAAAATCATCTACAGCCTGGTTAGGGCTTTCTCGCCGCTGCCTTGGTAATTTCGCCGTAGATTTTTAAGGATGGATGCAATCCAAAAGCAAATGCCACCAACCATGATGCGATTGGAAGGCTTCGGACTTAAGCTTTGCATAGCCATCATTATATTATCACGGAAATTGGGCAAAAATTGAAGGACATTATATCATATACCGTTTAACCGTACACCGGACTACGCATGTTTCATAGCTGTCAGGAAGTACCATACCTAAAGGAGCATTTGTCAAGAATGATCTTGGAACGTGATTTAACACGGAATCACAAAAGATCCCAATAAATCAAGTGTATTATTGATCCTGGTGAAGCGAGCTGCATTACGCCACAATTCGAATTTCTGACCTTTTTCGAAATGACGTGATAAATCTATCTTGCCATTGTTTGCCGACTGGCCATTCGGGTAGATTACACTTCTTATCCCGGAAACGACAAGTTGGACCTCGATCCATGTTAACACTGAGGGCTTTCGAAGAATAGCCATCAAGCATAACCAGATATTCCAAATAACTCATCAGGTCGGCCGCTTTCAGGACCAATTCTTGTAATGGGCGGTTTATGTTAATATGCTGTATTTCGATCGATTGAACCGATTATGCGAAAATGAACAGATCGTTAAAACTGAATCGCTCAGTGTGAGTAGAACAACTGATGTAAAGCCATTGGCTGATTTGAATTTGTTCAGTTACAAAACTATCATTTACGGGTTATGCTTGATTTGATTTTATGTAGCTAGAAAAATGGTAAAATAATGGACCTGTCCGTCTATCGTACTGTCAACCACAGTGTGACTGGCTCTTGCATACACCCTGATCCAGGACTTTCAGTACATGTGGTTAGCGGGTTGATGCATTTTTGGGTAGCTAAGACTGATTGGGTTTGCAATTTAACAACGCATCCCGATACAGTCCGTCTAGCATATGGGTGGCTCAAGGATTCCGTTCACTTTGCCCTGCTCGGAAAGGTCTAAATCTAGTTGTGGATCAGCGAAAATGAATTGTCAATGCTCCCTAAGAAGAACTAACAACCGCATAGCGCTTCTATAGTGTGCACAGCTGAGCTTCGGTTCTGGTTGTAGAATTACTTGTTAACATTCAACACACTATTCAAATAGTTCAGAGGTACCAGGCAAAAACGTTTCCGGTCTTCGACGATTTTGATCAATCAGCCAATTACGCTTGCTGCAACAAACTTGCCCTTCCCGGTTAGTGGGTGAATCATTTTGGAATCTTCTTTTGCAGACAACGTACCACGAAAGATACTGAGTTTTCATTTCCTAACATATGGCTTAGTGGGATTTACCTGGAATAAACTGTTACATTTGTTTAGGTTCTGAGGCTGTGAACCACTTTCTTCCCATAATGTCCATGAGGCAACATAGTATTTGTGCCTCAGTAAAAACGACAAGGAATTAAACTCAAAAACCTCTTTCTATCCACCATACGTCTGAATTCAACAGCAATCTTGGAGAAGTAAGGTCGGATGTTATCACTGATGGGTAATTCGTCATTTCGACTACCATTTGGAGGTAAAACGAATGGGATTTTATATGTTCACATCAGGTCAAGATAACCGTTTTAATTCGTAATCCAAAAACAATCGTGGACTAATTGCGAGAAAATCTATAACACGATAACTTAGTCCACTGGACAGCGCATCATTTCGCTTGAGCGGATATCCACGGCGGATGGATGTGTTGATTTCAGAGATCGCAAAATGTGAGTAAGTATTGGTAAAATGAACTAATCCAAACCCAGTTTTTCCGTCAGTCGGACAGTAATAAAAACTCAGTAACGATTTGCTGAATGATCTATCCTCATTTAATGGAACATGATACTTGCGGTATGATGCCCAGGACTCACGAGAATATATTCCTTTTCAGGAAGATATCTTACCCTGGTAGTTCCCCAGAAAGTCCTACGGGATGCCGCATTCCAAGGACAAAAAGGGATCCTTCCAGACATTCTTGGAAGAAATCATACTGGCCCAAACCAAATCAAAATCACTGGAAATTCTAATCAATGCGTTATGCAGATAGGCTAGCCTGAATACATTTGAGATTGAACGCTTGATCTCGCAAAAAAGGATGGGTAACTTCCAAAGCGCTTCAGTTGTCCAGAACCTGGGACGGGGTGATCTCATAACATCTTGTTTGGAGCTTAGGTCAAGGGTCGGAATTTTTATTTAGGCCAAATTCCACATTTTCAAGATCAGGCTCTTCGAAACTTGATTTTCGAATGAAGTCGGGTTTCGCACACCATAGCAGGTCCTTTCATTATCTGGAGAGAATTGGTTGCTTTGAACAAGCGTGAGTGGTTAAATCAAGAAAATCTAGGGTAGACTGGAAACTTTGGTCTCTGAGTGCGTGGTTCTTGATGAGAAGTCAAAATTGAACTGTGGCCGTACGAAGTGGATAAAATGAGCATATTTGTTCATCTGATCTATATCCTGAAATCATTTCAGTTATTCAAATATGGCAAAATATGCACATGGCTAATTCATTCCGTGTTTTTGAATCTCGTGATTTCGCAACCTGTTAAGCATGCGAAATAATCGATTTGACTAACCATCAGACAGACTTCAAACGACATGCGGCGCATAGTCCCTAAAGCCGAGCAATGCTTAGTGGAATAGTTTTAATCGCACCATGCTAAAGTTGTGTTGAATTCACTTGTGAGATGACAGGCAGCAGTGAGGTTTTCACATCTACGCCCATGTTGAGGCAAACACAAACAAATACGATAAGTTGAGGTAGTTTTAACACCATTTGGTCGGATAAGGGATCAATATTTGTTTTGCTACCGCATTTTAAATAACAACAGATTTTTACGGGCTTTTGATTTTAGTTTACTATACTCCACAAAAACAAACGAAAGGCCGGTCCTCAGTCGAGTGACTGCGATAACTCAATCATTCGACAATCTAATTTTGGTACTGACATCCAAGTTCGCTAAACTTGGAATTCAGGAGAACCAAGCGGACCAGATGCATTAAATGCAATGCTGTGGCAATTCCCCTTATATTGATAACACGCTTTTCGAGAGTAAAACGAACTTCTTAGTGATACTACTTACTTGTGATAGACCGTCGTGAGTTTCTTTTCTCCCGCAATCAATTTGCTTTACTGTGCATTCAGTCAGGAATGAAGTGAACGGTTACATTCATCCAATCCTAGGAAAAGATTTCTTTTTGATTAAAAAATATTTTATCGGTTAGGTAAGCACATTGTTTTATCACCCGTAATTCAACGCTGGTTCAGTAAGGCAGGTTACTCGCTCATATTCTAATCTGATTTGACTTAGATAACGTGACTTATGAAGATTCAGCTCTAACGTACCCATTTTTCCAACCCCGATTGGAAATAGGCGTGTTCGGTGGCAATGCGGGATCAAATTTTGCAGTGCTATTTTTTCGAATCACAACTAAATCACTTATGCTGCGAGTCACACACAGACATAGACGTGTTTAATGCATTTCAGAAAGTATGACTTGGGGTTGACTCATTTTTCTGTTTCCACTCAAGTGGCTGAAACAATACATAGATAACGCATCCGCATTTTTCAATCTGAACTTATTAACTAATAGTAGATTGAAGATAATATCAGTGTTGACGCCCACAAACCATACTTTCTCTGCATCTCTACGCGCAATCCCGTTTGGGAGTTCACAACATCATGTGCTCATCTGACTGGGTATCATACATGGCTCGTGATCAGGTGGATTAGATGCAAATGAAACATTTGCAATGGATCTTCAATCAGTTACTCAGGTAAAAGTAGACTAGCAAAAAGATGGTAAACCTGTAGCTGGTAGACCTTTATTGAAATGCATTCAGAGGCGATGCAGCCCCGCTGACAAGTATGGTGGGCAGTCGGCTCATTCATCCGGGAAAATGTAGACGAAAAAATCCACTGGGACAAGTGTTTGCATCTGAAGTGGTCAGATAAAGCATGCACTTCACTAGGCCGATCCTAGTCTCTAATCCTTTATGGCTATGAGTTGAGAGCAAACGGCATTCCCGTTGTTGTGTGGCAGGCGCACCCCCAGAAACCCAGAGGTATCCCTTTCGTGCATTCAATTGTATCCAATTTGTTTAGAGCTACGGTCTAATTGCCTAGTCTAAAACCCAGAGAGAACCAAGCACCGTCCAATTGGTTGGATTTAGTGGGATCATCCATTTCGATTTCGGGAATCGAACTACGTCACACCTAGGGAACCAACTTAGGGTATAGTTAGTCCCAAATGTCAGAGACTCTTTCATCATCTAAAGCGTTTGGGCAATAACTGTTTGGTTGTTTATTTTGATTCTAAATCCGCACTGCTGTAACTCAGCAAAAGATATCACAATGAATTTTGAATAAGCATGGATAATTATTGTTTCACCCCTGTGCTATTTTGAATTGCTAGGCGGTCACTAAGTATTCATGCATAGACCACATAATTATTTCACTTATGTAAGTTCTATCGGTCTAGTTGAGTCTGTAAATCTACCGAAAGTGGTGAACCCTAAGCCACAAACTAACAACTGGAAGTCAGTAAGCTTTGTATCGGCACCTAATGGTCTGACTACCACAGTGATTATATCCTGGAAATAGACAGATATTCGACAAGCTCATGACACCATTTGCATTGAATCGCGTGCTTAGTTTCCCACTTTGAGCGTATATTATAGAAAAAGTCATTGGTGCACCGAATAATTTGTAAATAAGTTTGGTCTCGGTAAAAAGTACGCCATGAATCTGTGGAGAACTATGAGTAAGGTGAACGTATCCCGTCCATGGGAATAATTCTACACATGGGGCATACCTAAGGTAACGTGAATAAAAACTTACGTCGAGAATGTTCCTCCCCGAGGCACGCCTGCGAAGACCACGAGTGGCATATTATGTTAACAAAATTCAAACCAAATTGGAGAATAGAAAACTTGGCGCAGATCGGGAAAAAAAGAGCACGTGACAACAAGACGGTACGTTAAAACGTTGATTGCATTATTGGAATATGGTGATCAACACACTGACCTGTTCTTGTCCATATATATATATATATGTATATATATATATGTATATATAGAAAATACCAGCTGGGAGAGTAACAGCAATGACGATCAACCTGCAAAATAGTTAGTAAACACGCATTCTTGTTTCATCAGAATAGTCACACATTGTCCATTAGTCTGAAGCGAACGAGGCTGCTTAATTCTCCCAAAATTACTGCAGGTGAAAAAGACCACTAGTTAGATGGTAATAAGAAGGAAACATATTTCGTTAGCTCTATCGGGGAATCACGTAAACTGTTCACGTTTGATAAGCTTCGTAGTGTGGGATTTTGGGTGACAGCTGTGGACGCACTGGTATTCGAATAGCAAAATGTAAATTTTCAACCCCGTTCCTAATCATTCGTTGTCACATATGCTATGCAGACACTTCCTGTGTGTGGGGGGGGGAGAGCATGTGTAAACAGTAACAGCACGTACACCAATCCACCAATTCGGGCATGCAAAGCTATTTCGCTTTGACCGTTGAGAGTGAAAAATTGACTGCAATAATGTAGTAACGAATGGCACAAAACTACCGGAGGACTCAATTACATTCAGCAACACGATTTTAACTCATGTTTTTCAAATTTATTTAAATTTTTTATAGCATGAGGTATTTCGCTGATTAATCAGTGAAGCTTTGTCTTTTTTGTAATGAGTAGGGCAGTTGAGCTGAAGCAGTTTTATTCCATCTCGGAAGGAATGAAAACAAGCGTACGCAAATACTGTGATACCAATTAAGTAATTAATTTGGACGAAACAACTTGCCAATCCCATTTGCGACAAATGATCTACGGGAAAAAACCAAACCACGGGTTTCAGTGCCTATGTAGCACTTTTGGTCGAAATTCGCCTTTAGCATCACTCTTTCAAATAGCCAAGCTATCTGAATAATACTGACAATGACACTCAAAATAAAGTTTGAACATCAGTTTGCATCATTTTTACTATTGCTGTTATTAGTACTGCAATGTTATTGTGAATATACCACTAGTAATCGTGATATTATTATTATTAGGAATCGTGATTATTATCAAGATTGATGCCAGTTGCGACCCATAATCTATGACCGTGAGAAACCCGTAACGAATGCGTGCCGTGTGATCACATTGAGCAAGTTGTTGAAGTTCAACCCTAATAGCCTAGCGAATGTTGCGTCTAACTAACAGTCTCTCTTCACGGATCCACTTCCCATTTTGTGTACGATGGGCCTGAACTGCTACTTTCTGTCTAACAGGAGTGAAGCAGCTAAACGATCCTTTTAAGACTCGCAAATGTGGAGATGAATACTAGTAACCCTCGGTGTAAAGTTTCTCTATCTTTTTGTTTCCTTCACTTTTGGTCTAATAAAATCCAATCGTGATCCTAATTTAATATATCCTTTTCGAACGCTGGACTTCAGTTCATCCCGATGCTTGATTAGTTGGGACGAATGAATTTAATTAATCGTTTGGAATACGCAATTTACAGGAATGTGGGACGTGATGATGTACCTGATAAGTTGGAAATGCTCTTAACCCAAAGGTAATACAACTGTTCGGAACTGATCTTAAGGACTCAGGCTTTACTATCCATTACCAAAGGTCTGAGGAAAGGTTTTCGAGGGTAGTGAACATGATTTTGCAAAACACAAGCAATTCGGAAATCCTTGGAAATACACAAGCAAAAGTTGAAGTACCAGTATGGTGACGGATTGCATAAGAGGATTTTTTTATCTGAACATTTTCACGGAAACAATCTTTTTGGATAGCATTATCCACCATACAGTTTGTAATGTCTCATATGTTGCACCTAATAAAAACCGGGACAAGACAGTTAGGCTGTCTATGCGATTAAGGCTTGCTGAATTTCACATCCGGTTACGAACAAGGTGCCCGTGGTCAGTGAACTTCCCTTCATAGCCCCTGTCGACGTTGGTCCATTGGGGGGCAGGGGAATAACCAGTCACCGAATTCTGCCAACAGTGTAAATTTGACTATTTTAGCAATGCGGCTAAAAACAAGCAAATTTTTTACATTCTGACCAAACTATTTTATCGTTCTGTTTACTTCGGTCGCTCCTGAATGGATCGTGTTGTTGGCCTCTAACAGAGATCAAATGGTTGGCAACAAGATTTCAGTCGACAAGAGTGTCCCATCTCTCCATTCCTGTTCAACTTCGTCATGAACTAGATGATGAAAGGTACTTTGCGAGGTCTCCGAGATGCAGGGATTGAGCTAGGGAATGCAGAGAAACTGTGTGATCTGGATTACACAGTTGACGTTATGAGCCTTTCCGAGTCTGCGGACCATGCAAAACGGCGCAAGATAGAATTTCGTGGTCGGTTGCTCGGTTTGGCTTGTGCTTTGCACCTTCAGAGTGCAAAGTGGTGTTACAGGACTGGACAACAGTAGTGCCGAGTTTGGCACTGGATGGAGAGGACCTAACTATTGAGGACCGTTTCACCTACCTTGGTAGCTGCATGGCGATCGATGGTAACACGACTAAAGAAGTGGACACGCGTATATTAAAAGCCCGAGCAGCTTACGCTAGACTGAAGCACTTGTGGCGTCGACCTGATAATTCAGTGGAGTTGGAAAGCCGATTGTACTGTGCCGAAGTGCTCTCAGTTCTATTGTGCGGTTACGAGAAATGAAGTATGTGTGTGGGAGATGTTCGTTGGTTGGAGGTTTTCGACCACCGATGTCTACGAAGTATGGCTAGGAGCGATGTGCCGGTTCTCATAAAACCTTTTTTCAGCATATACAACTTGACAGACTACGTTGGTTGGGCAACTTGTTGCGTATGGCAAACACTCGTGTACCATACCGTGCCCTATTTTCGGTTCCTCCCAAGAAATGTAAGAAGCCGTGTGGAGGTCGGTAGATGGTGTGGCAACGTGAAATGAGAAAGTGCTCAGCGAACTTAGGTAAAGTAGATGATTCCTCTCCTCGTGTTTGGGGTTCGAAAGACCCGTCAACTAGCTAGCTAGCTGGCTGGTTGGCTGGAGACACTGAAGAATATATGGCAGTGAACTGTGAATCGTGGCGATCGTGTTGTCATTTTCTGTCGAATCAGAATGATTGAAAGGGTGCGTTTATACAGTTAGGCCGTGTTCCGTGTGTTGGCTACAGCAGCATCTTGTGTCTTCCCACATATGTAAGTCCACTCTGTGTTCCCTTTGGATATTCATTCGTTTTATTGAAAAATGTAACCGGGGGAAAAGGCAGCGGTGAGTGAGACTTGCGTTGCTGTTCAACGCTGAACGATGATGATGATGATTAGAATGAAATTCTTTCGAGAAAAATATAAATGAATGCGCAATTACCAGCCTAGTTTGGCGGGAGAGCACCTGATGTGCATACAAGATGTGAAGTGGTACCCACGAATTCGGTTGTGTGTTTCCAAAGTCAGTTTATTCACTCATCCTAATTCAAAACATACGACCGACAGCACCCGTTTCGTACGTCGAAATCAAAACGCACAACTTCTCATAACAAGAATCGCTAACTAATTTCGCCCCAGTGTTTAGAAGTGGTAAATTCACCTTCCGCTTTTATACGCGAGCACTGGCGCATTTAGGCTTTCATACCAACTTTGCACCGTAAACAATTTGTGAGAAACTTTGGCCAAATGGTTGAAAAAAAGCGATTCACTTGATCAGATATTTGAGTTTCATAGTGAAGGTCACCTTTACTGCCTCCAGGACTGCGAATCTGCTTTTAAAGAGAGTACCCGTATTAACTGATTTCTAAGCGAATTGTGATATCTGCTAACAGCTTTCTGTTGACAACATCATGACTTTGTGCCAAAAACTGTAGAAAAAAACTTTTGCTAGGTTTGAATTCCATGACCGGTAGTTCTGGCTGGTGTCAAAAATGCACCTTAAACAATGATTTTTCAAGTGGCTTACTGCGTGTATGTCAGCCAGCATCATCCCTGATAGTAACTAGCCAACAAGCTAGTATAGTTAACTCCCGGTTACAAATTAATTCCAGGCAAATAACAAGTGGTAAAGTCCCAACCACACCTGTGACCGCCAGTGACGCACCTGGTTGCGGTTGATCAAGCTAAGAGAGACAAATCAATACTAAATAAAAGTCAGTCACATAAACCTTTCTCAAAACACGTTTTCGGGCCAAGACATCATGATTCTGTAATACTTGGTCGATCAGTCAGGAAATGCGCACAGTTCTGGACTCCAAAATTCAGTAGTTTTTCCCTCTGTGACAGTGCACAATACAAAATATCCAATTTTGTTCTTCTCAGCTTACAGGTGTTACTATTAAAGCACTTGAGATGTGTTTTACATTTGTCGAAAAGAAGCAAACCTTGAGTAGGAAGGTTTAAATCACAAAATGCAAGGACATCGCGCATGCGGAGTAGAGATCAAAACCGGAGCGAACAAAACTGCATCTGGCGGAACAAAGGGCCTTTGGGCTAACCAGCATTTAAAGTTCCTGGGTGTCGAATAATGTCAGGCATTGATTACATTCAATGAAAATGTGGTGGACATCATACCAAGCCATGTATCAAATGATATTAAGGTAAATATTGCAGTGTCATAACGGGGCATTGGCCATAGGATTCGTGAATTGCCCACGTTTCATTTACTCCAGGTAAACATATCCAGGCCAATTTTTGCAATTGCACATCTTGACTGTATTGCCACAAATAATTCACAACTGATTGATGATTCGTGGAAAGTTATCTAACAGGAGTTTGTGATGAAAACGTGAAGGGGCGATGAATTTTGATTGGATTTATCCAATACTGTGGTAAATGATCAGCACTTCTGCAGCAAAATCGCGTCGGTCACGTCAACTAGTAATGTGAGCGTAATCATCACATGAGAAAGTAAATGAATAATAATAGACTAAATCTGTCAGCAAAATAATCGACCAGTAAGTGTCGATCATTGACGACCAATATAAGAAATTCGATTTTGATTAATAAACGAATTTCTTTGTCTGATCGACTTGACTTTCTCACTAAAGTTAGTGGGAATTGGAAATAGCGGCCGCGAGAATAAAATCGATTAAAAATTTGCGGCCGAAGTAGTGCAGACTTTTCTTCATCCTTTATTTTTATTTTCAGAACAAAATGCCGGCTGACTGAGGCTCCACTTTTAGTTCTGCAATTATCAGATTCGTGTTGTACAGAAGAAGTCGAGAATCTTGTTCATCAAAAGATACAGCATTGTCGATGGAAGTAACCAAGTTCGTAGCATACATGGTGCCTATTTCCCCAGTTCATTTTCGAATCACGTATGACGGATTCCCCAAACATTTTTCGGGTCGACTTTTGACCGAATATGGTTTGCTTTTCTGCCGATAACATTTCAGTTCTAACAGCGCCAAGTGACCTTGGTCATAATTTATTATGTATTCGTCACTTGCGGGCAGTTCTGATAAATTAATTTACTCATGCACATTAAGCACAATAGACATCATACTTACCGCATGTCGCCAATTTTATTCATAGTACTTGAGTGTCGCATGGTTTGATTCACTAGATTTCCTCCCGTATTTTCATACTGCACGTCAAAAAGCCAACAAACCTGTTGTAAGTAAAAAATATGCTCAAGAAGATAAGCTTAGTTTGCTATGCCATGTCATTCAATAGCGTGATGCGTTTCTGGAAATTGCTCGTTTCCTTAACCAACGTTCTACAAGGGGGAAACTAACCTGGATGGGAAGACCATTTAAGATCCGACATGGTCATGAACCTGCATTTCGGCCAGACGATCAGTCTTGTTGTGTACATAAAACGCATTCAAGATGACAAGACGGCTTCGGGATGCTCCAGATCATCCCGCCAAATATCGAGAACAGCTGCAAGGACCGCAGAATTTATTCATTGATGATTCGTGTATAGTTTTATCAGAGCTGAGGCAACTAGGTCATCACGGCTGTTTATAGATAGATTACAGGTAAATCGTTTTCTGTGTTCTGGAGCAGCTGGTTGAACGAGTCAACCAGCAAAATAACTGATTTGACTGCAGTCAACCAACAGTTGGATGGAGAAAGCCGAAAAATGCACCGATGAGAAAGAATGCTTGGAAATCCCTCTAATCTGCACGACACAAGACGCCGTGTTGTGGAACTGAATACCAGCCACAATTAAAACTGGGCCTTACTACTATCGGCCACATCCTATTGGAAATAAGTAAGACCTCTGGGAGATTTAATGCAATTTCGGGAAGGATGAAGTTTAGACAGCGAGGCAGACCAGTTCGCAGTGCAAATCCCCGGGGGCTCTAGATGAACAGACGCTAACCGACGCTGCCGTGAGAGGATGGAACAAAGAAATGAAGCCTTTTACATGTTGCATCCTTAGGCTTGAATAAGTGAAAGACATCAACAACCAGATTAAAGGTCAGAAGTGTTAAACTATGTGCCATATTTAATACCGGAGCTATGCACAGTCTCACTAAAAGAGCAAAAGTGACCCATTGAAAAAAAATGCCAGTTTGTTTTCTTGTGATTGCACCGTTGTCCTCCCTAAACTGCGAGACAGAGAGAGATTACGTATGACGTGGATTCCAATATTGGCGTTGGAAGTGGGTGAGATTGCAAAAAAACACCCGGTAGTATTAGCGAAGGGTAATTCGTATGACGTAACGACTGCCGAAGATACTTCCAATAAGTCTAACTGCACGATACTGCACTTAGGCCCTTAGGGAGCGTGCAAATGCGAGACAGAAGAACGAGGCGATTGATCGTTTTGTCATACGTGTGTCCTATTTAGACCGAGAACGGCTATTTAAGGAACTGCGAGTTAATAACGAGCCAGCAGATAGGGACGAGAGGTTTACTGAGGCAATACAGAAAATTATCCGCTTGTTTAGAAAAGACGACAATAACTAAACGCGCCAAACGTAACAGGAAAAATCGGCACGGAAAACAACCAGCTAGTCTAGTTGGCCCCAAGATGAATATTAATGTACTATGAGACTGAGGTTCAAAAAATTACTAAAGATATGCTGAATGTTTTCGTCACTGAAATTTCTCAGTCGCCACAGTCTGCTATATTAATCTTGGTTAAGACAAAAGACGAAAAACGGAGATTTTACGTTGAACGTCGTCAACTAAAATATATGACAACGTTAGATTCCTTTCCGCTGTCTACAAGGAAGGACTTGTTCGATACGTTCAATGTTGCCTGCCAACTCAGCATTTTACTTTGCAGCAGGTTACTGACAGGTTGAAACAAACCTAACAGATAGAGAGAAGGTAACATTAGTGATGCCATGATGCACACAGAAATTTCATGCTATGAACTTTTGTCTGAAAGACGCTCTTGACATATATACCCCGGGTTAATAGACCGCGCATATAGTGTTCACATCCACGGCGCTGCAGTCTGTAACAGGATCGCGGAGAAGGGGCCGTTGCTTAGGCGAAATATGAACGCGACGTTTAATTTGAATTCATCCAAGGGTGAATCTTTTTATGACATGACTAACTCCTTGGGCTACTTACACCTGAGGCAGGTGGTAAAATGCGATCATAGGAAAACAGCGCAAGTCTTCTACCAGCCTTTTTCAAATTGCAAGGCTTTCTGGGCCTACCTTCTTTGCTGCCGCCAACTAAATAGAGCTTTTGCGGCTCGAGAGAGGCTTCTAAGTAACCTGCTGCCGAATAATAGCAAATTTGTTTTGGGACGAAAAATGAAAAAAATCCCCTAAGCTGCCAACATGCACATTTTGACCTTACATGATCTGTCAAAGTGGGAAGAAGCGAGCATGTAAATTTATTTTAAATACCGATATCAGTATCAGCGTCACTTGTTGACTTTTTCTTTCAAATAGATGTGACCACCTGTAGACACATGTCAGCGCGCGAATGCAAAATAAAACTCAAATGCGATAGGAGTTAGTACATTTCTAGGACAGAATTTCCAACTTTGGTAAGTTGTAGCTAAAAAATAACCCTTCTACTTAACTCGCTGATCCCTCTGTCAGCACTGATCACCAACTTTACTGTGGCTGCAGAATTCTAAGAATAATTTTTCGATTGCTTGTTTGAATATCGGGAATATAAGCTCCAAACAAATGATCTTGTTGTCCAAACGGCCCACCGTGTACAGTATACTATCGACTACATGGGAGAGGTCAGTCCTTGCGAGGACACTAACGAACAGTGGGTTGCAGCACATTCGGGTTGTATAGGCGCTACCGTTATTTTCGAACGAGTTCAATCGGAAAGAGAGGAAGCGGGCAGGCTGGAAATGCCAAGTTCCAGCTTTTGGTCAAAATAGTTTTGTAGGGCCCGGTGATTCACCGGAAATTGTAGCGAGTGTACTGGTTTTCCAATGCGGCCCGAATGATCCGGGAAAATAAGGTGTTCCACGGTCTCTGCTAAATGTGTTCCCAAAGACACTACAAATCGAACTAGGCCTTGTTGGTGTTAGTAATTGGGAGGCCCTCTCAAGAGTGACTTTTTCGCGATCTTTCCTGGGGCCAAATATTCTGGATTTTCGTAGATAGTGCAAGGTGTGTGACAGCATGACGGATGCTGGGGTGAAGCAGTGTTAGGTATTTTGAGCTATCTTAATTAGATCTGCGACTAAATCATACTCGAGCAGCTTACAGTAGCAAACAAACACAATTTGTGTTTTCATGCTGGCTAGCTACTTCGCCAGGCGATTTTAATCTGTCGTTTTTCCTTCAGTCGACACGCGGACTCTGGAAAGCATGTTGGAACAAACATTTGGTCAATCGGTAAGGTGCATCCTATCAGTTACTTTGGGACAAAAAAGGAAACCTCAAAAATATGCTGCTCTCTGCAGTCAGTCGATCCCGTACAGTCGGCAAATCTCGTACCGCATCGTGCTATTTCCAACGTGTCAGACAGGGACTTATCAACCTGTTAAAGGCAATGGTACAAAGAAATAATAAGTGGGATGCATCAAGCTTCCAGATCCAGGAATATTTCAATAGATTTAAACCTTATGTGAGTTTGTATCACTGCATTGGCTACCCAGTATTGCCCTACTGCTGGAGTTAGAATTATACCGGGTTCAACAGTAGCGTCTTCGAGAATGGATCCTGTTGAGACAGTGTGTTTTGAGAAATCTGAAAACGAAGTCTATGAACTATGGTCATTTTGCGAGATATCCCGAAAGATAGTGCAATGCCACCGAAGACTGAAAGATAGACTGAGTTTTAATAAGTTATATAGTATTATTCTAGCGCCACTCATGGGTTAATTTTAATCGATTTTGCCTTCCGTCTGCTGACGATTCCAAACTGAATAACCGATAATGAATCCGGTGGAAACGTTCCAGGTCGTAGTCACTTTGAGTATCGTGAAAGTGAGTGGCCTTGAACCAATGGAGCAGAAAGGTTTCGGGTGATAACGAAAATCTACCAACATTTAGCTTGTGGAATGAGAAATCGTCGAGGTATGACAAATTGTTATGGTCTGACTCGTTACCGTAGCTAGCTTAACGAGGCAGTCTCCAATTCATGCACACTCCGTGTTTAACGTCTCCAGTTGATGTTTCTCACGAGTGATATTAGTCTGTTATTGAAATTTTTGCCTAGCTTTTGCTGCACAATGTCCATTTCTAATCTCAACTCTTCTGCTTCCTTCCCTGATGAAACGAAAGTGCGCATCACAGTCACAAAGTGATTTTCGACCGACAGAGGACTACCAAGAGGGAAAGTTGATGGATGGCCGGAGGATTCAAACCTGAGAACTTCACGCCCAAATGCCGCCAGCTTATCCCGGTGAATATCCCGGCAATAAGAATCGCGACTTTAATCTGAGCGTTTAAGAAGGTTGCTATTAATAGGGTGGATTTTACTTACACGGCGCATATCGGTTCATTCTTAGGGTTAATCATTCATTTTCGTATGAACTATCATGATGGACACAATAAACAAGAATATAAAGAGCCCGGATCAATGAACTGAGCATAAACATGGCAAATGCTAAAACCGATATAATGATTTTCCAATTTATTTACAATGAATCCCTATTTATATTCAGGTGGCAAGAATAACTAGAAGTTATGTAGATTGGAAAATCCACTTAAGCACTATGGTTCTCAAATGCCGACGAGTCTAAGTGAATGTTCCGATAATGAGTGGACACTTGCTAGTAGATGTGCCAAGTGGTAAGCTACGGGAACAATTTCATGATAAACTGTCTAAGCTACATTTCTGCATCCCTGTTCAGAGTTTCGCCAACATAAGTCAGAAAACGTATTTCCAAAAGCAACCGTTTCATTGCTGCGCTCTCGTCTTTATGATTTAATGGACAGTTCCAGAATTCTCAGAAAATTATAGCCGCAATCTTATTTCATTTCACTGATTCAGACGACACTGTCACGTGCTCAATATTATGCTTAACAAAAGAAACTTGAATGTGGTGAAAATCAAGTCAGGTAGCAAAGTACTGGATTTTAAAAAATTCTGTTAAATGTGTTCGGTTTTGAGAACTTGTGTGTTTACGCATATATAGATGTGTGCGTGTATATATATATATGTGTGTGTGCATTTCTACGTTATCTTCGGATATGATTGAGATCTTTGTAAAAACTTGATTTGCATTTCACAATGAAGTATGGTAACATCAATGCATGAAAATGCTTTAAAATATGTGATATCACGTGGATTTAGATATGCTTTTGATCGATAATTTTGTAAGACACTAATCGATTGCAGTTATCTTAACTGGTTGCACTGACTGAGTTTTTGGGCTCAATATTTTATCTAGATCGATATTATCGGGAAAGGAGTGTTTGGTGTTAAAGCCAAGCTGATTCACTTGCCTTAAGATACGAGGAAGAGAAGACAGTTTCTGGGGAACATCACCCTATTTGGGAGTACCTCAGTTTTGAACATTATTGCAGCTAGATTCTGCGCATTAGAAGAGAGCTGCATATTTTTACAGTAAACAAATAATCCTACGGGGATTAGACTTAGAGTGAAGTCTCTTATTTATGGAATAGAACTGCCATTGATTAAAACTTTCAAACTACCACGTCATCTTATCTGTATGGGCTGGATGAAATTAGGTTGTCCACCAGACTGAGGTAATACAGCAGTGTGTGGTCGGACTCTCGGCACTTAAGGTTAGAATGTTACAATTCAGTGCAACATTCCATTTGGACTGTTGAGCACGGTAGCACGCGTCAGGTTTTCACAACTAAATCATTGCCCCAGAAATAATCGCACCACTGTATATCGGACGACCATCCAAAGTTAGTACGGTTAGGCAAGGCACGGTTACGTGAATTTCGCGCTAATGCTTATAAATTTTGTTTCATCGGAGTCTGGTTGTTGTTGGATGCAGGTATCGAACTCTGACTAGCTTATTGGACAGGGCAAAACATTTTACACTTAAATTTCGGAGTGAAAGACGCCTTTAAGTCAGCTGATCAGGCAGCTCTGTTTAATGCCGGTCTCCGAAATGGTTCGCCACAGAACGTCCTGCACCTACGGCGATTATTGCACTAGCCTACATCTGTGAGTATATGGTACAAGATTACCTACAATTTTATTCCAGGCCACTGCAGTGATTGAAAAAAGGATCTCACTTAGTAGATCCTGTCTGACTTTTCCATCCAGGAGCTAATGCAAAGTGCCTCACCAGCTCATCTGACAAATGGTGAAAAGCACAGTTACCCAGGTTACTCCACGAGAACTAATGATTCCGTAGACATTTGACTTGCACCTTCGAGATGCGAAATGCTGCTGCAAGACTATACTCCCTTAGTCTCGAGGTTGTTGCTCGACGGGAAGCAACTGACCAGTTCCGACAGTTTCAGTTAACTCGTCAGCTACTTGACTAACTGATGAATGGTGGCAACAAAATAATAGGGTTGGAGACAGGTCTATTCCAGGCTCCAGCATCGTACGATGGATTGAAGCACTATTGGATACTTATTTGAAGTTAAAATATCATGTATAAGACGCCGCAGTGTTCTCATTTGTGCTGTATTATTTCGGAAACGTGGAGTTTACTTGAGCAAGATGTTCGCGTTTTGGGGTTTCCGACAACCGATTCTGCAGAGATTGGATGGAATAAGTTTGTAAGCTTTTGTAGGTTAGAAATTTGGTATTGGATGCTGGTTTCGTGAACACTCTGCTAATGCACTTCCATCCAGCCTAGTAGACCTCATTAATTGGGGCATTTGTTGCGTATGGAAAACTTGCCTACCGATTTGGATTGTTTTTGTCCCTTCCTTGGAGTGCAAGGATGAAAATGGAGGTTAACGGACTAAGTGACAGCGGGGAATGAGGAAGCACTAGGAAACTTGGGCAAAGCCGATTCACTACATGTACATGGTTGGAATGAAAAATATCCGCCAACCATCTGGCTACGGAAACCGAAGGATATGGCGTTCTCCTGTAGACAGTGGCGAAAGTGAGGTTCATCGTTGCCGGACTAAAATACTTCAGCTGAATATACTTTTGTGTATCGGAACTATTTACGCAAGGTGTTGGCTACTTTTGAGTTCTTTTTCTCTTCCACCTCACTAGTTACGCTGCTTGGGAAATTGTTTTATGCATTCTTTCTTTTGCAGCGTGTAACAGATCAAGAAAGGCAATGATCATTGGTGTTTGCCCGGTTTCCTAATGCTATATAACTATATCAAAGTTCGATATAGAGTGTCTTGAGTATCAACTACAAAGAACTTATCAACATGAAGTGCAAATCTTATGTCTCAGTAACAGACGAAAGTACAACATGAACAATGTTCGGTCGGGGCTTATCAAGATCATTCATTGACCTATACTGTCTTAGATACACAGTTGATTAAGCCATTTTCACTTGACTTATTGGGTACACACGGATTTTGTTTTCCGAACTGTCGTCACTCTACTGGATCATTCGCAGCAAACGGGGAGCACATGAAGCGATTGTTGTAATGCCTTGTAAATCTCATCTGTGCAAGAAAAATTCAAAAAAATTACGTTAAGGGTTTTCCAAATACGCATTAATGTGAGTAGGACAGAATTCGTCCATCCATTCTGCGGTATCCATATGACCTGCTGGATGATGGGTGATGGCCTATTCTATGGCTGTTTTATCAAAACTTTGCCCCATTACTGGTGAATACTGCTGAAGGGCCTTGAAACCGCAAGTGCCTCAGGTATGGTAAAATTCTGCGAACGTTTAGGCTGGTTTAAGTTTGATGAAAATATCCACAGCGAAACGAGCAAAGCGCTGGAACTCCTAAAATGATGTTAACATCGCTAAGTACTGAAACTGTTCCGATGGACATGCCAAAAGCTGCTTGTAAAATCGTTGGCAACAGTGGCCGGAAATTGCTGGTTAAAACATCACTGATACCTAACCTCTCGGTACCTGCGATTGGTGGGTCTCAACGTCCGAGATAATGGTTGGTCGACTGGTCGACATTGCGTTGACTTTTCGTTATTCCAGATCACCAGAACGTAGCCTGAAATTTCACACAATGAAGTTCCGGGATAAGGCAGTACCCCACCCACAATGTTTGCACATTTCCCTGTATGTGTGCACGTGCCGATTTATCTTTTGTGAACCATGATACACTTTCTAGTAGCAACTGTTGAGGAGTTAACACGTGCGTGTTTTCACTGTGGACGATGAAATGTTTGTCCCCAACCCAGAATGATTAGCGTCAGTACTGTGCGTTTCTTCACGCATGCGTACACATCTGCAGACGATCATAAATGTTGGATCAACTGTACTGTCTAGCTATTCCCATTCGTCATTTGCCATGATTTTGTACGTGATTTTCTTGCCTGACGCGCTGGACCCGACTGAGAACTTATCAGGCTGGCCGACGCACCGAACTACAATGAAGTTAGCATTTTCTGCCTAATAGTAAACTACCAGCCATTAGAAAAAAGTGGCGCATCCATTGGTTGTTCCTCGCACAAACTTGTGCCTAGGTTTATAAATGCCTCCGTGTCGGGTATGATGAGGTTTTCGGTGTTCCCGGGTGATTCATTACTGATCAGCGGAATTTTGCTTTATGCTATCACATGACTTTCGGACCTGTTCGTTAACCAGACAACATCAGTAATGCTGTCTGACTATTTAGTCATGACTGGCTAATCCCTCTTAAAAACTTTCCTTCACCACATGGACTCGTTTACTTTACAATTTCTGGCTACCCCTAGTTGCTGTCGGAATGCTAATGCCCTTCGAATGGCCAATTCCAACAAGTAGTTTTTTGTAGTTAGCACAGCTTGGAATCCCGATGTGCATGTGATAAGAGTCGGCAACAAGCCAAAATTTCGGTTCATCAAGTCCAAGCACGGATGGAATTTGACAGGTAAAAATTGACTTTGTCTGAACCGGATAAAGAATGTGAACAAATCGATCGATCGACCAAGGGGAAGGATAGCATTGGGTTTTCAGATTGCGCTTGACAAAAAGTAATATTCATAACCGCGACTCGTTAAGATTCGTTTAAACCCATATACTCTATGCAGTGCCAAACGTTCACTTGACACGGGCTGACATTTTACGCCATGATTTGTGTCCCCCATGTTAAATGTACACGTGAAAACAGCATCTAAATCATGGCCAACGTTATTCAGAAAATGGTGAAACTTGTGGTTGCGTGGTGTTCTACCCCGCCGGTAGAGTGAACTGGATGTGCCTTTACGACGGTTCACATAATCCGCTGAGATGCTCAGTTTGGTCAAACATTTTGAGAGTTGCGATTACCGTGTTTGCCTCTTGTGTGTAACTGGTACGAGCTCTTTACCACTTGATCTCACATGCAACACTCAAACTGGCAAAAATCCTGCGTGTTCTGGGAAATTTAATTTCAAACGACCCGAAGCTACGCATGAATCAACACTCGGATTGAATCACGCTAATCAGCAAGCAACGTGTCTCGAGGGATTTTATTTCAGCCGCAATTTAGCATGCATAGATATTTCGCGTGTGCATCATACGTTGTAAGTACCTAATGGGACTACAGTTCGAAAGAAACTTTTGCTATCCTTTCTCGTTAACCCTTAGCATATTACAAAATAGTAGTGGTTATTTAATGAAATTGTCAGCCGTTCTTTATCAGTGACTGAGAGGAGACCATAATTCCGAACACTGAGATTTGAATTTCACTGGCGCAGCAACCCGATGCGTGCACTGTTCTCGTCGGTCCATGTGCCCGTGTGCTTTTATTTGTGTCAAACCAAAATCCAATGACATTTAAACTTTCCACTACTGCATGATCTGTACAGGCGCACAAGTGAATCATTGTAAACATTGTTCCACTTCAAACCCCTGTTCAAACAAGTCGAGTGCTATTCCGAATGTCAGGCGAAAACGTCCACCACCTACGGGGTTCGATTTCAACGGTAAGTGAACCCACAAACCGTAGTAAGGCGCACGTTTTCTCATTTGGGTTGTTGGCCGTTAATCCTTAGGTGACCTCTGAAAGCACCATTCGGTGGAATCTCGTATCTCAGTTGATAAGAATTACTGGATATGCTGAATCTCGAAGACGTTTTACGTTTGGGTCCGTTCAACATTCATGAAATCTACCAAACCATTTCTCGTGCTGGCTAAGTGCTTACTGATCATCCAGATTTCGTTGTCTGGTTCTAATACGAGACCTTCAGTAAACTTCGGGTTCTTATGGAGAGGTCACCCAGCAGCTCTAGTTCAAATTCAGTAATGGAAAACTAGTACATCATGCAGCATCAGTTTTAGGTGCACCTTTGTGATCCAACCAGGATGGTCTGGAAGTTAGGGTATTTGAATTGAAATTGCCCCTTCCAGATGCAAACCATATCCTATTTGAGATGAAGTAGATATAAGCTGTTGATGATGTTTAAAAAGCCGCATAAAATGGCCATTCTTTCATGGTTTTCACAAAAGGTTTGAGGGTATATACAGCATCGCAGATAATGTCAACGTCGAAGCGAGTCTCCTAACACACAAGAAAAACCACTCCACTAGATTTAGTTTTTTAGCAGCTGACCGAAAGCGGTTAATTGTGTGGACTAGAAGGGATCCAAAAGAAGAAATCTTCAGCCTCACCGGGATTGGAACTCTGAAGACATGGGCGGAACTCACGCATTCTTATTGCGCGTGCTCTGCCAGTTGAGTTATGAGGCCAGGTCGAAAGGTACCCGAGAATTTTGGCTAAGAGTAAATGGTTGCCTGTATTGACTTCCAGTGGATTAGCTCTATAATTTCATGAAATAATTTTCCATGTCAAATATGTGAAACAAAACTTCGTAACCAGTCATCATCGGGAATCCAAACTGTTGGATGTTAATGGATTCATAAAGAATTCCTCTCCTGAAAGCCAAACCGCTAAGCATTCACTGTGGTGGATGTCAACTAATTACTCAATTAAGCCCGGGGAACTGGCAATCCTCAAACCGAATGCCCGAATACCACTCGTCAGGGCATCGCGACGAAGGTAGTTTAACGCACGCGATTTCAATATATTGGCCGGGTTCACCGCTGAGGCCGAGAATTTTCAGATTTGGACTGATTATACCCAGTTTGACCATCAGAGCTTCATATTTTCATAAAGCAAGTTATCTGCTTTTTCTGAGACATGCGGAAAAAGTGGACATACCATCTCGATAATCCAATCGGATAGATAAAAATAAAAGCGAAGCGAGTAAACAAGTAGCATTCCGTTAGAATTTTTTTCGCTTGATGCTGTTAACAATGCAAAGTAATCCCGTAATGTGCTTTAATTGCTTTCAATTACCAATTCACGTCATCGGGTTCACACTTTTTAAAGATCTGCAATAACTTACAGTACTTGGATCATGAATTAATCTCAGGGCACTGAGTGATACTCACATCCATCCAAGTGAGAAGGGTTTCAATGCACCTGGAAAAAAGCTGATAGCATTTACCGTTGCCCTGCTAAATCTTCGAGTGAAACCTAAATTTCACTCGTTTGACAATACTCATGGTTTCGTTTGCATAGTGAAGTTTGGTTCGAAAAACTGTGTGGTAGCTCCAAAACCGAATGAATTTCCCCCATTTTTGCGGTCAGTTTTGATGGTCGTCCATTCAGAATGCCGCTTTTAACATCAACCAGAAAAGTCAAAAGATGCTAATTTAGAAAATAAAGTGAAACGCTTCGTTCCAGAAAATTTCCGGGAAAAGCAGCTGCTCCCTTCCAAAGAAGAACATTGACAAAGTTCTGATTTTGATTTTCTCATGACCGATCCGTTCCGGAGACTGAGCACCAGCATCAAATTCCCCTTTTTCAAAAATTTTCTTGGATGAAAACATGAATTTCATTTTCCCGTTAACTCTCAGCTAATCCACATGTTATAAGCTGCTTGGCAACACCGTCACTGTAAGACGTCGAACAATTTTTAATTTTTTTTCGAATATTCCTGTGGACGGTACTCTCGACTTATTATTAGCATCCACTGAACACGGAGTCAATAAATTGTTATGGGCGTTGCACCTACTGGGTATTTGCCAGTAGCACAATTGAAACGTGCAGAAAAACACAAACAGAAGCTGCAAGCTAAAGGTTCACGGTTTTTTCGAGTATCGGCCTAGTGGGCTATCCACATGAAACGGAATGAATTACTAACGTAAAATTTGTGATAATCAGCGTTTTTTCTCAGCTTGGAAGTACTGCCTTGAACTGCACGGATGGAGCCAGAGAAATCTTTTACCGATCTCCAGGTTACAAACTTAGCATCCCATATTTTACTTACTATATACTCAGGCACACATAGAAATCCGAAATTTTGCCTGGATGCGGCAGAATCTTGAAAAAAATTCTAATACACCGTTTGCGGAGCATGGGTGAAAATAAAACGATTGATCGTGTGATTCATTTTAATGTCCCCGAATCGATGAATTTTTAATCTGACAGTATGATGTTGCTAGTGGTCCATAATTAGCTGGACGAAATGGAGAAGGCTCAGGGCTATTAACACCTTTGAGAAGTTGTTTATGAATAAGTGAAAAAACGCCAGACAGACTAAACATATGCCAACCTTGGTAATTAGTTTTTCTAACTTGTATTGTTCATAGCTGAATGCCAATTGCGCGGACTTCATACAGCGTTAATAATTGGTGTCCATCCATTGACCGGTGTACATGGTCTGAATCCGGTACAAGCGTTGGTTTCACGCTAGATGATTGAGGTTGCTTACGCCGTGTCCTCTGAAACTGATTGGAGCCATTTCTAATTGCGCATGTCATACATAATATTCACACATTCTGCTCTGTAGGACACCAGATAATCTGGTATCACGGTGACTCCGAGTTTGTATACAGTCCAAGGACAAGCAGTTTTCGATTTCCTATTGCAAAAACGGGGAGAGAACTGTTTACCGAAACACCCAATGTGCATGTTTGTGTGGATGGTTATTTTAAAATATGTGAACTTCTCAGCAAAACATTTGAGGCCGAAAACCGAACTGGTCGGTATTGACTACAATGCTTTAATTGGTTTCCCTGTGTGTTTGTATGTATGTATGGGTGTGTGTACGTGTTATGCAGTGTAATTTGTTCTGATGGCGTCTGACCGGTGAATGAAACAAGGTGATTGCGTTAGGATTGATGCTAACCGCTATCAGGACAATCAGCACCACAATCTGCTTAGGTGGGTTTGAATGTGTCTCTGTGTATGTGACCGTCCGACTCTGTTGATGTATGTAATGGAAAGTGCAAGGAATGAACGGTGAGTTTTTCGAACGAATAACATGGAGAAGGGCCTTGATCTATAGACTCCAGGTGAATCCGAAACCTTTGTGTCCGGATGTGATTGGGTCATAGCACACCAGTCTACAATGTTCAAAAAATCTTTGTTCAGCTGATTTCGTGTTCCTGATAACGTTTTGGACATTGTTTACAAACTGATACAAAACCCGTGTGAACTATCGTTGCTGTACTGCTCATTTTTTGTTTGCTGTAATATTTTAAGGCATGTGAGAAAATATTAACTAAGCTAGTGTGTTAAACTCAAGTTTAAACAAACATGGTAGCAGACACCAGTAAAGTATCAACTTCATCCCTCTCCTACGAGCAAGCGGGATTGCATAAGAGAAACTATAAGAATGTCCTTGAAATTTGTTTTCTTGAACAACTTCGCGTTGATAGCTGTTATCGTGACTAATCGACTTTCTGTCGACTAAGATGGGGCACTTCATGTCTGAATCGCAAAATCATTTCGCAAAAATACAGCATGACCAAAATAGTCAACTGAACTGCGAAGTTTCATTTGTCAGAATTAATCTTTTAGCATTGTCTTGGTGTGCCACTCAGTAAAAGGGATAGTTATATCCTTATGTGGAATGTAAAGACATAATGTCTTTCAATCACCAAAGCTCGTGTATTTCTCTCGTTTTATTCAAATTGTGTCCTCTTCAGCTTGATTGATCTTTGCACTACCCTAACAGTGCTTAACTTTGGGGGATAACTTTCCTAATTTTTGTATGGCCTATCCAAACATCGCTTCGGGCCTGAAGTTGGTTTTTACCAACGCTTCATTTCAATTTGCATGACAGGAAACGTGCTTAGTAAAGTGCTGTCCCGTGTAGTTTTCTGTCTCTCAGTTAAACAAACAGATCAATTTTTCTCGATTTCTTCAACTACCCTGTTTGAACTATTTTCTTTCCCCTCCCTAACAAGGTGCGTTTTTTTGTTTTTGTTCTCACAGAAAATTGTCTTAGCCAGCCGTTCAGCCACAATGAGCAGATAAGGAATGCAATCTGGTTGAAAGTTCACTGGAAGCGGTCGAGGAGAATTAAATCCCGGGGCAAGAAACGAACCTACGGCCACCGGGAATGGTTGCCGATTGAGAGCGAGTAGATTTTGCAGAAACATACAACGACAAAATTCTGCAGTTTGTTATACAACATCCGGAATAGCGACGAACATCCTGCTCTCATTCATCAATACGTCACCTAACAGCGTCCATTATGTCGATAAAGGAATCCGAAACATTTGCTGAATTCCTATGGAAGGGTTGTGGAAATTGCATTCCAAAATGCAGTGTTTGATGAACTGAAAACCGTGATTTTTCGGCTGTTTGACCGCGCGTTGGGCGCTCGCAAAGTTGGTCCATCCACGAGAGCGAATTCGTCCGCAGTCCTTTCGATATTGCTTCGAATTCTTTGGAATTGGAGAGGCTAGAGAAGACCACAAACACAACAGTCTGAAATTGCACAAATTCTAAATTTTTTGCACATTTAGATTAGTAAGCGAACAAAGAATGAAGTTTTAATACCAGTGACTTTGAACATTTGTGTTGGCCATATCATTGGTAGGTGATTTGCCCAATGTTGTGACAGTCCAGCTTGGCTTTTACAAGGGAGACTTTTCGTCTTCAAACGAATCGGCATCGTCGGTGTGTGAGCAGTTAGCACTCGTTTTCTATATTCGATAGTTCGTGGTCTGTTTGAACCAAGGAACCGTTTTAAAGCTCTCATAGTGTAAACTGGAATAGTCATCATTGATGAAGATGTGAGACTGACCTGAACTACGCAAAACGAGAAAAAACTCAATATGGGTCCAACTCCAATAGGCATAAGTTCTCCACGTGAACAGAGAGGCGGTCTTCAGACTAAACGCATTAAAACGTTTCAAAAGGAAAACAGCGTCCTAGCGGCATATTCAGCAACATATGTATGGACCGCCGACTTTATTGAGACCGAACCTTTACCTTCACAAAAGGAGGGATAGACCGTTTTAAAATTTACTACAAAGGTTCCAATACCATTCAGATCAACACAAATGTCTTTAGGCAGCCGAAAATTTGTAAAACAACGGACAAACTAGAGGCTCTGTTGAGGAAAGAAAAGTTCTCCACGGAGAGTCTCGAATTCTTGTCGAAATGTTATCGATAAGTAAACCACCATTCCAAAGTTGATATTGAGTCACAATTTTGTAAGAATGCGACGGAGAGAAGATGGAAAGATAATTTTCCCTTTTTCTCCCACACCCTTTTGTCTAAGCAAAGGATGCGCCATCGTACATTCATATGTACGTTTTTTATATTATCCCTTAGTGATACTGGCAATACTTTTGTTTTTATTCCCAAAACCTGGTTTGAAGGGGGTAGCCGCATGCTTTACTTAAATTGTTCCCCAGGTATAATTTGGATTCAGCTAATCCACCCAGGGGAATTCAGAGAACAATACGGGTGGGAATTGTTGTATCTCCTTTCCAAACAGGGCTAGTTGCTCTACTATCTGCTCATATCGGATCTTGTTCGATTATGACATTGCTGTTTTCAGCCTGTTTGTTCTAGTAATGTCCCAATGCGTCTGTCTCAATTGGTGATCTAAGCTGAGACCACTTTTTTCAGTCTAAGAACACATTGAGCTCAGTTTGCGGTGGTGGTGGTGAGGACTTCTAGTTAGACCTAATCTCTCCAGGGTTTTAGTCAATCCAATCTTTCAGTAGGACTAGGATAGCTCAGGCGAAGTTGGGGAAAGTACCGTATCGTTCATATTCTTCGTCCAAGTGTCCATAATCACGGATTAGAGAGGAGCATATTTGGCGCTTGAAATACGCGGACTCATTGTACCGCTTCCAAAATCCCGTGGACGAGGCCGAGGATTTCGTTTGCCCTTTTTGGGGGTGTGCATCGCCCGCCACATCAGCTCACTTAACATTTCAGACAAAGCAAAAATAGTGAGTTGGATAAAGTCAAGGATTTCAGCTCCATTCCGAATCAGCCAAACCCAGTCCAAATGTTCATAGTCTAGTGTTGCGCTCACCAGTATCAGCTGGTTATCTTTTAATCCCATTTTCGATGCCATGTTGCCAGGATTGTAAGCATCGGGTTACATCTCAACGCGGTGCAACTGTACTCAGACAATAGACTACTGCAATAAAAATTGTAAGTGTGGTGGATTTTTATTCGGTTTTTGCATTGCCCTGGTCAAAATCAATACTTTTGCGGCAAGATCGCATAGGCTACGTCAACCGGTAATGTGAGCAAAACTGCGACATGAGATAATCAATGAATAATGAAGAGTCCTATTATCCAGCAAAAAATCGACTAATGCGTGTTTATCATTGAAGACCAATGTAGGAAATTCGCTACTGATTAATGAACGAACTTATGTGTCTGCTTGATGTGGTTTTACAGTCTAAAGTTAGTGGGAAACGGGAATCGGAGTTCAAGAGATACAATCGATCGAAGATTTACGGACGAAGCAGAGCAGACTTCTTCTACTGCTTTACGAAACATGTTACAGGAAGTAAGTAGATACGAATAATGCCCATGGGAAACTGGGAAATTGTTTCACCCCACTTACACCTGCAAGATTTCGGAAATCACATGCTGCACACAATTCAAATGAAGAAAAAGATCAATACATATGTTTGCAACTGCTTTTGGTGGTCCCTAATCCGTAAAGCAAAATCTTTGTACGACAGAAATCCAGATAACTTTTATTCGTATAACCGTGGCCGTTTGAAACAAAGCAGCCGTTTCTGCAGTACAGTGATCTAAAAGATGAGCAAAAAAAAATACCCCGGTGGAATTCGTCATTTGCCAGCTTCGCATTGAAGAGTTTTCCTTGCTACAATTCTTAAGTGGAATCACTTTGTTTATCTACTATCTGTTCAAGTTCATTATAAGCAATCCGTGCCAAACTGGTCGTGATGGCATGAGATAATATCGCAGCGTTGATTCTTTAATGCTTCTTGAGTCGGGTGACAATTCCAGGGATATTGTGTTTGTTATTTAGTAAACAAAAGGAGTATAAAATCCTAATTAAGGCTATAATAGTAATATTTTCATTACTGTTGCTACCAATAACAGGACCAACAATCTATGAATCGGGATATTCGTGCCTGTGTTTTCGACGCTTCCCTCGATTTACTGCGCTAGGAATTGCCAACATCAAGCACAGTAAATTAGAATCATTGGCAAACTCCGTGTCGATTAGAATTCATTTTGCGAAGATAACTGTTACCACACTGGTTACGCAATGTTAAGCCTATTGCCTTTTCGTGTACTTCTGTCGAATTCTATCTTGTCCATTTTGAGAAAACTGGTTTTGGTTAGTTATACAACATCAAGGAAGATGAATGTCCCGGCTTCGGTTCGCACAGACATCATATATTTATGCTGAAATACTGCTCTTAATGAACGTTTTATTTTTTGTTTTTTTTTTCACTCAAGCCCAAGCGTGGTTTTTATTCACGGATCCTGGATCAATCGAAACATCCGGGACGACCTCGTTCACTTTGAAAACTTTCAGTACTTTCTTGAGGATTGAATTTAATGCAAGAAGCCCGGCGTTGATTTCGGAGCCTACATCAGACTCCAGCGATCTGACAATTCTAACATCATCACGTTCTCCAATGGCATCCCCGACTTTGTGATTGTTGCATGCCATCCTGTCGTTTCCCTTATCTTGACTGGAAAATTGGCAAATTGCATCCACATTTCACTTGTCTGCTTTAAGGGGTTTTCACACCTTTTCTTGCACCTCTGTTGTCTGTCTGTTCTTGTCTTCGTTGGTGATTTGAACAATGCCGCCGCTTACTCTGCTTTCGGCTTATCCTAGCCAAGTCTCATCTCTAATAAGAATTATTTAATTTCAGGCAGAATAATCACCAATCTTTCCAATATGTTTTGGTTACGATTGCACGGTACCATTTTACCCAGTATCCACTCTCTCATTTCAGTTAGACCTATCATATGTTCTCGCTCTATTTATTAGTCACATGTTAGGACAAAACAAATCTAAGCTAATACAATCAGTCTGTCTCCCGTAAATATTCTCCTGTCGCAAATATCCCTATCCGTTGCATTTTCCCAGTCTTTTCTTGAACATTTCCTCTTTTCATGCTTGACTCATTCTCAAAGACATTGAAAGCAATTCTTGACCTAGACCGTCCTGTTGAGACGGGATTCAGTGACAACGACTTAAGTGCTCCTTTCTAATTAAGTTTGGTAGAAATTGCTCATTGGCTTCGTGATCGAATTTCCATGAATCGCTGCTATTCCCTTTTAGTCCAACAGGAGGTAAAAAGATTGAACTAATCCCTCGTCATTCTACTTTTGTGTGCGCGAAATAATGAAAATACGACGGAATATAATAAAACAACAAATAAAATAAAATAAAGCAGCGGATAAGCATTTGGTCCCCGATTTGCAATTCGTATGCCGACATTATAAACGCTCCATTAATTCATGCTTATTCGAACACTGCCATCCTGCGAATAATATGCTACTTTTGACGTTGAGACTTTCTCTTGTAGGAAAAATATTCAAGCTATTTCAGTCCTCAAAATTTATTCCATTATCTTGTCTTTCCACTGCCTGTCTGCTGATCCACCTGTCCAAATTCTTAAGTACACGAATGATACTACCTTTCCGAGGTATGTCTATCAGTTATCGTGTTCTTTCTATTCGTGCTGGTTCCCTGTCATTGGTAAAGTGTGACTTGCACGTCGAGACATGTGAACAATTTTCCGTCAAAATTCTTGCCCATGCTACCTATGCCTTATGTGATGACCCGTCTTCCTGTCACTCACATGCACCTACGCGTCAGGAGAATTGAGTAACTTCCTCTGGTACTAAAGTTTTTCATAATTCCAGCTTTTATTATTTAGTAGACATTCTGGCTAAGAAGAATGAAGTTGAGACGGCTGAATTCAAGCATTTGTAAAGCAAAGTGTTCCGCCCAGTGTCGACCATTTATCTGTTTGCCGATCGACAGTGCGAGTTTTCCAATCATTTATATTAATCCCTTCCTCATTGTTCCTGCCGTCGACTGAAATGTGAATTTCCCAACCTGTAGAAGTCCATCTTGCAATAGAAATTCACAACTGTCATTCTCCTACCCATAATACTGACGAAGCTTCCCGAGGTCGCATCGCTTTTCGGCCGCCACAGACAAGCATCGTTGATAATCAATGACTGTCCGGCTGAATGACTTGGATAGCCGTATTTACGTGCCTCGAATGGGATGAATTGGGCGTGGACAGTGCAAAATGGATTTTCCGATTTTCCAAAAAAGTAAATATTTTGAAACGGGGGCTGTCGCACCATAAGTATGCGAGTTAAATGATAACTAGAAGTTAGGTGCAACTATAGTGGATGATGGATCTTCACATCCATAATCAGACATCAGCACAGCTGAAGTGATGTCACTTGATCAGCTGATGGGCTTGATTAGTAGGAGAATCGATAGATCATTGAATTCCTATCATCAAGGGTCAATATAAATTTTGAGTACTAGGTAAACTTTTTCTACACAACTTTGGTTTTCTCACTAAATTTAGCTGGAACTGGAAGTAGCTGTCACTAGCTAGAATCGGTTGAGAATTGGTGGACTAAGTAGAGGAGACGATTCCCTTACTTTTTTCTGTTTCAAAACACTAAGTGCAAGGGGGATGAAGTGTGTAGTGAATTATAAAGGGTAAGTAAATATTCACTATTAGCAAAGTCAGCAATATCAAAACGATCAATATACAGTGGAGAAAATTTCGGTCACTACGACCATTCTTGAACAAGGCAAGTTTCTAATCGCCCACAGGTTCGGATTTACAAATAAAATCTGTACAATGATTCATGTGGCTCCAGTAGGATTTTCATGGATGATCTCCGTTAGGCTGAACGCAAGTAGTGTTAGTTCCTTCTTGTGAACTATAAAAGTATCTACGGAGTTAGAGAACTAAATTTGTTCCGATCAGTGGCCCAGTGCAAGTTGAGTTAGCCACCTATCAACAGTGTGCAGTGGTTGCCTTGGTTGTAAAGAAGACGGATAGATCGCACGTCGGCGTGTTATGAACTGACCAACGAATCGGTTCCCGGTTTTTTCGAGAAAGGAGCGCGTGTGTGACAGTTCTTCCGTATATATTTTCTAGGACCGAGAACTTGTCCCGGGCGTATTTTTGTCCATGTCTCACTGCTGACATTGCCGAAGAGAGTGAATTGTGAGAAGAAGGGGGCTGAAATGAACTCCGATTGTAATTATTCAATCATCCAACAGTGCAATTGAAAATAACGAATATGGGGAATTTTGGACATGGTCAGTCTCAGTTCACAATGGCGTTTACAAACAGACAGTTCGTCGGAATCAATAATCCACGATTTCTGCATTTGGTTTTCTTCAACTGTGTTAGTCTTACTCACAAATTTGACCACTTGACCAGTGTAAGTTCCGAATACAATTTATTCTTTAAAGTTGTAGCAATTTGCTTGGAATTGTTTTATATCAGATGACATTTTCTATGGATCAATACATCAGTCTCTTAAGAGAGAGAGACAGGAGGTCTTGGACATGCTTACATTTTGCAAATTGTTCTCGTCTTCTCTAACATGTGACCTTATTAAAATTCTGATCTGTAGAGATTACGAAACCTCCGCGAACGATGGAGGTGATTCTCCAGGGACAAGCGATGGATAAACCGAACCCAAAACGCTAACGAACTGCATTACTTCGCAAGCACTACGGGACAACTGTGGAAAAGACAATACAGTGGATGTGATCGAAATACTCAATGTGTTGTAGTTAACCTAAAAAAAATGATGATGATTCTATGTGGTTAAAACTCTGTAGTTAATCCCACTCAGTACGTGCCAGAAATGACGGCTATCCCGGACTAAAACACCACATGCAAAGGAACCACTGCCTTTCTACACAATACTGAATTCCCTGCCCATAACAATGCGGTAGGTCAGCCTGAACACGAAGGCAGTTACGTCATCCAGTAACGAAACACAATTTGATGTGGCCGATGAATGCGATGTAAATAACTATGCGACATTGACATCAACGGACCAGTCAGAATGTACTTGGCCAATGAAAAGCCAACGCGACGAGATGGACTAAGTTAAACACAATCATAGCTTTAGAGTTATCTATTGCTGCATGAAAACCGGAATCATCCAACCGCGCGGAAATACTGGCCCGTCAACATGAAACCTGTGATCTACGCCGACAGTGCAAATAAACTATCGGTTTCTCTGTGCGTTGTCCTAAACCAGATAACATTATCTCTTGTCCTACTTCAGGCCTGTTGCTGGATTATTATTCAGTTCGCAAAATCCGTTGTTTCGACCGCAGCAGGTAACTGGACCATGCAAATACGCCTTTACGGTTAATTTATTTTAATGTCCCTGTCTAGTTCCGCAGCGTTACAGGGCATCTGTTCACACTGCCGATTATCTGTTTCCCGTAACTATCAATTTTATCGTTCGCCAAAACAGAAGCAGTTTCCAGAGTGGATATTGTTAAGTGTCTTGGGGTCTTAATCAACAGAACACTAAGGTTGTCAGCTCGCGTTTTTATTTATGCAAAGGGCTGTCAAAGTATGCCCTTGCAAATTGAAAAGCCTCAGTATTTTAAAATAATACAAAATGTAGCATCCCAGTTTATCTACCAGCTTGCTTTCTTGCCCTTCCCGTGTTAGGTTTGTACCCTTCCACATCCTTTGTCGGGGATCGTCAGCTATTAGGATATAATCTATCTATGCAAATATGTGACCATCCTGTGTATGCTCATATCCAACTCGTCTTCTAAACGATGATCTGTCAGTCGTCGATCTCAGGTTCCGGCATGTTCCATTTTTAGTTTTTAGATTTCCCAGTTATTATCTATGGGAATTCTGTTGTCTCTTATTTAGCACCTAAAACGCCAAGACTGCCTCTCAAATGAATCGTCATGGTTAATCGCACTAGTCATGTAACGAGGATTATTTTCCATTTTTGATAATACAGTGGGTGCATACGTTTCAGTTTCAGACTGAAATGCCGATACCTATGCACGGAAAAATTTGCACCACGAAACATCGCCGACGAAAGAATTGATTCACGAGTGGTTAACTCATCTGATCTGGAAACTTTTCGCGATGTATAAAAAACAACGCACCGAGTGGCATTTCAATGTAATGAAGTTCTCAAAAGTCAGGAATATGGGGTTGTCTTGGGAGAGAGCAGCTGGACAAGGTTTCGGCTAATACAAGAAGCCTGATTCAAGACGGAGTTTTCAGTCAAATCAATAGTTTTGTTGAAAGGGTTTTCTTCAGTTAGACTGTTCATGAAAACTGGAACGTGGACCCATTAGACTTAGTACGGAAGACGGCATTATTAATCTATGAAAGCCAGTGGCCTGGAGAGAACCAGATCACGGTCGACTGAAGAACTTCGTCATTTTACATGAAAAGTAGTAAGGACGTTGTCCTAAGTAAACCCCGGACTCCAAGAAATCTATCTGAGTCTCATCATATTAAAACCGGAAGCGCGATGACTCCAGAATGGCAAATTAAGTACGCCTGACTAGGTTAGTGCTTGTTCTTCAGCAAAAATCTGTCAAAATTTTCCGGTGACTCTCTGTTAGATTTCGAGAGCATCAATCTGTGAGGTTTTAGAAACAGCAGACACAACGTTCTATATCTTTGGAAACCCAAACCACCGCCAAGTTTGTTTCGTGTACGAGTGGAAGAGTGAACGTTTCCTCGGAAGCAACTAATCAATTTCACTGTTACTGCCGTTCATCAGTTATGCGTGGACGTCACTTTCCAGCCCAGTCATTCAACTCGTGAGTAATCACTTTTAAGTATAGTTTGAGAATCTCATTTGGTGTCATCAAGACCGTAAATGGTTTAGCAGTCTAAGTACAAATCACTCAATCCTGAGCGTTCGGAGACGTTTTGCCTGTTAACTAGCCTGCGATAGGACCCCACTAGCTGCGAAACCGACAAGAAACGTCGGACGATTTGCCGTATCTGCTTCCTAAGTGTACCCCTCACCCATCCTGGTTCTTGTTGATTGAACTGGGATTCTAGTGTAAATAGTTCAGGATGATTGTTTGTTTGGATATGTATTGACGAATAAAAAATAGACATAAACATTCGGTCTCACTTCAGAATCACTGACTTTTACGGTTGACCAGAACGATCTTGAAGACCGTAGTCACATCATCATGTGAAAAGAAGACCAATCGATCTTGGTCAGATGCACCTGGGAGATGAACCTTTCTAGGGTATGCATTATGTCTGAAAGCGAAGGCAAATTGATCAGACAACAAATATTCGGTAAAAGTTGTGGATTCTATGATACACTGGTTCGTCAGAACTCCATCAAAGTTATGCCGGAAGCTTTTCAATTTGGTATACAACGTCAGCAGAGATGGAGTATTGTCAGTTTTACAAGTTACAAAAACTCTGATTCACTTGTGCGAGTCTGGTGGGGAACACTGACACCACGCATCACCTGTGGTCATCAGTGGATAACATACATCAATGAAAGTTAGCTTTTGTTATAACCAGAGTCAGCAAACCAAACAAAGCGTTACTAGAACACAACGATCATTTCGGAAGATCTTGCTCGATGGTACGTCTGTCTCACGTTGAATGCAAGACTAAATTGGAAATCAGTTTGCAATGATCAAGAAACCGGAAGAGTTGGGCAGTGAATCCGGACCCGCATTTTTCGATTCATTGACGCACATGTAATTAGACTACGTGTTTTGTGCAATTTGGTATTCATATCCATTTTCCAATCGATATTGTTCTAATCTGAAAATCTTACTCACTGGCAAATGTTTTATCCACCACTTTGTTCATGTTTCCTATTTTGCTCCACTTTCCGGGGCTCAAAATAAAAAAAAACGAACTAATACGAGTAAAACTGTGAAGCATAGACCGACTAGTAGCCATCGTGGCTGAAAAGTGTTGGTCTGTGATCATTAGCTACTCTGAACCGATGTACGCTTCATGCTACATTTGGTGTAAATGTATCTTGTCAGTCAGCGACTGCTATGGAACAGGCCAGAAATTTGCAAATTCGATGCGGACATTCTATTTTCGACAAGTGAATGTTGAATTGCAGCCACTGAGGAACCCGTCCAAAAATAGCTACTCGACTAATTGATTGATAGGATTCTATCCAAATTCTGAAGAGATCTTCAACCACTGAACCCTCGACATCAGTTCACTTGTTATTTACTCTCATTGACGCAGATTCAACCTGACAACGTCACTCAACTCATTGACAAGTAGGCGCTTCCACACTGATATTTTAAAGTCTCCAGGGAAGCAAGAACAAGAAAAGTGAAATAAAGTGTGCCTGATTAAATGCCGCAAAAACCAAAGAAATGCACATCACTATATTGGAAGGTGAGCATGTTCGACTGCTTTAATAAACGAAGCCTCCAAAGTTTACAGTAGACTAGATAATCGAAGTGGATTTTTCGCCGAAACCTAATGAATGGTGATGTAACAAAATTTGGTGGCTATGTTGTCATCTGTGTGCAGTCCATATGTGCCGAGCTAAACAAAAATCCGATTTTAACACTTTTCCCTGGTTGTGCACTCTAAATGACAGGTTTAAAGTGTCTACTCGAACTCGCGTTCCCATCAAACAAGAGTTTTCGATGCCTACTAGCGTAGCTTTGGCATCGCGATGTAAACGACCAAAATCGAAAAAAATCAATCAAAAATTTGCAAAAATATAATTGCGTACTCATTTGCTTGGGATTTTCGGGGATTTTCCACAAAGTAATCAACTAAGACAGAATAACGGAGCCCGTTGTATACAAGCATGTATTGTATCGTTTGGCGCATATCGGTAATTGGCGCAAATTTTAAGGAGCAAATGAAGGCGAAAGATTACAGCAAAATTGGATTGAGTTTGATTTGCGCTATGTGAGCCCAAAGCTTGTACACCTTGAGCTTCAACTGTCAGTATAGATAAGGTAAATACAATAATTGATTTCACACGGTCATTGACTGATACTATGGAACTTTGTGTTTGCACCGCTTTGCACAGTCACGCGTGGAATAACAGTGGAATATGCTGGTGTTGTCAGTTCGGTCGATTTGTATTTGGCAAAGAAGTGATTATTCAAGCTCGTTTTACACATCCAAGGGTGAATGTTACGGGCTGGGATCGAACCAGGCATCTTTGTTTACCGATCCACTGCGATCGATAGTTGAGAACAAATAACGGAAGTTGAATATTCGCAAGTTTTACGCTGTCACTGTTGAAAACATCGGAAAAAACAGCCCACCAACTGGAGACACTCGAGCTCCCGACCGGTCCGGAGAATTCGCGAAAGTGCATATTAAAGTTACTACCAACTGACTTTAGGTTGAAAAGGTAACATGTGTTTCGGTCCCATTGGTAAAACGACACAAAGCAAATAACTGCTTTTATTTATCTGAACACCAGTTTAGGTGCATTCGCAAACACTTGAACAGCACAAACCACAGTGTATCCTATACTGAATTGTTGTTACTTTGACCTGGAGAGTCGAATTTCGGGGTTTGAGAAAAAACGAAATGCATTTCTTGATCTACCAAAAACCCGATTTCTCATGTGATCCGATCCAAAAAGTACATCCGGCACGAAGCACATGGGCCTACTGAAGTCACGAACACGGGATGCTACAGCTTTTAAGACGCAACGAGAAGTGGGTTTTCTCGATTCTTTTTCCTTAGTTATGGTTAACATTGTTTTGAATAGCAAGTGTTGCGTCAGAAACTGGAATTGTAAAACATTATTTAGCTTTTCTGTATAATTCGCGGTATTTGGAAACTCCTAGGAAATGGGAATGTAGTCAAAGAATTTTTGCAAGTAGTTTCGTGAATTTAACAATATTCTTCACTATCCACTTCTTCCTGTCGTATAATTTTGGAGAGCAGAAACACTAATTCTGTCTACGGTATAGAGTAGTAGAGGTTTCTATTTGATTTATAGAATGAATCATCATACAGTGTCGAAATTCCCCTTGCCATTGATAACCACGGAACCATTCTACCACTTCTTTTTCTATCTTAGGGATCATCAGAAGTGCATATCTATCTTGTCCGAATCGAGATGCGAACGATCGTGAGCCGAACTTCATGGTCATCTTGCTATCTGGACTGCTCTTAAACGGTTGAACGAAGGTCATTGCGATATGACAGCCTCCATATCCGTGACTGGAGTTTGTAGGCCATAGACCTTTAAATGCATCCGTTGAATGATTTCAGGGTCAGCACAGACTTCGCCGTTGAAATCGATGACATTAGCACAGACCGATACAAAGCTCTACATTCTTCATGGTGAGTGGTTGTAGGAGATTTAGTGCAAATTTCTAACTCGTTCATTATTCGATGCTAATACCCAACATGCCACTAAAATTCCTGCAGGTACTAAACAGATGTGCCATAGTTGCCTGGACATTCTTGTTTCACCGAAATCCTGGCAGAAGACGAAAATCAAAAGTTTCTCACACGTCCAAGGTATTCCAACAATTTCAAGCACCCCTGTTTAGGACTATTTTCAAGCAAAGGTTGCTTTCTACCTGTTTCTCGTTCCTTCCTTGCTATACCTTAAAAAGAAAGTTGTTTAGCGTCTCCTTTTAGCGTACTGCAGGACGAATTTTTACAGTTCTTAGTTTTGTTTGAAGTTTGTTTACAGCACTTTGTACTATGGCTGTCAGTTATAAAAATCTAAACACTGATTAAATGGGAACCCGTGATTTGAACACTAAATGAACGTGAAGCGCAAACATCGATGGGTCAAATGCATTGCAGGTTTGCCGACTCTACCAGTATTTGATCGAGTGCACGGAACACCCACGGTCAAGGCTTCCACGTGATCCGCGGTCAACACTCAGAGTCCGTGTATGCTGGATCTATGTGGGCTAGGATCGGGCACCGTTAAGGTAACAACGATCACGTGACCATACCAGTCACAGAAACACGAAGTTGGGCTGCAGACGCTCAACGAACAAGAAAGGCCCGGTTTCTGCCTGATGCTTGAAGAAATCCCAAACACTGTCAGCCCTGACGAGAGAAAAACTCCGTCAAGCGGTGAAAATACTTCAGCTTTTGGACATTAACTCATTGACTCTGGAAAGCTCCATTAACGGCAATGCACTTACATAGTTTACACACAAATCCCTATCTCTTACAAATCTTGTGAGGGGACAGCAACTGACGAGAGCGTTATTTTGCATCAGATGCAGGTTTTCCCGACATCAGGCTGTTTGGCGGGGCGCTTCTGTTATAGCATTTTGGGAAAAGTTTGACCATTATAGATAAATTTCTATATAAATCGATCTATTTGCTTCTTCTGTTGTTAATCCAATAAGTTTCTAAAAGACAGAGATTTTTTGCGATTTTTTACCAGGCTTTTTGTTTTGAGCGAAGTTTGCCTAACTGCGCTGTCAATTTTCGCAGTCGAGCTGCAGATTCGCACACTATGATCACCAGAGTTTTCCTTGAAACAGACTCAACGATATTGGGAAATTAGACAAGCAAGATTGAATTCAACCGATGCAATTTAGTTAGATGCTGTAATAGACATAGTTTGGTTTAACAGTAACAAAACAAATACATTAGAAAGAAAACAGACTTTTAACCGACTGGCTTTCGTCCAACTCTGCACGATTAAAAAAACCCACTTTGTAGTCGGTCCGCGATTTAAAGTCTCAAACTACGGCATACAAAATCACTAAGATCGTTTCCTTGGATTAACTGTGAGAGCAACAGAAGCGGCAAAAAGCAAACAAGTCCGTAGTCGAAAAGCGGCTTATCCTAAATTGCATCTCGTGCGAGACGAAAAATAATGGAAATTTTTAATATCATCCAATGGGTAACGTTATATCGCGCGAGAAAGACACCATTTTCCCACTTCCGAGATTACTCACTCGTCAGGTACGCATGCGTGGAACTGTTCTGTTCAGTGGCGCTCACATTTGTGGATTTCGCGGTTGGTTTTAGCACTCTATTGTTATTTGGCTGTTGTGACTCGTGCACTGATAACAAGTCTATTCAGTATCATATTTGGCATTCGTCAGTTTTAGTCGTAGGGGAGGCTGAAAGGAGGCAGACTTGATTTTCCCCTAAAATTAATTCCAAGTAAAGTTAACGCTTTTATTTTTTTAACGAAATTACATAATAATTTTTAACTAACGGATTCAAAATAACGTACTGTTTTGCATTACACTGTATTATGAGGTACTGTATTGTGTAGACTTTTGTGTGCATAGTTGTCAGATTTTCTTTAGAAATAATAGTGAAAAATTAGAAGACAGGTCCGCTCAGCATCCTCTAAATGACGAAGGAAAAGAAACTCGTTCCGTGAATGTTTCGAGTACTTACGACAGGTTGCTCTTGAAGTCCGGTGAAACATGATCCTGTTTTGTCGAGATGGATGCTAAAATTGTGATAGTATAGTTACAAAAGATATTGATTCTGGAGGGTACGAAACGAAAATGGAATCGCGTTGCTAGTGGCACTTTCAGTGAACATTCTGCATTGGATGAATGATAATGAAATAATTCTGAGAGCAAAACTTTCACCTCTGGATAGGCCTTGATCAGAGCTCAGTGGTCCTATACAGTTACCAGGTCGTTTACATGTAGGAGAACGGATGAGCTCATTTTCAGGCCCAATTACTGAGTTTCTTATCAAAACATTCCAATATATTTGGGCTGCAGCAGCTACTCGATGTTGCGGAATGCAGAAAGAGAAGAAATCGTCTCCTAGTCTGTCGACTGCCCAATCGACAACGCGTTTCTCTCTCCGGTTTGCTGCAGTCAGTTCGTACCAATTTCAGAAAACGAAATCAGGTAAATCAGACACACGATTTCTCAGTTAGCAGGCAAGACAATAGAAGCAAATCGTGTATATATATATTTCCGTTAGTCAACACTCACTGACGAAATAATCGGCTGACTGGTTTGGCCCATCGCTGTTGACTGACATTCTCGTGGAGCAATTTTACTGAGCTAATCGAAACTGACTCAATCAATTAGATCTCGGTGTATTTATGTTGACTTTTGACTATGATAATGGGTATGGCGATTCAGCATCCAATATCATTGTGCGAAGTCTGTTCTTGAAATCAAGACCATTGCGAAGTCCATGTACAGTAAACATCGACAGAAGTGCAGTCTATCACCGGCTAGAAATGACGATATAATCAGAGATCAAAGCAAGAGCTAGGGAATGCTGTCAACGTACCATTTGCCTGGCTAATTTTGATAGCGGATGAGTTCATTTCGATGAAGAAAAATGACAAAAAGAAAGTCAAAATGGAGACGGCACAGCAACCAAGGAAGTGGTCGGCAAACGTCTCTTTGGATTGAAGAATGATTTTATTGGGACAAAATGTTCTTGATAAATCTGTCTTTTCTTGATGGACTTCGTGCCTCGTAAACCAACAGACGCAAATCAATTGGGTGATAATAAGTTAGCTGAATTTATTTATTAGGAATATAAACACGCGATAGCGAATAAACTAAACCACGGTTCTGACCTCGGCGAGCAGAAAACGATTAGAAAAGAGCGATGATCTTCAATGGAAGAAGAATGAAAACCAATGAGATGAAGAAGAAATAGGACAAAAAATCGTGAAAATCTTCGCCGTGCCTCGTACAATACTCATTTGTTCGGTCATTTTTCTTGTATGAATTCTGTGCTTTTAGGCCGTACAGACTGTGCATTCTTAGTAATGTTCACAGGAGTTTACAGTACTTCAACTGGTCAACTGAGCTAGCCTATTCTAGAATACACGCAGGTACTTCCGCATTTATCGTTGCACATAGCTTGATTCGGTTTTCTCTTTTAGCTGCCGATTTCAGTTTTATTTCCAGGATTAACCCTGGATCAAAGTGAACCACATAGTACACTGTTTTTATTTCCAACTCACGGTGAGAAACGAGTAGTCGCTAAGCCCATCTGTTCCATCTGGCTTGCTAGGGATCAGTGGCTATGGTTTCACATGGCAGATGTCCAAATGAAGCTTGAAATCGGAAGTGAAAATCCCTCCCAGAAAGTCATCAGTGTTATTTCAAAATCCTATATTTGGAAATATCAAAAAGACCGAACGAATTCGTGAGATTGCATAACTTATTTTATGGAGCGCATCAGCACGACAAAACTAATGCTTGTTGTGAAAGATTGAATACTTATAGGCAAAATAAACATAAGCCACATGGATATCGGCATGATATTTTGGTGAAAATAGCGACCAGAATTTTATTCTGCAGCATTAAAACTGCGGGTGTGGTCGATGTAACCCGGCGGGATCACTGGAACCAGGTGGGGCGTCCAGGGATACATTCAAACTTTGGATGCAGTTTCTTCCTTTTTCCACTAGAAACTAAGGTGTCAAATTAGCTAGTTGTTGTTACGTGTGCTTGTCTACCAGTCTTCACAAGCTTAACCACAGACAGGTATTTTTTCAGTCCCGGACCTGCCAAGCTGACTTTTCATGACGTGGCGAAACGGGAACAGAAGAGAGATTGTGAACTCGACATATAAAACTGCCGGTATGACCCAGAAGTCATAACTTACTTACTCACGATCGTTCCATCTTTCTCACCAAGGCCGACATAGAGAGTCAGTTGATTTTTCTCCGTCACAACCCCTCATTGGTGAGTCCAGAATAACTGAGTTAGACAAAGCTGACTAACATGCTACGGTTGGCCTTATGATTTGTTTTTAAAGTGCGGTATGCTATGAAGGTTGTCAGGGATTTGTATGTCCTGGGGTTACCACAGTTGCCGGTGTTAACGTTCCGGTGTAAATTAATTGCAACGTTCTCAGCAGATTTAGTTATGAGAGAAAGGTCGAATAAACGATGAAATCTTACGATTTTGCTACACGTTGCCACATTTTTAACAAATGCACTGCTAATGAAGACGATCACATAGAAAGAACGAAACCGATACCAATGAAACTCAAATCGGATAGTCTTTCGTTCAGCGGCATGCTTTACATTCTTTTTTCAAATGAGTGGCATACAAACAGACTGAATGACTTCCGACAAACAGCCTTCTGTTTCAAATGCCAACAGACACATTCTTCGCAACTCTTGAAAATAAAATCTATGGAAAAAATTCTTAAACAGTTTCAAGCAAAATATTCATAGGTAGCAATAGTATATGGCAAAAACATCTATACGGCCTTGAAATAATATCGACGAACTTACTTTCAGGTCAGCGATGAGCTCGTGTCTTTAAATACATACATTACTGACAGTTCACGCGTGTCTGATTTCATGCAAAATCCTTTTTTTCTAATTGTCGGTAGTTTTCAGTAAGACCGCGCGACTAAAGCTTTAGGGATAAATATTTTCGAATTTCGATAGACAAAAATTAACCAGGGATTTTATATCAAACATCAATAGCTGCTTCCGGCATTATCGAATTTAGCAACCATATATGTAACATCCGTTGCGATGGTAACGACTTTTTCCTACTAGTGTACTTGGCATCACAACACGAGTGAACGAGATTGGGGACAGAACTCGTCACGAGTCAACCAGATAGATCGTTTTTAGTCGGTGGAAGCAACTCGATATGCCAGTGGGAATTAGTGAAGACTGTTACATGAAAACTCAAACTACCGTCGCTATGCCAAATGATGTTGCTTTGATTATGTTAGTCCGTTTTGTTCACCCACAAACTAATACCATTTTTTCAGTTCTCATTACCAAATAAAAATAGGCTAACAACCTAACGACCTTAAACCATGTTCAAAATACAAAATGTGAAAGGGACGCGTTTGATATTTGTCGAAGTTTTCATGTCGTTTTTAAGAGAAAAAATGACACAAGTGTGAAGATAAAAAGTCGAAAGCAGCCCACAATTTTACAGCTCGGGGAAATTGATTGGAAGAGCGAAACACACAATCTAACTGCAGAAATTTCATGGGGTTTAGTGGCCTCCCGTGCGCAAAATAAGAGAGAAAACATATTTTAAGTAATAGTTCTGAGACAAAATTTTAGGAAGAAAGACTGAACTATCGTACGTAGGGTAAAACCCGACGATGGCCCAGGAACAGCAAACTGGATTTTGATCGACTACCATCATGCGCCCAGAATTATGACTAACCGGGTTAAGAGAAGAAGGAGAAGCAGTCTAAGCTTCACTCCGTGTCTGATTGTAGAAAGGAAGCGCCGACCGGATATCAGTTTTATACATGGGCATGGTCCAAAACTGGATCGAAACCAAATTTAAGAAGGTCTACTAATAGCTATTCGTCACTAGTCTCAGCGAAACTTTCTGTTCCGCGTTCCGGAAAGGAAGACCACATGGTCGGAAGCAGTCATTTCAAAATGTGCAAATTCAAATTTTCTAAGACAACAAAGGGATAGTTGAAGGCTCTCACATGCAAGGTTCGAGGATACGAAATCAAAAATTTATTACTGTTAAGTGAATGACAAACACTGTGAAATAGTGAGTAAAAATGGAGAGGGAGCTTAAACCGTACCGGCTAAAACTGCTTACTAAAATAATCATTTTATGATTTGTACGAGGACACTGATTGGGAGACAGAGGCGAAGGGACTAGTTTTGGATAAGTAAACGGAATGATAGGTGCTTTTGTAAAACCGAAATTGGTTAGTGCACGACCTGGCGAAAGTTTGATTCTCGATCGAAAATACGGCAGAAGAAGTGAGCAAAACCGGAGAAACCGGTGCATATAATCCCTGTTGCGGTTCAGCCCGGAGATGCAAGTTAAGTTTAGAGGAAGGTAGGATGAGTGTGACTGGGTACCGTCATTGTCCACAATGTGATTCAGAACCGCCAATCACGATGTTGACATTCAGAATGGTGGACCCCACTTCAGTGGTTATGGATCTAGTTCGAGACTTACAAGATGCATGTATTTGTTGCAATATAACCAATTATTCTGATGCAAACAAAGGCAGGTAACAAGAATGGAGGAAATCTCGCTGTCCCTATCCTCTCTCTGCTCTTGTAATTTCGGTCAAAATCAACGCGGATACAGTTATCAAATAGACAATTTTTTACCGAGTGAACATAAATGTCGTTGATTCGAATCATCCTATCATCAGTCATGGCTGTATTTTGCAGTAAACAAGCAGTTCATGCTTCGAACCCCTAAAAAGGATGTGCGACGCTTTTGAGAAATTCATTATTAGGGCTAAATTTTCACTAGTTCTTTTCAAATAGTGACCAGTATAGAACATCCAATTTTTACTGATGAAAAAGCAAACCATCGCACGACATATGTATCTATTTTATTACGATGAAGGAGATTGGGAAGAATAAATTGCTTGCTTCAATCTTCAGCGTATGATGATCGTCTGAGTCTCCCTTGATTAGTTCAGTCGATTTCTGTCAGATTTATCTTGGATATAGTCAGGCAATCAATAACTGGGGAAAGACATTCCGAATTCACGCATCACCAGGCCGTCTACTCATATGAGATAAATTTATTATCTCTTGATAACCTGGACCTAATGATTTTGATTAAACAGGTGTGCAGTACGAGCGATACCTAACTGAGATGCGGTACAGTAGTTGTGCTGCAGGTCAGAAAAGTTAAACGCTTTGGATGAGGCTTTCTTAGTGTTTATTATATGGCTGAACTAATCTCCCTGTGAAAGCTGTCATCCCGATCTAGTTACATCAATCCAATATAACATTTTCTGCATTCATTAAGACATGTCATTTTATTTAATAATGGTCCATTGCTTGATTAGCAATAGACTGATCATGAACAGTTTGCTCAATCCCATTAGTTCTGGTAAAAACGTTTTCCATGTTTTTCTCATGAGATTAACAAAGTGATTGTCTCCGATTCATATCAGTTTCACACTAACTGTTGAGTACCGACTATTTAGGGTAAACAGATATGAATCGGAGACAATCACTTTGTTAATCTCATGAGAAAAACATGGAAAACGTTTTTACCAGAACTAATGGGATTGAGCAAACTGTTCATGATCAGTCTATTGCTAATCAAGCAATGGACCATTATTAAATAAAATGACATGTCTTAATGAATGCAGAAAATGTTATATTGGATTGATGTAACTAGATCGGGATGACAGCTTTCACAGGGAGATTAGTTCAGCCATATAATAAACACTAAGAAAGCCTCATCCAAAGCGTTTAACTTTTCTGACCTGCAGCACAACTACTGTACCGCATCTCAGTTAGGTATCGCTCGTACTGCACACCTGTTTAATCAAAATCATTAGGTCCAGGTTATCAAGAGATAATAAATTTATCTCATATGAGTAGACGGCCTGNAAGTTAAACGCTTTGGATGAGGCTTTCTTAGTGTTTATTATATGGCTGAACTAATCTCCCTGTGAAAGCTGTCATCCCGATCTAGTTACATCAATCCAATATAACATTTTCTGCATTCATTAAGACATGTCATTTTATTTAATAATGGTCCATTGCTTGATTAGCAATAGACTGATCATGAACAGTTTGCTCAATCCCATTAGTTCTGGTAAAAACGTTTTCCATGTTTTTCTCATGAGATTAACAAAGTGATTGTCTCCGATTCATATCTGTTTACCCTAAATAGTCGGTACTCAACAGTTAGTGTGAAACTGATATAAGAAACCGCATTTTATGATTGGCTGGTAATCCGACCAGCCTCTCGATGAGTGATACTGGGCCATAGAACTCAGAGAGATCTAATTTGTTAGCGTGTTTCACATAGCATATTCATAGAAATGTAGATGGCAAAAGTTGCGATAGACTATATTTCTCTATTATACAACTCTGTCAAACCGATTTCGAGGGGTGAGCATGAGAACAGGTCCACTAAAATCGCAGTCTACTGGGAAATTTGTTAACATTAGTAGATGCATGCTTTTGGATCAATACCATCAATTTATTTATTGTGCGTATCAAAACTGAACTCCTAAGTACAAAACCACGGATTCCTGGAAGAACTAACTCGTCGTTGTTAGGCCTCGTAATCCGGTGTAAACTATTGTGTATAAGATGCATCGGGTATTATTTTAATTGGGCAAATATTATTGTGAGAGTTATGCACTTCAACCGTTCTCTAGTAGTAAGAGAAACGCTGACACGGCATTGTGGATAATTTTGAATAACACCTAATCTTCTACTGCTTACACTTGTCGGTTAGTAGTAGTAGGTGACGATATTGTTTTTAATGGAAAGAGCTTTCTTAGTATGTTATCAGTCGATTCGACGGCTGCTAATATTCATTTACCAATGGGGTTGTTATTGAGAGAAACTTTTGGTATGGCGCAGTTATATATGAACTTCACATTGGCGCCGCGAGTGAGATGATGACTTTTTTATGTGAACGATATAATGTTAATAAAATGACATTGTTGGTAGATGTAATTTGCCAACGTTTTGAACTAAATCTACCAACATTATATCACTCATAATAAAAACCAATACATGGCGCATCGGTTTTCCGATACACTCCTTACGTCATTCGGTCTCGATATTCACAGACATGGTGATTTGTTCTAAAACCACAAGCACTGGTCACGTGTTCTACAAAGTGGCATTTAAACCTGAAGGTGATGGGTTCTAATCTTCCCACCACCGGTCATGACCCATACTTTGTAGCCTTTCTTTGATCAAGGCCCTGAATAGTGATTACCACGGATGTTTCATTAATAAAGAAAATAAGTGTGAAAGAGAGAAGAAGAAAAACGAAGGTAACTGGACAACTGACCAAACACATTTAAGAAGACCAATTCTGTTTTTCATTCACATTTAGATCGTCTGAAAATGCAATGACCTATACGAGTGGCATAAAAACAGTAAGCAGATGAACGCTCTTTGTAATTTATTCCTTTAGCATTTTCACCGCTAAGTGAACACTGAATCCTCTCAACTCATCTTACCTCGTCCATCTGCATACCGAAATCGGCAAAACCTTCCATTCATGCGGCCGTGAATGGTCGTGATGAGTACAGTTCAGCCTAGCTTATTTGTCTGACCAAATGAATATAAAAGTCATCGAGCATGGAATCTGACCAAATCACACATCACTCCAGTATCCCATATTCAACCGGGCATCTTTCATCTTGCGTATGAACAGGCAACCCTGGCTAAGCCTTGGATCGGTAAGTCCGTGTGCTGTAATTGAGCAGAGCAGTAAGACAATAATGAATGGGGGCAAGGTAAAACTAATCAGTCGACACATTTACTCCAATCACCAGTGCTAAATTTAGTTACCATCTTGGTAGCCTGCCTAAAAAATGAACCACTGGCGGTTGATCTGGCTAAAACGGGCAAATCCCGGTTTAATTTTCCCCGTTTGTCAAATCGACACGATAATATCTCGTTTTCACGAACTCGACACAGTGGGTACTTTGCCAACGAGGCTTACAAAGCTTTGAGTTCGCAAGTTGCCTGATGTACTAGTTAACACATTATCAAAAGATATGAGGAAGACCTCGCCCAAAACAGTGGTCCAGAAACGTTTAGCGCTACATTAGGCAGTTGCGTTCGGTACAGGAAAAACTGCGATAGATCAGATTTCAATTTTGCGACTAGTCATCACTGATGTCCATCGTGCGCGACACTGGTCCAGTGCCATGATTAGGTCTTCTGAATTGCGCACATTGCTTTCTGAACATCGCACGGCGAGGTAACAACGTGTTCGAAGTCAGTACAGCATCCACTAGAGAGAGGACTTCAGTAGCTATTTCGTAGTTATGTAGACAAACTGATTTCATTAAATTAATATCATTCGATAACTAAGCTTTCTACCTTTTCAGCCAACCTGGCAACCGAGTAGGAGAAAACCTCTGGTAACGTCCAGTTAACCCATGTTACCAGTAATGAGTAAATGGTGGCATCTGTAGTAGAAAACAAAGCAAGAAGAAAAAGTATGACATCGGAAGCAGTCTAAAGTAACATGACTCATTTAAGCACAATAAATACAGTGATAACTGCCTTTAGGTTACAAGGCTAAACAGAATTACCAACTCAGTTTCGTTCTCAGAACTTCTGAATAGTGTCCCAAAGACAAAGAATCACAGGCAATGTCTGCTGTATGTAGTGAATATCTATAGGCTGCTATTAAGATTGCTCACATGTTGTGTTGGTTAGTCAGTATCGGACGGGAGCATTCGTGGGTCGTCCGTCGAGTGATTCAAAGATACTTCCTCTTGTTTTTTGCCGCAAAACAGTGTCATTCGATCTAGTAAGCACTTTCACATAGGCGGTATTCGACAGCAAATAAATACCGAAAAAAATAATAGAGTGAGCAGGTACGGTGACAAAATGGAAATCAGAGAGCAGTAACTGGTGATAACGGCTAATATACCAAGGCCCAACTTTATTGCCGAGCGACGATCCGGCTATTAGATGTCCATCATAAAACATGTGCTTGATGCTGAACACGAGCGAATCGCACTGGATTACCGAGTCTGCGCATTTTATTACCAATCCGATAGATTAATGATCATCCATAATCTTTAAACCTGAAGTAAATTAACCGTTTTCAATTGTTGGTTTTGATAACTTTGTCGTCATTGAAGTCTGTTAGGCGTCCCGTGCTCATACGAATGCGGGATTCGCAGCCTTTCCCAGAATTAAACTGCTACAAACCAACACGACCGTCCCAATGGATGGCTGGAGACGCCAGTTGTTATGGTTATGCCCGGTTGTTAGTGACACTGTTACATTTGACACATTTTTTACTATTATATTGTCTAATAGCTGAAATTTTCCCTTTCAACTTTATTCTGATTTCACTTCTGCATACTGAATGGTTTCAGGCTGAAATCGAAATTGAACCATGTTGTTACGCGAATTCTGACTGTAAAAATGAAACGAAAAAGGGAGTGATAGGCATCTGAGGACAAATGACCATGAAACTCTTGTCGTCGATTGCCATAATTACTTCTTCAAGTCTTAAATGAATGCGGGCTTTTTTATCTTCTAGCGGTTATGATCAAAATTTATGAATATTTATACGAATTGGTTGAGAATAAAATTGTGTTTATGCCTGTTACTTGTTTCATGATAAAGAGGACGTCCAGGTTCCTCTAAAAGGAGTTTGCAAGCGTCCTGACGAAAAATGTTGAAAACTGGATAAAAAAACTCGTAAGCTGAAGCGTAGTAACTGTGACCACCAACAAACTACGTTTAGACACGTTAGTTCGGAATAAAGTTGTCAGATTACAATCAATCCATTTTGCATACACTCTCGACTTATGCAGCTTACCGAGTCTGTGAAACTAAAATATTTGCCGGCTACCTCCACACTTGGTGAGAGATTCACCCCTCATTAATCGTTTCAGCCGGATCCACCTGAGGTGATTCGTTCTTCGATCAAGCGATCGAACTGATAACCTAGTTCAGTATTAATGATGACTGGCTAGTTAGTCAAAAGGCTGCCTCGGTCGTTCTGCTCTTATGCACAAGGGGCAATAAAGTGGTCATACGAGCTCCCATCTTTTATCCAGATCACTGACTTGAATATCCTTCAGTCATTTGACTAGTTAGTATTGGACTACAAGTTCGGAGGGTAGAACTCTAGTGAAACATGATTAGCCACCAGCAAACCAATGTAATGCGTGAGCCTGTAAGTTGTTGAGATTGATAGGTCTCGTGAAAATTATGAAGTATGTACTAGTACTTACGACAGAAATGTCTGAAGGCAAATGGTATTCGTTCATACTGAAGTTCGTCGAAATGATTCAGTTTCAATTTGCTGGCAAATTTGTTAAATGGAAATGAATACAAATGAGGCCCACACATTTCCGATGGTACCTTGGTTGGCGAGAAACGCTTACGACCCCAACCTATTCCTCAATGATTTGCACGTCCTACTGAATATTAACAGCACGTACTACGAACGTAATCATTATTGCATGGCAATGAATGGTATTCATAAAATCAGTTGAGTGTGAACGGGAGTATTTCTCATCTATTTTCTATCAATAAACCCATTTGCACGGGTTTTCCGTCTTGCATTCTTATTCCTTGTCTTTCGTGATATTTTGTTCGCCTTCTTTTTCAGTAGAATCCAAAAGCCTTTGTTACCTTTACAACCCGTATTCGCAAGTTCTGCTGTGATAAATGGACACATTTTTGCTTACGTGTTTTTACAAAATGACGCTTGTAGCAATTGCTTTTTCAGCCGTTGCTTAAGTTGTATTGAAATGATTGGTTTGAACGCAACCGCGTTCACTTGGGAATGCTTCATTTCTTGTTTACGGTTGTACTGTGGGAAATGGTTCACTGTTAACAAAATGCCATTGTTAATGGTGGTAACACTCGTTAGGGAAGTGTTAAGAGTAGAATTAGTAAGACTTAAATGAAGCGCAAACGGCCATAAATACTGGCAATAACAACCTTACAGGAGAAAATTGCTGATAATTATATTTGGTGATAGTAGCAATGATAAGTTTTATAGTAACAATAGCAGAGATAATAATCATAATAATACTAGTAGCAGTGTCATCGGTAATAGCAGTAAGGATAGTAGTAGTAATAGTGGTTTTACCAAAAACAAATTTGGAGGAATCAACAGTGAAAGCGCAAGCATCAAAATCCGTAATGATGTGGATAATAAGTGCTGCTTTGTTGATTACGTTGTTGGTAGTTACGGTAGTGGTATTGTTCGCAACTCAAGCATCAATACTTGATTTTGCGTCATAAGGTTCGGTGTCCATAATGGCGGTAGTACTGCGATTGATATCAAAGATGGCTTTGTTAGTAGCTTTGGTATTAGATAGAGATAATACTACTAATAGCATGTGTTGCAAATATGCGATGCAGTAAAACTAGTGACACTAGTGACAGTGGTGTTAGTAGTAGTAGTATGACAAAAGGGCGGTGTTAGTATAACTTGCACTAATAGTAGTTATGTCAGTAATAGTAGTCCTAATGGTGGCATGTCACATATGGTTCGTATAATTTGAAACACTAGTAGGTTCAGAATCGGTTGTGTATTTGTAAATCGGATGACAATTACTAGTATACCAACGCTATCACTAAATATAATAATTATGGTAATATTGATCGTGGGATTATTACTGTCCTCCCTGGCCCCAATATTCGCAACGAAAGAAATACTAAAACTAAAACTTTTAGTAGGAAGTCGTAGTCAAAGTTTCACGGTAGCATTGATTTCATTTGACTTGCCAGATATGTTATTACTAATGGCATTTCAAACAACTCCATTAGAACCACTGGTCAAGATAGTCTTTAAAATAATGCTACGAATGGTAGCACCAGAGGTTCGCATTACTTCAGGATGCATTTCCATAAAGCAGGCCACATTAATAATACTTACGTGTGGTGCGGCGAGTTTTATTAGTAAGATCAGAAAGGGTGGAAATATAGTGGCATTAGATTGTACGCAGCTCTGTTGATCATGTCAGTTGTACCACTAACAGTGAATCTATGGCGGTATTATTTCTCCTTGGTTGACTTAAATGCTGTCGATCAGTTATCAGTTGTTCAGTAACTGTTATACTGCAGCCGAAAGAGACTACAAACTAGTGTGATACCTTTCGATTAGTGGCCACCTTACAATGATATCTTACTGCTGAGAACAAGAAACTATAAGAACTATGTATAAATAGCTTGCGGATGCATTGAACTTATTTCTTCACGTTCAATAATGGAATTACAAACAAAACAATTATGGTTGTCAAGAGTGATATGCAGTCCTAACAGACTGTGAGAGCACCGTAGTTCTGGCTGTGTGACGTTTACGATTCGACATTGTCTGACTGCGGGACAACTGACACCTGCCACAATTTCGAGCGCTATGCATCTGACTTGCCGCAAGTCCCCAGTGCATATATCAATGAAAGAAAACATAGACCTACAGAAAAACATCGTTGAGGCCCGGAAAAGATCGATATAACGAGGAGCACATCTGATAGGGTATTGGCATGCCGAAAGTAGAATTATCCGTCCAGTCCACCGCTGAAGTGATACAGATCGACAAAAGAGTTGTGCAAAAAATGGATCCATCTGCTTGAGAAGCAGAGTAAGTATCTTCTCTGGGCGTGTGGAGCCCGAAGAAGTGATTCCAGGAAGACAAACTAGGGTGCTTGTGGGAAGTATTCAACCGAACCAATAATCCTTCGAAATCATAATCTGTCCCCGTCGAGCAAAAATCAGTAACAACGCCAAATGGAATGACGTCTTCAATAGTTACCCGGGTTCGCCATCTGGAATCGATATAAAAACAAGGGAGCCTAATGAAACAATGGAAAATATGAAATCGTTGGAGTTTTAAGATACTGTGACAAAATAATAGTGACCCTTAGAGATCGACTTGCAGGTCTTGTTTCAAAAAACCCGATGACGTAGTGACACCGAGCTGTAAAATTACAAGACACTGATTCAAATCTGTACATAGTTTCCGAGAAATATTAGCAGTCGTGTGAACTTTCACTGGGAATCTCATAAGTGAGGGTGAATGAAGCATTCTATGACAGGGCACGTACTGATTCCATGGGAGACATGGCGAATAAGAAATATTTGCAGCTAGTGATTAATTGTTTGTAATTTGCAGACAGCATGTCAGGCTCTAGTTATTTTACTTTATTTTTCTAATAAACTCAAATAATAACAAGTGCATTCTTTTTCTTGTTGCCACATTCAAATGAAAAATGACTAATTTATAACAGCCGTCTTTCACTGTTCATCCGGGCTGTACATTGAAGCTAACCGATGGAGTTTTCGCAATTTTGTTCATTGTTATTGCTGAATGAATGCCAAAATTGGTTAGGTGATAGTACGCGGAACATAGCGGCCTCCTTTATCGAGCACGTATACAAAAGGAGAACAAGAAACAAAGAATTTCGAGGGAGGTGCATCGCACCAGCGACAAAAGACAACACTAGCTGTGGTTGAATAATGGGAATTTTGTGTTTTTAGTTCTTGGTTTCATTTGCCGGACAAGACTTAATTCGTGGTTTGTATTCACCCCTCCTTTTTTAATCCCGGAGCCAAATAACACATTTAACGTGAATAGAGTTGGTTTCTTTTCTTAAATTAGATTTTGGTGGTTTTCTACGTGGCATACTGGCCGTTCATTCATGGCTTTTGTCGGCATTCTTACCTTCCCTGGCAGCCGCCTCCACCAGCCTTAACCTTTCACTGAGCTGCGTTTACGACGGAATTTCCAACAGTTAGTTTCTTCAGTCTCCCACGATACTTTGGTCGGAATTTTAATGACTTGTTCATAATCACGCATTTCCGTGCACACGGTCGAGCTTGGTGATGCACATTCTTACTCGATAAGTCACGAGGATGGAATAACTTTATTTCCCCACACGAAATGCGTAGGTAGTAAAGCAATAAAATTTTCACGAATTGTTTGGTTTCCTAGGCACATATCGAGTATTTCGGTTGGCAATAAAACTCAAATTTATGGGTGGTCGTGCCGACTTCCTGGTGTCGAACATCGAACAAAATCCGAGATCTGGAGTAGTTCCGGCCATTGTCATAGTTAGTGTTGAAAAAATATGTCGTAAAAGTGGGAAGCTGGTGGGAGAAATACTTGTGTACTGCTAACTGATTAGATGTTTAATTTGTGTCTACATTAGTAAATCAGCCGTTTAGAGGTGATCTGCTGGACTTCACCGAAAGTTCTGTTGACCCATAGCCATGGAAAACAAAATGACTCAGTTTTGACCATTGGGATGTATTTGACATACGCTGCAGCCGGATTTTATTGTTTGCCCAAGGAAAACAATACAGTCTGATTTCTTGTCAGGTTAAAGCGATGCTTTTGACTGTATCGATAACCTTTTTGAAGCAGTGATATAAGATTTTCAACCACTCCCGCACGGAATGACAAAACTAGAAATTTACATAATACTTTGTTGTAGTTTGCTCTATTTTATCCTATCTTTTTTCCGTGCACTGTGCTCATTTTCCAACGCAATTATCGGCCATACCGAGCTTCAAACTGGCAGCCCTTTGTCGGCTGACCTCTTTTTTCCGAAAACTAGTGCACATTGTTGTCATTGATAAAGAAAGTGACACAAAAAGGAGAGAAGAAACCAGGCTTACCAATTGTATGGACCGTGTAGTGTTGGATGTATCGTCTTCTGACTATCGCTTGCTTTTAATTCTGCGTTATCTAGTTTCGTTCTTCGCCGATCGACCAAAAACACTAAACTAGGTGTTAACACATCAGGATGTGTGATTGTCTTCTTCTGTTTTGAGAGTCCACATTGAGAAAAAGTTTTAGCTTTTACGCTTAAAGGAAGCTGATTTGACTTACTGCTCCGGCGGATTAGTTGTCTATGATCTTAACTTTTAATCTTACCATTGTGTTCTGCCTTGAGTCAATCGTTAGAATGTCTTACCTACCGCATTCAGCAATCAAGAACTTTACGCATTAATGCAAGACATAGTGGAAATAAACTGAACGTTACCTGGATGAGTTCTACGCCATGGATCTAACGGGAAAATCCCCCGTCATTTTTACATAACTTCCAGCAAAGAAATAACCAATCTAACTTTCTACCCTTCAGAATTCTTTCAAAATGCATTCCTACCTGACGAATACTTTTGCATAGTTTTTTTGTCAGTATTTTGTAACGTTTGAGAGAACCTACCACCTTCAAGGAAATTCTTGCTTACTGCGAAATCACCCAGTCACAAAGTATTCAAGTACGTGACTATACGCGTTTATTTCCTATATGATGTTCCGTTGATATATATTTTGTTTGAAATTCACAAAAAAGGATGCTCAGGGATATGGCTCAAAAGCAAAGTAGTGCACGGGCTGCGTGGCCTGCCTGTAGGACTCATTCTGCTTAGAAATAATCCGAAAACAACCAAAATATCTCAATTACTACGGCAAACAAAATTCTTATGGCTTGTTATTTCCACCTTCCCCCTTATTTGTTCCCCTTCTGCAGTTCCACTTACATGTTGTTGCGTTGGTACCGTGGTTTTCTTCAGCTCGGCATTTAATTCATATTATATACACATATATATATAGTTTGTATATGAAGTAAAGTAATACGTTTACCTCGGAAGACACATGCGCCTTATGGATTAGGATAAAAGAGAAATCGGAGATAGCCATACTTTGCGGGCCTTGGTTTTAAGAACCTGCATAAATGGTCAATTTCACTTGACAGAGAGACTAACCAGAGATAGATGTAATAAGTAAATGAAGGAAAAATTCACTCTTTGTGTTCGAACTCCAGATTTGAGATAACATGTGCTTGTTTTTTTAACACTAGTCAGCTGCGTACGTGAAGCTTGTCACTGGCTGCGTGACTTATAACTTTGAAAAAATGTATATAAACCGATTTACATCTGTCCACCATAATACCCCAAAGTTGGTTTTGTATGAATTTGGAGGCCACTAACATATATATTCGACATTTCGGTACCACCAAATACCAAGAACGCAGTTGCAGACGGCGGTATGAACATGAAAATGTGCGTGACCTCCTATGAATGTACAGATATTTGTAACTTAATGTAAAAATGCACACCACAGACTTGATAGGCATGTGCTAAGTAAATCACTCAACTTAATTTGCTCAACAATGACTACTTCACTTGGGCAAGGGAATTCGGTAGTCTATCACTTAGTTCCCTTAAGCAGATACCATAGAAAACAGGCTGAAGATGATTTCTCATAGTTTTAATCTTTCCATACACATTAACTGTTAGAATTGTATGTAACCATGATTAACAGCTGTCTAAGTTTTCGAGTATTTCGCGGTGCCAAATTGCATTCAGAGCATTTGACCGGGCCTCCATTACCGCACTTATATTGGTTTTGGATCAATGAATTAAAATAACAGTGGTTTTTGGATCTTCGGTGTGAAAATTGAAACCAAATTGCAAAATGTTGGAAATTTAGGACTTTTGCATCAAACCGCCCTACCCCCACGCTCGTTCCGTATGTCAAATTTAACAAGATTTCCACTTGCACGATGGTCCATAATTTTCAGGGAAACGGAAGAGGTCCCATGTTAAAATGTGGGAAAAATGTTATCCTCATTACCAATTTTTAACAAAAAATACATCCAAGTTGAGATAGCGTAGCATAAACTCGTCCAGTGAGGTAGCAGAAGGAAAACCAACGTTCCTCGGAACGAATGGGCATTGAAAATGCCCCGGAAGAGGACAGACACTGGTTTCGATTCGGACTTCACACGCAACACCTGATTAATGATTCCTTGAACGGCAGATGCGCACTTGGTAGCTAACCACACCTAGCAGACGAGATCTTCATTTATACAGAGTTCTCTGAAAATGCTATTCACGTGGCTGAAATATGTCAGAATCATGTGCCACGATTTCGCGATTGAAAAATGTAATTGTAGGAAGATTCATCATCATGATAGCTTATGCAATCTTAAATTTGACGAAAATATAAGTTTCCAGAAAACGGCCTTCCTTTTATTCTTCAGGATTGGTCATTCATGTGCATCTTATTACATTGTTTCGGTTTTTTCCGGACATTTCACAGTGCAATGCCAACATCCACTTTGCCATGCAATACCACGGAAGCCCCCCATACAGCTGTTTCATCATCATCCGTGGCAAAGCATATCCATTGCGTCCAAACTGAGACGTGCACCCAGAACCGCCAAACGTAAGCCAAACGTCTTGTTCACTGTGCTGGCTGAGCTGATTCTGAATGGTTCATCCATCGTCATCGCCATGTGATACAGCGTCCGCATCCGATCGATTCACAACCTTCCTTCTGGGGTTATCTCCCCGAATTCGGCGTGATAGGTATGCGTTGCTAACACCTAACCAACAAAGGTGACACAGCTGGACAGTAATTCCATAGGTTTAGGTGGCAGGTTGGATGCTGACAGTGCTCAAATCAAATCTCCTACTGCCAAAATATTTGGATTTGGTTTATCCATTAAAATTTTGTTGCCATGTGAGCGCGTCTAACATCTGAGTCATGTACCCCTTGGAACCCTACGTCATAAAAGGAGCATTGTTATTGTCGCATTTGTCCACAACTTGAACACTGGCATCGTGTTCCTACGACAAAGTGACCCGTTAAATCCATGTTAGGAGACCATATGGCAAACCCTACTAGAGAACAAGGATGGACCTAAACGTTAACGCTTAAAAGAAAACGGGATTTTCTTTTAACCATCATCTGAGTTACTCCATCATGAATAAACCTCTTTTTACTGTATTTTGGGCATGAAATTCTTTATGAACAGAGTGTGGTGTCTGAAACGGCGTACCTACCTAAGGAATAAGGACAAAACATTGCTGTCTCTAAAAAAGGTTGATTAATGCAATCAAGTACTTTGCTAACAGAACACTAATGAATACGCCACAAATCGATCCGTTAGACGCATATAATTAACCTGGTTCCCCGTTAACTTATCATTTCTAGTCCTCTTGGGAACTAAATTGTTCTTCGCCTTGTATACCTTGGATTTCACTCGAGCTTGACATATAAAACAAGGTTTTGAAAACCGTTTCGGCTCATCCAGACGAAATCGTCAAAAAGTATATACAATAACAAAGAGAAAAAAAATGCATCGAAGTAATCCCGAAACAGCCGCAGAATTAACCACAAGGTTCTTTTCCAGACTTTGTTATTCTCTGTCTCTAGCCGGAGCTACAATTGTTCTTTTCATTAATTTGCCTTACCGCTGCCTCCATCCTGGTTTTAGGGATTTGTAACTTCCAATCCCCAAGGAGTAGAATCTGTCTACGAGAACAGGATAACAAACTGTGTTTTGGTGAGCGTCAGTAGCAAGAGGTCAAGTGCTCCGCAGAATTATTCATCGTGTTTATATCAACGCCTATCTCACCACTTAATCATGAAGTCGCTGTGCAGCTGCCCCATCCTTATTAAGAATCATCGGACTAGAAAGCCCTAAACATCAGGCTACCGGGGAGATTATCAACTGTTTGATGAACTTCACCATATGATGTTGCACGTATATCTTTTTTGAGGATCGTTCGTCTCTGTTTCGCGCCTGTTTTCGGCGACGGTGAATATGCATTATTGATGACTCGTAACGAGCATGAAACAGCCGTAGGGTACTTGTATGACGCTTTAGTGGCGAATTGAGCGTTGATATCACGTGATGAATAATTTCGTGACCCTGTGTTTGGTTCCTCTCAAGGAAGCCCAGATTGTTTTTCGGTGTTTGACTTTCGCAGACAGCTGTCTGTACTTCAGGGATTGAAAGTTTCCAATGTTCACGCAGAGTAACACCGACAGCAAACATGTGCAGAAAACGATACAGTGCGAATCATCCGTTGATCCGCAGTTTGAAGCGGACCGGATATGCGACCGAGGTCAGGTACGGAAGACTTCCTGCTGATAGTGATTCTCGTGGGCGTAATATTGGAAAGCTATCGAGTGGGAGTGGCTTTTGGACAGATCATCCTGTAGGTAAAAAAGGTAATCAAAGTGCACTAAACCGAATATTTCAAGGGCACTTAAGTTTACGACACATGGTTGACAAACGAAATGGGAATAACGTGACCAATCAAAAGGACACCACTAAGTAAGAAATAAAAATCATTCTTAATAATTTCAAGAGAAAAAATGTAACAAAATACTAAGGCAAGTCGAGGTGAGAAATGCAGACAGAAATAACGCTAGACGAAATGAAGAAACTCCTGAGCTTTCGGATTGCACAGGATTGGAACTATAATGTAGGAGCAGTGAACTAAATGAGACAATCAGGAAAGTTTGAATGGTAAATAGATCCTAAAGTAATTAAAATGACCGATTCTAAACATAAAAGTGGAATTTAACGTAGTTGAGGCAAACACAAGAGGGTCAAGCGTTTTTGGGAAGAACTGGAGATTCACCCCTACTGAAATAAGGGCAACCGTTGTTATTACTCCTCCAACAAGCTCAGGGGAATGGTAAGCAGAAATATTGTGACTTCGGACACAGCAGGGTCTCGGTGTTTGGCAGATTAAGACATTTTAGAGATCCCACCGATTTGCATATGTTTTGCATTGGTGCACTCAACTCAAGGTAATGGCCCGGGAGAAAACGCGGCTGATTGATTGAAAAAGACGGTTGCAGAATGTATTCCTGGTTTTCATTTTGAAGTTCTGTGTTAATACGGTGTGGTACACAGTTTCATTCACGATTGCTTTTCGGTTGTATTCCAGATATATCTGGAATACAATATTAACTAAAATTACGATAATCGCCAAGGAAAACATTTCTCATTACAAATTCATACGGGTCCTTCTCAATGACTTCTCTAGAACCCTTTGTTTCCTTGCAGTAGGCAAACATAATTGCATCTTTATTCCCATTCGCGGACTGGTATTCCAGCGTGCATGACGTGTGTCGTATGTACATATAACTTAGATGTGCCTTTTCTAATTGCATTTGCCTAAAAAGAAGCAAATACTTGGGTAATGGCTTGTATCCTAAAAGTTGTCTCCACTTTAGACAACTCGATCAATTTGATTAAGGACGGAAATATCCACAAACTCGTGAAAGGAGAGACAGAGAGATTGACATAAGGGTATTCTGCAAACTGACAGGACAGGGAACTTGGTACAAATCACAAAGATCCATTTGTTTAAAACTTATTACTAACTGTTGATATCAAAACAAATAATAAAAATGTGGACATCGGAGTTTCAAGTTTGTTTCTCACAATTTTGTTTTATCCATCCGCTCGAAATACATAGTAAAAACGTCTTACTCGGTTACCAATCGTCCGTATAACGTTCCAGTTCCTAATTATGTTACTGAAAAGTGACAGGCTAGAATACACAGATTTATATGAGATGTACAACAAAGCGTCTCATTAGAATTGCGTGTGATTATAACACGTTAATTACGATGCGTCATCTTATCTATGCAAACCTGTAGTCAGTTCTGACGAGAATAGTTCGTCAAGTTTATGGAGTTATGCTGTACCTAGTCCTTTCGCGGCGTTTAAATGGAGAAACATCCTGGTGAGAAAGCATAACGTTGCTTCTTTCTCATGCAAAACGATTCATTAGTTGCCTACTCTAAATGTATTTTCGAATTCATTCACATGTTCACCCTTATGATGCCTGATTAAAGCAGATGACTCGTATCCGATTGTCCATTGGAGAGTGTTCGTTCATTAACCAGAAAAATAGCCCAGGAAAATAAACTAATCAAACTAAAGTGGACCTTGACAGTTCCTGGACTAGGAGCCCGTTACAAGTTAGTAGGTATCCTTCAAATATCGTCCCGAACAATGCTTAAATGACAAAGTTTTCTGTGAAAACATTTCGAAGGCTTGACAAAAGTCTTCCATAAAACAGTCCCTAATAGATTGCAATTTGTTTGCCTCAAGCGTAGCCATAATTGCAAGTTCCGCAGGATGGAGGCTTTAATTTTAGTTTTTGCAACCATTCAATTTGCTCTTACATGCTGTGATTTTGGTTGCCACCTGAGCATCATTATCTGCTGAAAACTGAGAAAAAGACCAAGGAACAGTGAAGATCGACGGCAAAATAGTAAGTTGAGAAAATATGTGGAAGAACGCCAATGACTGCGGCACCGAGCCATATCACCTTTTGTCTCCGAGCGTTGCTTGTCAAAACCCCGTGGACCCCAAACTGGTAGTCCATCAGCAACTATGCAAGCGAGTTTACTGGTTAAAACTTTCACACATGTTCGCTATATCATTCACTGACCGCCTCAAAAAAAATTAACCATTGTCGGCTTTGAATAACAGCTTACAATGACGAAGTCGTTTCGTGGGCATGAGCAGAACTCGCCCCAGCCATTTCAAGCTTTTCTGACTTAGTGTCTGGTCTGAAGACTCGACCATAGGAACACAGAATTTACGCCAAAACTCTGAATTACTGAGCAAATTTTCCTGACGTAATCTACCAATACTACAAAGATAACGATGTTGAGCCTTAACACTCATAACGTCCGTTGATCCAAAATTGCGATGTAATCAAGATACCTACAAGTAGAACTCATCCTTCGCTTTAAGGAAGATGCATTCAGAGGACACATACGCAGGTCCGACGAAGAAACAACGACACTTCAATCTACTAATACTGACACGTACAGAACCGTCCAGCTAAATTACGAAAACTATTATTGACTGGGGTACAGTACACAATCCACTTGCGTGTTCAAAGCTATCCAAATGCCAACCTGACCGCGAGCGCTCGAAGACCCGGATCACAGAAAGGGGGTCTTGGATACGCGTTTTCGAAGCAGAACACATCTTAAAAACTTCAAGGGTCATACCTATGGCAGCAGGGTTGAGTGTGCAAACATTAAAAAGTTCTTGTTGATAGGACCACGTTCAAATAATTCTTGCCAGACATTTCTTCCGTTATTGCTGTCATCGGACAGATCCATCGAGCCGGAGTTCTTCTTGGCAACTTTTGTAATTCCTGCATCGAAGGAGCGAAAATTAAAAAGGTCCTCCTTACGGAGGATGCTAGACGTATTCAAACTACCGTTACTCCGCGGCTGGTCACACCACAGAAATGTTCCCTACGGGAACTTTAACCAAATCTTTCGACTCAAGTCTTACCCCGAAGGCAGTAGGGCGTTAACCCAACACGAGAACTCGGCGCAGCCGTATACTTATCATTTTCTGCTCTGCTCTGGGTAATGGATAACGTGGCCCTGCTTATCCTGCACGACGACTGATGTAGTATGGGATCCAGTGTGATATAGTATTCATTTGAGTTTTGGGCTCACTGTCAGTGAGACAATCGCTAAGCGAGATAACGATTAAGATTCTCAACTGAAGCGTTTGGTTCTAACGAGAACGTTTGTGCAAGTAGGCGGAGAATAACTGTGAGAAAGCCCATCTATTTGGATTAATTACTCTCCCACTCATTTCTTCGACGGAGTTGTCGTCTCATATCAACTCCCAACCCGAAGAATCAGGAGACTACTTCTTCAGGCCCCATTCTTCATCCAGGTTTGGTTGGCTCTTTGGCTCGAGATAAGCCATCATTTATAGTTGGGTGATGCAGGCACGCAAATTATCCTAGCAAGTCAAGGTCCGGGCTCAATGTGAAAGGACGAATGCTAAACGGAAACGTTAATCGAAAGACAGTTATCAGTCACAAAATAAGACTCGGTCTCATTTCTGTGGTGACCTCAAACAGATCAGATAGGTTGTGAAACTTACCGAGAACATCATTTCACGTATTATTCACTATATATCTAAATTTTACTTTTTAACGTCAAAAATTAACAGTGGGATCATTCGCTTCAGATTGTTCAATATTTTAATGATGTTATTGTTAATTTAATGAAAAATTGCACCTTCCTAACCAAGGACATTAATAAATACCTAACATTCACTTGAAGCGCCCTCAATTTATTTGGTTCTTGAGACCGAATTTATTCCCTAGCATGCGAAGGCAAGCTGGCTCGTAATTTCTACTTTGCTTAATCAATCCAGGGACATCTAATCTAATTTAGATTGTCCTAAGTGAACATCCGTAGGAGATACTTTATCATAGTGATGTGCACTAGATAAGATCTCTGGATGTTAACTCAGTAAACTACGAAATGAAACCTGTGGGGCGGTAAAACTGAGTTTGATCGAGAACAGTTCCAGCCTAGAATAAAAACCTGCAAGGGTGATATTTGCCGGACACTCAATTGTTGCTTAGTGGGTTGGATTCCACCAGAACTGACTGACTGTTCATTCGTCAGAAGGAAATTGATTCACAAGGTCTGTATCAAGAGTATTTGGTGGACACATCCTCACTCACCTCTCGGTGCCGTAGGATGTATTGCCTGACGTTTTAATCTTTATTTGTAGTATCTGTCATGGCCTATACATATTTACCACAACCTATAAAAATGGTTTGGATTGAAAATGCCTTAGGAGCAGAATTTTGAAACATGTCGTGAACAGAAAAGGAATACATTGTGAATTGCGGTATGATACATCAACCCAATTCTGCGGCAATTCCATTCCGGTGATCATGCAAGCAGAGACATACACAACGATTTCGGGTAAGACCGCATTGATTTCCAACTTGGAAGTCTCGAACACTTGAAATCATCCCGTTTTCATGGTCTTCCAGCGGAAGAAAAATATTTGTGTATGTACCATCGGCAGACTGTATCAGTCACCGCATAGTACCAATAATATGGTTTGTTTAAAGACCTTTTGAATCTACACAATGCGGTTCGGTCACCTGGGGCAAAATTTCATCAGGCAGAAAACAGTCGGTCGAAAAAATTACTTGCCTGGCCACATTTCAGACTGCAACTTTTATGCTCAGGTTCCAGAACAGTCAGTTAAATGGGCTAATAGCAAATCCCCAGCGTACTCGCATGTAATTTGTGTCATATACCTGAGTCATTGCATCCTTAAGGATGCTTGTAGATCACGCCAGGGGCAGGCAATCTTTTACCAGTATTATCCCTATATGTCTGATTGTAACAGGGACTGCGGACTTTCGAAATTTACCGAGTGTTCAATTTTCACAGTGTTTGAGGCCTTTTTATTTCTTGAAGAGAACCTCACGTGATTAATTCCAATATGTGAGCGGAATTCCCCGGTTCAAATTGCACTGTCTACATCGTTCTATTGACGGCATAACACAGTCCATCAATTGCATAAATGGAATACATCTTCCATGTCATTCGAAACTTTTGTTCGTGCCGTAGTTTCTCTGTGTTCTGACAAATGAAACCATTATAAGCGACAGTAACTAGGATTCGTACAATGCAAAGTAAATACATACATATATTAACATATACATGTATATGCAAATGAATGCTCATGCAAAGGGAAGCACTGGTCGTTGCCTTCCTTAATGTAGTTTGCATATGGACGAGATAGGCAGGATGTAATGTTGTTTCTGCAAGCGACTATTCGAGACAACATCGAACACAGTGTGTGTAAAGAGCGTAATAGTACCAAATGCCGACATATTTCGGTCTAATAACGTAAGTCGCTCGCTAGGTTGTCAGTAACATCCAGGTGACCTAAAAATAGCAATGAACAATCTGTTTAAAATCAACTTCCAGCGGGATTTTGGCAGTCAAGCAGTTGACGGCATGGTACGGCGAAGCCAACGTCAGGAATTCGAATATCCTCCCCAAACTTATCAACACCCTAGTTTGCAGAACCCAGTTGGCAACGCCCCTCTTCTTGAAGGTGAGTTGCATTGAAACATTGATGAGAGAGGAAGTAAGAACAAAATATCAATGAATGGACAGTTTGAGAAAATTATTGGACAGCCACAGACCAAAGAACCTCGAGGCAAAGATTGTGTACCCCAGCAATAGAAGATTAAATTTGATATTTCATGTGCACACTTTCTGGTTTACAGATCTTTAGATTGAAACAATTTGAAAAGATAACGGAGTCTGTCATTTAAAGACATTTCAATAACGGATCAGTGTGGACGTCTGGGCAAAATGACTCGGGCCGAACTTTAAATGAATTGTCACCAGCATTCCCAGCATTTTGACTGCAGAAAAGGATTTAACCAATATTTATTTTTACATTTAATGACGCCATAAAGACGGTAAGCATATGTAAACTGAAGTGGCGAACAGAGTAGAAGCAATGGCACCAGAAAACAGACAGACTTTTCAAGCTTGTTTATTACAGAATGCGTGTGCCCAATAGCCTACAAAATAAATATGGAATGGCAGTGAGAATTCCGTAGACTCGAGAAGCTCTTGTAGCTCTTGTACCTATATTATTCGAGCTAAGGTGGAATGCGTTGTCTAAACTTTGGGATATCTTTCCCCTTAAAATTATTTTGTATAAAACACTTCAGAAGTATAGAGGTGTAGTTAATATGAGCACCCTTTGCAGAGGGAAGCGTGTATTGGCTAGATCTACTTCAGAACTCGAAGATGAATAGGTGATCGTCAGAGTTTTATTCCGCTTGAAAGTACCCGGCCTCGATGTATGAATGATATGGCGTTCTGGTTCACTTAGACTTGTTTTAGTCCTAATACAAGTAGCCCGGCCTATTCACGGCGCAGCACAAATTAGTTCCGTCGCGTCGAGGAATTGCAACGGAATTTGGGTCAAACGGATTCATGTGGAGAGTATTCATTCACACCTTATAAAAAACTGCGGGGAAATGCAACTGCAATCCACGTTATATCGTGCTGTAACTAAGCATTTTGCTCAAAAATCTCGAGCGCTTTCCGTACATGTATAAATATGCATCGCGTTCAAATGATGAATGCATTATCCATTTTTTAATTGATGGTTGAGTCATTGGTTTTCGCCTAAATTGTTCTATTGACTCCGTGAGAGTCACAGCTGTTGGCACAACCGTATGAAGTGGAGAACTTGCGTAACCGAAGTATGTATATAGTAACGACAACAAAACTATCCCCATGAAAATTCGCTCATACCAATGTCTAGAAAATCACATAGATAGATAGAGAACATTTTTCGATAAAACAGGAATACCAGTAACTCGAGAAAGCCGAGTTTACGGCGTATTCGAGTCGTAACAGCTTTCATGTCCTGCTCAAAATTGATAGAGATGACAAAAATTTAAGCCAACTACCGAATACATCATCTGCATCAACCTACAAGCAAAGGTGCTGCATAAAAGTTGTGAAGAAGAGCCTCACCTGACCTCGGGAATCGGAATTTATTTTATCCGATGTAATTATCGAATGAGTTACATTACAACAACAAATAAAATTAATGAACATAATTGCTGCAGTGAGAACCTAGTGGTCCGGCTAAATGCCTTTTGAAGTGACTGTGAACAGGTGAAGAAAAACACAACACCACTGATGACTAAAAATCAACAATTCCAGTAACTTCTTTATGGTGACCATAATTTCAGTGTTAATAAAAAACAGTGCTGTTGGAAGCATTTAACGCACCTGAATTCCATTTTGAGGTTTTGATGCCTCCCCAAATAGCGTGAAGTTTTGACATGAATTGTGGAAAACATACGTTCCCTTCTCGAATGAAGAACTGTCCCATTCGGTGAAGTTCTTTGCCACAGTTGGAACAACCATTCCAACTCACATCTTTGTGTACGGCATCAGACGACTAATAAATCCGTCTGCTCCTGCCCATATGTTGCAAATGTACCATATACTTCATGGCTAAGCCTGACGTATTCGTCGTATTCACTTTCGGGTTTGAAACATTATTTCCGCTTGCTGAATAGTGGTAAACGCATTCCGTAATTAGCCTTCCTCTATTATACATCACTAAGAGTACGAGTTTGAGTACCCGATTAACAGTAGTCTTAGTTTTTGAGAGTCAACACATTTCGGTTGGCAGCTAATGCACCGATCTTGGGACAGTCATCAGCTACTCGTTTTTTTCGTGTTAAGGGTCCGTTAGTTTGACAGCTCCTAATACAAATTTCCCAAATATAGCAGAGTGAAATGCCACCATTGTTTGATCTACCAGTAGTACAGGGCTAACTCTGTGCTTTTTTACTCTGTGAAAAGGGAAACATAAAAAAGCAGGGGGATATTTAATAATTTTTGAAATTTTCGTGCTGTATGCATCAGTACTGATTAAAATTCAATAATTTTTCTCACGTTGTTCGGTTTTCTGTGTGAATTCAGAGCATTTGAATAATTAGGGATTTTTAGTGCAAACAACTCATTTAATCAATTATTTTCTAATTCCACTCAATCGCGGCACTACTTAATAGATCAATTTGAAGAAAAGAAGGCTACTGATAGATGGTTGTCGATTGAGGAGTTGATAAGGGGGTACGAATCCCGCACACTCAAGTTCAAACGACCACGGTACTGACTGACTAATCACTTGAATATTTCAACAACCGACAACGTCCGTTTGCAACTAACCACTAGATACTTATTATAACATGTTTACCAAGGCACTGACCAGGACTTTTGAGAACCATTTACTTTGAGAAAGTAAAATTAGATTCCACAAATATCTTTATTTCGGTTTTTTGTGTATCAGCAGAATTTGAAGAAAATTTTTTATATAAAGGCCCCTATCCGTGAGTCCGATTCTAACCAGAAGACTTTTGCTAACGGCAAGATTACATGAGCTACTAAGCTTTACTGGTTTTGTTCAATAAAAGGAAAATTACGCGAGTGGACCACACTGAGTTTTGCACAAACACTCTTCAAAAGAGTCCAAATCCACTGGCCCAATTTCATTCACGAGATTCTCTTTGTCAGTTATTAAGGCATTTAACTAAGAGCAAAACGGATCCGTGACAAAACACACGGCAGCGGAATGTATTTCTTTTTGTCTACGGAGTTAAACGGAATTTTACTCTAGAGGCAACTTGATCAAAGCAGTGCAGATAACTTGACAACTTTTACGTCCGCTGAACCAGTTCAGCATAAAATATTTTTTGATGATTCTGAGTAGAAACCAAGAAAGAATCTTAGTTTGTCATCCTTTTGAGGTTTGCCAACAATTTAGGTTAGAGTAATAGAAGCATATCTCACATGAATCGCAATCATACTATGGTCAAAATCCTAGCTTGGTATTAATCGACCTCTGGACGATGTGGAGAACAAAAGGTGGAGGTAAAAGATCTGTCCGAATTTTATGCTTCTGTACTGTAGGGAAACTGCATCTAAGCTCAGCGATCACAAAACCTATATTAACCCTTAGCTATTTCGTAAAATCAGACCGGACAAATGTTTCTGATGTTATGAAGGACCGCTCAAATGAGCAGACTAATCAGGAAAGTGAGAGAACAAACATTCGGAACATTTTGATGTGTGAGGATTAAAACCCATTTGAACAGTGAAATTGTAGGTGGAAGATGCTTTATCAATAAGCTTCTGCGCGTCATTATTGCAAGAGCCGGGTTAAGCGAGGGTAAAATCTTTGGCCTACTTAGACGGGTAACTAGTTGACAAATCACGGATGTACACAGGAAAGGGATATTCTAAAAAACGGTTCCCTAAACCACCCATGGGTTGTGCATCAATGGTTTTTATCCTTTAACGACCACTTCTGTACACTGGATCTGAGTGATAAAGTGATCAGGCAGCTATGCTAATGAGGGCCTGAAACAACCAATTAGACTTGTTATATTTTTCACCAAAAGAAAAAGGGATTGTGAAGTGGATTCATGGAACTTAGGCGCTTATGCCGCAACATTCGAGGATAGAGGATACGTCGAATGGTGTTGATTACAGAAATGGACGTGTGAGTCAAAGCCAAGAGACCGAGCGTTAGATGAAACTATACTGTCACCGCCCAACCCGTGGTAAATTAACTGTTACGGGGAAGCGGAGAAGAAAACGTGCAAATGGCATATCATAGACCCCTACACATGTGACTGCAGTAAAATTATTTGAATGGATAAAATTTCGATTTATACGATCTGCATCTACCGTGCATTTCACAATTCCTGCCTTGCCAAGGGGATCTGATCTTGTCAGCACTTAAGAGTTGTGGTTTCGCAAAAAGAGTATTAACACTTTTGAATTCAGCTGTTATTAGAGTGGAAATATATCGACCTTGTGAATTCTTGCGGGTTTCGCAGGATTGCTCCTTTCGTTTCCTTAGGAACTGCAGCAACTGTTTCAGGCGAATATAGTTTCTAGCGGACAGCACATATCGGAGAATGCATTTGTCGATCTGTTTGAAAAGCCTGAAATTGACATTTAACAGATAGCTATAAGGAAAACTTTAGGGGAATACGGTTGTCGTGTAAGGAATTATCTATGAGAATTTGGATTTCGTTTGTTTGCTTGAAAGAATGCAACTCCTTAGTAGAGGCATACATTGGTCAGTTTTTGGACTGGGTTTGTGCACTTTTGGGAAAATCATATCAGGTTAGTTGATTGTAAGCGCATTCAAAATGAACTTTCCTCTAGTGGGAGAAACAAAGATTTTCCGGTCGAACAAGATCAACAGCAGGATCAGTAGACAGTTGAAGTCCCCTGCATCAACAATTTAGACTACGCTCAACAGTTCAACAATAACTCCGACAAGCGGATCAAAAGGGATTACGATGTTCTGTTGGGAGCTGAAACGGATTAGTTTAAGTTCTTTTCAACCGTTCTGCTGCAACGGGGATACTTGTGATCACGCTGAATTACCAGGATACCAGTTCCCTTTAAGTGATACGTATGAATAACCTCGAACTTGCCAGATCAGAAAAAGTCGTGCATGTTACCACACCACCCCCAGTCTTCTTCCTTCGGGAACTCGATCAGGCTAAAAGTTGCCAATCGGCAAGAGTGAATCAGCAACATGCGCATCCCATCATGGTTATCAAGTACATACGAAGGAAGAATAGACATGAATTGTTTTTTGCGGCGCGAGAGACACATCTGACAATTCTGTGAGGGAGGAACGAGTTTTGGTGCTCGACAATGCCAGAATAGACGCTCTTGTCAAAGAGATTCACTTAAGTACTTCCAGTCAGCCAACACGAGTGGTTCTTCTGGAAAGGGCAGAAGATCGTTGAAGTACGACAAATCCTGAGCCCAACAGAGGACGAGAATCAACCGAGCATTTGCACAGTAGTAATAGTAAACGGTTGCAACTGCAAACGGAGACCATAACAGAACAGAAAATTCCTCAAGAAAACATGGTGATGATGATGATACGGAATTGTAATGCAGCCAAACAAAGGATGTTTTGCTATTTAACGTGTTATTCAAAACATACAACAAATCTTCCTTGGCCCCATTCACTTTTGACACAAAGTACCAAAGGAAACTAATCTAAAACGAAATACAACTCTATTTTTGTTTCCTTTTTAACGCCATCCAACCGATAATATGCATATTTATATGCTTAAAAAAGCCGTCCAGTTGAGCCGCAGATTTTTTTGCGACAATAACTATCGTTATATGTGAGGCATATCTATTGACTTATTACTGGAACTGTTATTCAATATCGGTGATCTTCTCCGATTACAATGTCAAACAACCAGCCTGTCCGGGTCGAGGTTTTGTGCGCTAATTTGACCCATTTGCATGCCAGAAATTCGGCAGATGAATGGGGCATACACTGACCACTTTACATTAATGGTCACTAAGTAGTACATGATTTGGAAAACTGTGAACTAGTCCTCTAGGTTAATTCGAATAGGACGGATGAAAAGGAACAAACTGAGCTATTCAAGCATTTCATTTTATCCTATCATTCACGCAAGTAAAACATGTTCATTCACGTTAGAATAAGACCAGGAGCAACGCAATGAAAACCAAACGATGTCGACGAACTCAGGAAAATGTTTGGCGAGAGTCGATTGCCTAACGTCTGCGTAGGCAGAAATTGTGGGTCAACAGTTTTTGCCCACGCGACAGGTGGTTTTACCACAGGACAACAATCTCGGGTTACGATTCTGCGAATCATTTGGAATGCTTGGTCGGGATCATTTTGGTCACCGAAGGTCATCGGTTCTTTGGCGATTGGGTCTAGCCAATCCCCTGTGGATATGCCTTTTCTTGAGTTTGTCAACATCGTTTATTTTCAGTTTTGTTGCTCCTTGTCTTAGCCCAACCTGAATTAACGTGTTTTGCGTACCAGATTGGCAAGACTAAAAGAAATATTTGCATCCTCGTCTTCTATTCGTTCTTTAGGGAAGCTGTCCCATTCGGCTTTCTTTCAACAAATCTGATTTTTCCGCGTATTACTGCTGAAGCCATTTGAACATTTGCCCAAGAGGGAAAATACATAGCAAACGGTTACAAGTTCCAGGAATTCACTTTCTCAGATCACGATATCTTGATCGTGAAGTCAGACATCCGAAACGGTTTCATGTTTTCGCTTGATTGGACCTAATATGAACTGGAAAATTGGTTCAGTCAAAATGCAATGTGAACAAATTTTTGCAAAATCACTTCTCACACGAAAACAGAATAAATGGAAAAGCGTTTATAGGACATTCTCTTTGTCTAACACTACAGGATGTTGTTAAAGACCATACCAGTTTTTGCGGTGAAATCCCGGAAGCAACTTCCGGTTTTGGGTAACTTGCATACATTTTTTGAAAACCCCGCCAAATTGTGTAAGGATCCCAATTGTCTGTTTTGCCATTCAGGGCTTATTTTTAATTACATACATTTTTTCTATTTACCGTAAATTATAACATTCGACTCAACCCAATTCCCGAAAACAATAAAAATTCTAACGCATGGTCGTAGCTAAACCGAATTATTGACCATCTGAATCGAAAAAATCAACCAACAGGCAAAATGACAGATGTGCCACGTAAGATAACAGTTTTTCATCTCTAAATGTGTTCCCAGTAAAGATATTTTCGGAATAAAACTCCCCAAATGTTTCATTATTTGAACATTTCATAACCAACGTTACGTATTTTTATAAAATGTAAAGAACTACAAATCACACTCCAAGTTAACTCCTTCCGGTGTCTTCCCTGCTTGCTTTGGAACTCAGCACTCGAGAAAGAATCATGCTGTTCTGGTTATGGTTCAAAGGACCTGTCTATTGTAACTGTGTTACAAATAGCGATTGTGACATTGAGCCAAGTTTTTCTTGGGCACGAAGTGAAAAATCTCGTCACGTTTAATTAGCCGCTTGACCAGTTTGATTGGCTAACCGACGTGACATTTTGTTCAAGAACATCATCATCAACACTTTTAGCATGATCACTCTTATCATCATTTTTATCAAATGGATCGTCATCCAAATCGTACTTTAGCTATTTTTCAAGGAATATCATTGTTCTGATCTCCTTTGTAGTTTCCGTGCAATGCCGGCCGCTTTCAGAACGACATTTCTGAAACTCAATCCGATCAGTCATCCGTTACATGGTGTCAACGAATGATTTACGCAGTTTTTCGCTTTTGGGGTCCTTATGCACACGTGCTGTCTGACCAACGTGTTCAAGTTTGGAAAAAAAACCTATTCCTTTTAATATCAAATGTTTTAACAATTCAATATACTTATTGTGAATGATATAATATTAATAACACAGCGTTGTTGGTAGATGTAATGCGCCAACGTTTCGACTACCGTGGGTAGTCTTTCTCAAGGCAAGTTTTACAATCAAATGCATTACATCTACCAACAACGCTGTGTTATTAATATTATATCATTCACAATAAAAACCAATACATGGCGCATCGATTTTTCGATACACTCCTTACGTCGTTTGGTCCGGGAATTCAATATACTCTTATCTGTCAATCGATCTCATTTGGTTACATTCGACATGTGCCCAACATTCATTGATTAGGTTAAATCAGTTGTTCGAGAAAACCATAAAACGTTTTTTCTTCATATCTGTCCATCTGTGTATTGTTCTGATTTCAGTCGTATGTTCACATACGATCTGCCCCAACACTGCAATCAACATTAAATTGCATCACCGCGATTTCGGGCACTTGGCATCCATTCTGTCACTTTCATCAGGGATACATTTTAGACTAAAAATCGTTATTAATATAATGGGTCTTGCTTAAAAAGTTCATACTCAGCTCAGAAGACAAAACACCCAGCAAATGACGGATTATTTTGTTCTCGGTACTTTTATCAAGCAGGGCATAATTTTACCACTTTTCTAGCGAATAAAATAATATGGAATCCTATTTGTACACTATTCCGCTTGAGCTATCTCCATTAAAAGTTAAACTGAACATAATAGTTTTGTAAATGTAACCTCATGTTTAATAAACTCAGATTCATTCAAACACCCTGTATTTGTCTCTGTCCAATGAACGCACACCTGACATCTTACGTCTGTTTCATTTGATTTGTTGACCTTTGTGGGATTGAAACATGAACACATTAGTTGCATAATTATTACAGTTGATACAATAATGTTAGGCGTTTAGGCATTTAGCTGCAATCCTAAACTAACTTCCAACTATCACCTTTTCTGAGAAGTGTTGCACTCGTAGAACACACCTGTTGGAAAAGCAGTTTAATTTGGACTAAGCACTCTAATCCTGTGAACATAAATTTTACGTCCAATATGAATAACTGCATCCGTTTTCTGCAATGAGCGATGCATTTGCTGCTCAAGCCTAGAGCTTGTTTGCGATTTATGGCCTTAAATCTGCCCGAATGATCATTCGCACCGAGTAGTTTGTCTGCACTCAGTGCCGTTTCTATGCAAGGGCTATGCTTTCCTGCATTGTACCCTGCATTGCAAAACAGAGCACAAATTGCAAGGGTAGATAAGACCAATTCACGCACAAATGGACAAACAGATAGATATGTAACTTCGCCGCACGGTCACAGTTTAATGAAATCGTTTGTTTCACTTCATGCTAAAGAAGGATTTACATGAGTAAATTTCCGTTCCGTGGCTGTTCGTTGGAATCACCTGACTGACTGGTGTTTGTTCCGTTCTTTTCGGCCATTTACCAGCTTCAGTGCAAACGAACCGGATTTTCGGTCCGTGCTGATGTCTCACTATTATCTACTAAACAATTCGTCAGATTCTGATAATCTGATTTCTCAATTTGTTACAAGCTCTACATGCACACGCTGCCGGTAATTCAGCTACCGTTTAGCTAAGAGCGTCCCCGGTTTGGTAATCCAATTTGTGTTTGACCCCAAAGAGCACAGCTCTATAGTTTAAGTTGAAATAACTATCAAGAGTCTATCTGAAATGTACACGGATCATTTTTTGGTAGGGGAGACGCATATACCATTAACCGCAAGCCAGTTCGACATTTGGCGACACCAGTACAGTTGACAATGGACTCGATGAAGAGCACAAACTACAGTGATTTCCAATGCCCAGGACAAGAGCGTACTTGCAAAATTTCGCAGCTTATTTTAACCTGGTGCTTGCCACAGAAAGCGACACTGTTGTAAATTACGAAGGTGTTTAAGACTGGGCAATGCATACCCTCTGACTTTAAGATTAAACTGATACAACTACTTGAACTATTGCGCTTTCATTTTGTGATCGGAAGAATGGCGACTGAACAATAAAGGCTTATCAGGACAAGAAGTCATTTAGAAAAAAATAAAAAGGTCGATCCCATACCTCTAAAATCGTGTAACGAATCCATTCATACACGCCCGTTTTCTCGATGGTGTCATCTTTTCTCGACACTTGATCGATGTAGCTTTGTTATCAAATGTAAAACAGTACAGGCCTTTTGATGAAGGCCAAACGAGTTTCTTTGGGAGATAAACACCGAATATCTTGACAATTACGCAAATTAGCTGACGGACCAGATTATGAAATCTATAAAACGGTCAAAGGCCAGAAAATTGAGTTATTATGTCACGTTTACTGCCAAGACAAAATCACCAGCATATTCCGTCGTAGGTTTTAAACAACTTTTATGAAACAAACAGAGGAAGAGATAAAATAGTTGAACGACGCATTCCGAAGAAGATCGGTAGGGAACTAGATATGTCATAACTGACAAGTGTGAATTGGCATCTGTTGATGTACAGCGGAAATCATGTAACGGAACCGTTAAGTTTTATTCATCGAAAAAGTATTAACATTCAGTCCGTTAAGACTTTTATTTCGCAACAGATTCGGATGTGGCCACTTCTTTCCGAGTGCGCTCATTCATCTAGCCCCGCGGAAGCAGATGCACTGGTCACACGAGCAGGCATTTATCTAACCCCATGCGTGAACATCACTCGGTCTTATTAGATACACGCGCGATTAGAATATTTACTCGTCCCCTGTGTCCATAACAGGTTGCATTCAGTCTTCCAGCAGGTGTGACAAACATGTATTGTCCCCTCTCCATGGTTAGGAGCAAGCAAAACAACAGCTGTTAAATGCTTCTTAGCATTATCTTCTCAGGTAGTACTGAATTGCCAAAATTTGTCTGGAAGATAAAACTCCTCCGGTTCATTTGGTGTTCGGCTACCGGTTTGAGATCAGTTAAACGTGTGATTGCGTAGTCAGTTTTGCGTGGCGATAATTAAACACGCTTAGATATACACGTTTGGAAACCGGTGTCAGTCGTTACCGTTGTAAACCTCTAGTTTCCTTTATTAGCTTTCATTGTATTTGTTTCCGGATCGTGATAGGTACGGTCAACTGGGAATTCGCTTGTTCGTCCCACCGTTATTCTACCAATGTATTAGGTATTACACAGGTAGAATGTCGAGTTGGGGTCTAACAGGGTACCTACCCTGATTTGTGGAACTTTAAAAGTGCGGACCCCGTTTGTTCATGAGTTTTGCATACATCACTACACATAACGAGTCGGCTCACACTAACGAGTGGTTGAGGCGCAAAATCATACCCAACTTTTAAACCCCTATCTGAGCTCAGTAGATATGCGTTGTTGATGCACCTTTACAAAAATAACAATTATTTATCCTTCATTTCTCTATAAATACCTTCTAAAATTTCTAGTGCCTTCTTTTGAATGCTTTACTTCATAGTTCAACTTCGAAACGAACACGGACCGACCTGCGTGTTCCCTGGTTTAATCTAGTTAGGAGTTTGGCTAAATTTATTTGATTTGCTCTTATTTGGCAGGATCTTCTATTAAATTGGGAATAGCTAATTGATTTCATAGGGGATTTTGTTAATCCAAGCCGGATTACGTAAAACATGTTGGTCGCGGTAGATGAGTTCGATTGAATAATCGGTCTCGCTAAGGGATTTAGGGGTAGTGACGGTTGATTGTCATCGATTCACCAAAGCAAAACGTGGCGTTCATCATCTGATTAGATCTGTTCGTCGAAGTTCGGCGCACCAAAAAATGGATCCGAAAATCAAGCACTGTCAAAATGTAACCGTTCCTAACCATCCTGGTCTAGAGGCGGTACTGTAAGCTATTTTCAAAATGCGTCAAAATAGCTATTCCAGCTGCATCCCAATTCGACAAATTCAACCATTGAACTCACTGAATCTGATTACTGTGTGGTGACTTGAGCATCAACCATCAATCTGTCTACGGGTATACCGGCCGCTGTGTGAATTCGGCTGTATTGGCCATACCGGTTGGGGGTTGACTAGGAGTGCCCCAATAACACCATCCGGCTTGCCTATGAAATGAGTTACCAAAGAACACCATAAGTTCAATGGATGAACATTCGATCATCACGCAGCTTCATTCACAGTCATTGAAAGAGCTCTAAGCAAGTGATCGAATCTTCCCGGGAATCGCTTGAGATGCGCTGTTCATTCGGAACCGGTCTCAATTTGCAATCCGAAATTGATTACCACTGGCGACTGATTCGCGTTTTCCAGCTAAGCTGAGCAAAAGCATGAAGTATAAAATGGTTCACTATTTCGGTAGCTTGTCGGCGCAAGTGTTCATGGTTTTGGTACCAAACTCGAGACCAGAACTCCCTAACATTGTTTTGTGATGAACGAGGAATCCTTACCAAACAAATTCTTGCTATCCATTTAAAAAAACAGAAGGTCACGAGATGCCTGTGCAGATTAATAGTAGTTTCCTGTTTGCGAGCCTCAGCTGATCACGAAGCCAGACATAAATGTGTGCAGCAGAATTTTTTGGATCAAATATAAAATTGTTTTTTATTCCCTTGTCCTTTGAATGAACGGATGGAAAAAATGATTTCTTTTCTGCCCAGATTGTTGCTCCGGGGAGGAAAAACAGTGATTAAAAACTGCAGGTGTTTTCAGGAGATATATATGTCTAACGTAACCCATCAATACTGATATGAAAAACGATGCCCAAGAACTTTCATTTTCTAAATCAGAATATCACCACACAAGCAGAGCAAAACTAGGACGTGAATCGGGGGACATAAACAGCATGTCGCCTCTCGGTCTCGTGGTAAAATCCTCGGGTCTTAATGTTGACATTTTGGCCAAAACTTGACTTGCACTCAAACTGGATCATTATATCATACTTTAAATTTGTCCGTAAAATACTGCAGTTATTTTTTGACAATATAGTTTTTTGTCGAATCGACTGTCTTCTGGATGGTAAGCGAGCTCTCGGAGTTGTTTCAGATGCGGACAAGTTTTATTGAAAAGAGATTTGACAGAATAATTTCTATCCTTCAGTATAAGTTAGGGCGATTCGAATAGCACATGTCGTTTGCCACGAGGTTGGGAGCCACGATTTAATGAAATGCTTTGATCTTGTCAAATAGGATAGAGTTTGTAAACATCTGGTTCAGGGAATAGCTCGATTTCTTCAGAAGATATTGTAATTAAACCGTCTAGTTAGCGAATGATCTACTGACCGCATTCTTTGCATCCCTGCCAGAGAACATAATATGGTCAATCAACGTGTACTATCGAGAGGATGATTCAAATTAATTAAAATAACATACCTGAAAGTGATGAAAGAACTTGGTCACAGCAAAAAACAGCACACATTCAGGAGTCTTTCGAACAACAACGACTCCAAGACAAGTCACATGGAACTACAAAATGAGGGTAAGTATGCGGTCAGAACGGACCAGTCAGAGCAGAGTGACAGTGAGACCTACGATGTCTTGAATAGGAAGATTCGGAACTGTAGCGCAAGGGGGTAGTCACGTGAACAGTTGAGGTTAATCGCTGGGCGAAGTCGAATGATCAAGAGGCCTACCCATCAGATGGACGATGGTGACAGTACGGACTGGCTGTGTCTTGTTAATGAAGGTAAGGGCAAATAACAAGATAAACAATGGTGTTTAAGTGAAGATGACAAGGCAAAAAAGTACAAACTTAGTTAAGAGTGATGATATAGCCAGCCTGGACATCACATGAAGGGGTATAGCTGGACCAGCTGTGAATGACGATATTTGTCAAGACCGGCCGGTAAATCTTCTCCAAACAGCAGCCGTGGGTAAATTCTGAGATGGACCAGAGAAGTCTTCGTGATCTCTGACAGAAATGGCAGAAAAAGGACAATCGAAATGTGAACAAACAAAACGCACGAAGGCTCAGAGATTACGGAAAAAATGATCTGAACAACCTGACCAAATCAAGGACGATAACTAAGAGAATATAATGCATGGAGCCAGCACGTGGTCGAGGGAAACATAATTGCTCGGCTGAGTGTGGAGTTTACTCAGCGTAATCTGGAACTTCATACAGATTCTATTATTTTTGTCCCAACCTCAGTGACGGGGAGACTTTTAAGTTTATGGACAGTGTGTAAGCTATTTTGAATGTTTCCTGGTATTCAAATCCCCAAATAAATCTACTCTGGCTTTTCTAGCCTGAAATACCACAGACAGATAATTGACGGTCATATGAGTAGGCTGGATAGGTTCGAGGATCAGAAAATTGAAGCACGGCTTCGGCCGTCACTTTATTTTACTCCTGCGCGTTACCATCAGTGACCTCCTTGGGGTCTTATATGACTCTTTGCCATAGTTCCGATCATTTTCTTCTCGATCACATGTAGTTTACCGACTGGGAATCGTACTTTATGAACATGTATACAAACCTAAGCAACTCTGTGTAATGCACTTCAGGAGCAAACTAGTCGTGACAAATGACAATCTATGAATGAAGTAGCTTGTCAATAAGAACGGCATGGGATAGAAAGCAAAACTAAAATGATGTAACTTCAATAAATCTTTGGTTGTATTGAAATCAAATGAAATCTGGAATCCGTCAGCAGATGTAGTCGTCTGAGATGGAAATTACAACCTAGCTGAATGCCACAAATGAAGTTCTTTTCAAACGTGACATTTGGAGCTGTTCGCCAACAATAGTCATTTAAAACCAGGCCATTTAAGTCAATGTGAACTAGCAAATCAACGACAAATCATCCGTGTTAAGAGATGATAAACTCAGAGATCCGATGAGAAAAAAATCGGTTTAGTTATCCCCAGTATGGAGGTCGTCTGGAGTCGCCAGAAGTGAACCGGGAAATTAAAATCGAGGTGGCCATTTAAGGCACATATTTCGCACAGGGTTATTTTGCTCAAAACAGCAGTACGTGTGCAGAGTACTGTTGTTTGTTTGAGTCATTGAATTATCTTATCTTCCTTGTTAACCCTGTTTCAAGTAAGCGTTCCTGTTCCAGAATACTGCTTGTTATTAGCGTGATTTCAAAGACCATGTTGACACATTTACTATGTGTATGCGGTAGACGTGCATGTGCATTTCATTTCGACTAAACAAGATGCCAATCAAAGACGTTTGCCGCCACCTAACTTGTCATCATCCGCGATCAAGTTACGCTGTCAGTGGCAGTCCGATGATCAAAACCAAAGCATTTGGATAAGGTCGCTGCTGGTTCGAGTCCTATCATTTCTGTTTTTTGCCAGCTATCAGCCTGGTACCGGAAATGATACCTTTCGCCATATTTTTACGGAGCCTCTTTTTACCACGAAGTGCGCAAGAAATACTGAAATAAGTAAAAACTTTCTGTTACGGACATTTTCATGTTTGCGCCTCTTACACACAATAAAACTTAGCAGCAGCAACACGGTACTGCTTCCGGATAGACTAGCGAAAAAGAAAATGATGAACAAATGGCCATCTGTATACCGTCCAGGAAAAAATGAGTTTTCCACACGATAATTAGCACACGTGCTTTGTTCCACGGTTAGTTATACAAATGACTATTTCCGTTGCCAACATGGATTGGGCAAACAGATATTCCGTGCACAATCATGCATTGCTTATTGATTTTCTGGAAAACCAAAACTTCAGAAGGTAAATTTGGTACGCTTCTGACTAAATGCCTTTTTTCTAATAGTCCAAACAAAGCTGGGCTGGAATCAAATAGACTAGAAGTGAGATTAGTGGTTGTAATGCTTCCCCGTCCTAAAGAGCTGTTATGCCTGTTATGGCTGGCGAAAAACCGTCGGGATTTGGTCTCTCTAGATTCAGCATCCAGCATCGTATTTGCTTCATTTATTCGCAGGACTGTCTAACTACGTTCCGGGCGAACATAAACAGGTGCCTTACTAGATAACGGTTACCCAGATAGCATTGACTCGAAATGTTTTCCTCGCAAAACCCTTTATCCAAGTCGACTGTTTTGTGCTCCTTTTTCTGCTGATTCGGGGACCGCTATGCATGTATAAGTATATATATTCACGCAAAAAACTAGTTTCCCCAAATCTGTCCTTTAATTCTAGTTTGCAAACTAAGTGAAATTATCCACCCAAAAACGCCTGATCCACACTAGCCAGGGTTTCCTCGATTTACTTTAACCACCACATGCGGGGAAATCCGTTTGCCAATTACCTCACTCACACACACACACAAACACAAACAAACACAAATTGTTTAACCCACCACCCCTCCAGTCTGGACCGGAATTATCAAACCCGTTTGGAAACTTCAATGGTGGCGAAGAGCGTTTTAGCCGCAGAAAGGAACGTAATTGAGTCGCTTTCATTCGGCAAGCCCAAACCAAAAAAAAGCCTGTTTATTACCGTGCGGAATGGGTGGGATCAAGAGGATCTGTTGTTTCGATGATCAAAAATCATTGAAGGTGCACGTGATTATCATTCGACGTTTCGCATCAAAATCAACTAATCTGATCAACAGATGGCCGCATTGGCAATACAACATCAGCTGGCGCTGTCAATTAAAAAATTATCTCCGGATGGTTGATCGTTATACATCAAAAAGGTAAAACGAGGCTTTTCAGGTTGTCCAATATCGGAAAGTCGTTACTGTTCAGCACAGGGTGACTGATGTTTATAGACTCACGCAATTCACACAGAAAATTCCGTAAAAGTCTCATCGTATGGATAGCTTAGAGTTGGGGAAAACGATCAATGAAAAGGGGATTGGAACACAAGATCACATGGGCCGTATTTTGTTGGCTAAAATTTCCTGAAATTAGTAACTTTTCATTGGAATGAAATATTAGCGCTTTTACTCTTCACGAATTTGCACTAAGCACTATGTTCGGACATCTGTTTGGGCTACTGTGCAGCAAAAACAGAAAACCATCTTGCCACTTGAATTCGGGTTGAAAGCGATGAGCTTTCGTTTGGCTCACTACGTTTCACAAGACGTTCGGGTAAATATTCCATACCGCCGAGCACTCGATCTTACCGTGACTAACACGCTACCCATGAAACAATATGTAGTCAAGTTAATCGGACATTCTAGGCCGAGTCACTGGTCGTTTCGTAACATCTTGTGTCTATTTTTTCGCCTTATTTCGTAATTAGCAGAGTACAAAATACTTAATTGTATGGGAAGAATGATGTTGGTGATTATTGTGATGATTGTTTTGAAGACTAAACAAAATTCTTATTAGGGAATTGATAGTTCTACCAAGATTTTAGGCGGAACTCTTGAAATCTAATTTATGCTTTAGCGTGACACTTTTTTCGTGCGCAAACGATGTATGCAAATCGAATAAAAATTAGCAACAGCTTTACAAATATTCTGTGTTTTATGCTCTACACTCCATGTGTTTTTAAAAGATACATGAGAATGGATCGGTTGAATCGAAGTAGAACTAGTTAAAAAAGGAAACATGGTTGTGATTTCTTCGACAAACATAAGGGGACAGCACGGCTGAAAATTCAAGATCTACACTTAACAAAACATGACGTGCAGTGCTTGTTCTTTATTGTGACATTTGCAATTATCGTTAATTTGGTGCATTGATGTAGAGTTCTGCGAAGATCTTTATTTTCCAGTAAAACCAGCCCGGGATAAAGGTGTTCGTCAACTCGGATTATTACCGAACACTGTATTAGAAAACATTGTGTTAAAAAAATAAAAAAATTCACACCTATTGACAACCGTTCGCAGATTGCGTTATGGTCACAACCAATCGTCTGATTAGCCCAGTGACATCCATGGGCCATACAGCCTCCTGTGGATTCCACAGATGTTCTTCAATGAAAGTCTGAGCTTACGTACAATGCTTCTGTTCTCGAAGAAGTTTACCTGCGATACAATAAGGACAAATATGAGAAAGGCTTTAAACGCAAAGGAATATCTCCTCGGCACTTTGCCTTGAGCATATATATATATATATATATATTAGAGTTGAGAAGGCGTACACTGAGTTAATACGTTTATTGTGACGTTTTGATGCAAACTAGGACTGGTTGTCAAACATGAATGAGTGATATATGTATATATATATATACACATGTATATATATATAACACAAGTGGACCAATCTCATCAACACCTAAACACGACAGTGCCCAGCATAGCATTCATCAAGAAGGAGGAAAAAGACTTGGTTCTATCGTTTCTCGACGTCCTAATTATGAGGCAACCAAACAGGAGCATAGAGACAACCGTCTACAAAAGCCGACGACAACGGACAGCATATTCAATTTCAAAAGCAACCATCCGACCTGCCACTTAAAGAGCCGTGTGCGTACCCTGTTCCATCGAGCCGACACATTGCCGTACACAACACGTACGGAAACAAGAGCAGTCTAGGTTGTTCAAGTTATTTGCTGCCAATGAATATCCAAAATCTTTTATCAACGCCTGTATTCGCAGAAAACAGATGGCAAACACAAAGAGAACTAAGTCGATCGTGGTACTTCCGTACATACGGGGAGTATCCGAAGCGGTCGAATGCATCCTACGCCCACTAGATATCACAATCGCCCACAAGCCGACCGGCACTCTGGAATCTACTGTATTCAACGGAAAAGATCGCGTCGATCAGCACGACCAACCAGGGGTAGTTTATACCGTCCCATGGCTCGGATGTGACAAACAATACGTCGCTGAGACAAGCAAACAGTAACGCGCACGCTTGCACGAACATAGCTTAGCCCTATGACGCGCTGACCCACACTCACAGATATGGAAGCAGTGTGCACAAACAGGCCATGAGATCAACATCAACAACACAAAGGCAGTCGGCCGGGCAAACAGAAAGGGGGAGCGACTGATTCTCGAAGCCCTCCACTAGAATTACTCGTTAAATCGGTTTGTCGAGATTGATAAAAGTTACGCCATCTTAACAAGACCCACAAAGCAGAATAGAGAGACAAATCGACAGACAGTGCACCAAAATGAAAGGAACTAGCGATCACATTTAATAACTCACTGACGTTTGGCAACGAATCCAAGTTTGGGTCGAAACGTCGCAATAAACGTCATAATTCAGTGTATGCTTTCTTATCTCTAATATATGTATATATGAATTCACATATATATGTATATTCAAAGATTTTACGGTCCGATTTGCTTAAATTACTTGACCTGACTGCATTCACTAGTATAATTTGACAAACGCATCCATTCACACCTAAACCAAGAACCGCGAAATTTTCATGTGTTCCGTCATCCGCGATAACGGAAAGACTGCTCATTTTCAGCCGTGTTACCCACTACTTGGCGCATGAGTATTTGATGAGCTAAAGATGAGAAGAAATTTCCTCGTTTTCAAATTCGTTTTCACACTTGGCGCATACAGTCTGTCCATGCAACTACATTTCTTGAACCGAACTGAATTGTTTACTCCAGTGATAGAACTTAATATTGATCTGAACTCATTTTGCATAACATTCACGCCGACTCGAGCATAAACAAGTGCAATATTAGTTTTATTTATCCTATTTTAAACATGGATTCTGTTAAAAACGAACAACAGACCTCTCATCTATGACCTTCAGTCAGCTTTCGTGTATCCAAAGTCATACAACCGCAAATAGCCTGAGAACCGTTCCATCACAAACGACTGGATGTTTGTTTGCGCTCTGAGTGATCACTGACTTCCAATTTTTTATACTGAGCATTGTTAGAGGAGAGTGTTCAAAACCGTCAAGCAATTTTGGAAATTCCCCGTGATTCATCAATGCACAATGAAAGCTTGTTTTGTTTTGAACTTACTACGTGGCATTTCGAACCTTACGAAAACGATCATCTGTTTCACAAGAGAAACGTAGAAAGTTTTTGTTTATTGGAAGTACATTTGAAACGCCTTCGATTTGGCAATTTAGGGCTAAACCAGGATCAAGTTACTATCAAACATGGCATTCGTCCACGTGTAAACAGCACACAAACCGGTTGTGTGCAAGGGGGCATTCGTCACTAGAGATGTACTACCATCAACCAAAGTTAACTACACATCCGGTTACCAGTTGTGTGATCGTTACCCCATTAATCACCCGCGGGTTATCAAACACATTCCATTCGAATTACACTAATCAATAATTCTGAGATGCAGAGTAATAGCAACTACTTCCTAACGAAAAATCCGCTCAAATTGTGGAACAATTTTTTCCCGTGAATTAAACCGATCCAACCGGATTTTATACAAATGCTTTTGTAAAACGTTGGGGGGAAATGCGCTTGTAAACCCTTGGGGCAGTGGTCAGCCACAACACTGTCTTACGCATCTGGTATGAGTCATATTTGTTCAAACTACCAGCATAAATTCAAGAAACCAGTATTTTTCGGATACATTTGTGTTGTGCACAAACAATTCGGTTTTATACACCTTCTGGACTATTTCATTGTCGGAATCTATCGAATACTGGACACTGGTATTATATCTTGCCTCAAATCTGGCTGGCTTTATAGGATTCAACTTTTGTCAGAGGTTTAAAAAAATTCCCGCGAAGCCTAATTAAACATCCACGTTTCTCAATCCGCCTAATTCACAACGATACATAATGTCGACCGGGATCACTGATAGCCACGGGAGGGTGGCGCATTCCCGTCAAATTGTTTCATATCGGTCACTGAATGTGTTTGTGTGTTTGTGTGTGTACGTGTGTATCAAACGTTCTGCTGGTATCTCACGTACAGGATGGCAAGCCGTGAGTCAGAATTTGGACCTTATTGCCTTTTGGGTCACTGCGTGTGCAAGCAAATGTATGGACATGCACATTCGGAGACTGAAGTGATTTGTAATTACTGCGAGTAACTAATTTTATCGATGCTCTCTCGGACTGCTTATGTGGGCCGTAATAACAGGCTGCTATGCCAAATCTCTAACCACACGTAATATTGTTATTTCTATTTCATACTGGCACGAGTTAGACTGCTTGGAAGGGATCATGTTTGCCAAGCTGAGTTGCGCGTTTTAATATTCCATTTTAATCACAAAGGCTTATTGCGTTGAATGTGAGAGATTAAAAAGGGAACTAGGAATCTCGTCTGTTTGTCTGTGTGCTTCAGCAGCTTTTTGAAATGGATTGTTCCATTCCACTATTCTTTGAATTGACTTTTCTGGTAGAATCGTCACAAGTGGGGAGGTGTCCCGGGAATTGTGCAAACACATCCCATGGGACAATGAACACGGTGTAAATGAAGGTGAAATTCTATTGGGATATCGAATTTTTTTTGTGTTACGTGTGCATATGCTCTACCCCGAGAATTACGGCCAAGCTTGTTACTCGTGAGCAAAAGCAATTTACTTATTGTAACGTTCTCGGAAAAGCAGACGTTGCATTTTTCTTCAGACCTCGCGTTGCACAATCAACCGGTTTATCCAACAACTATCGCGTTCACAATTTGCTCCATATAGCACATCCAAGAAGACTGTCACTCCTACGAAATTCTGCAATGTGCAGTGTGAATTCAAATCATTCATAGTTTAGTGAGTATGCCTTGTTTGAAAATCGATACCAGAAGGGAGACTGTGTGCATCCTAATTGTCGACATAGAATCCATAGATATTTCAAATGGTAGCGTAGAAAATGGAGCATCACAGCATCATGGGGAACCGGTACTCACTGAACAACGAATAGACGTGTTACTAAATTCTAAAAGGCATTTGTGAATCGCTACTCCATCTCGAACTGGAAGACGCGTCTCACACTGAGGTCTTATCGACCATAATTTACCGGTTAACCTCGCCGAACATGGAGAAATGAGTCCTAGTTTTGGATGCTAAAATGTTGAACTGTAGCATTTTGGGTCACAAGCAGCCTATCGTCTTTTGCCATAAAAGTGTGTGACTGTTGTAGAACGGACCAAAATGCTACAAACGATGACAAACCAGAGTTCTTTTGATTTTGGTGACGGCATCTTATCCCTTCTTTGTCTACACGTAAATGACGAACTGGTAGAAATTGATCTTGCTTCCTCACTCCCATAGTTTTACGGACATATTTACGTTCTGTTTCATTTCTGTTTATTTTATCACGAGACCTATTGGTACCTGTTCGTGTTTCTCCCATAAATTTGTCTTGCCGCTTGTGTGTTCGAGGTGGAGATTCAACGTTACCCGCTTGTTTAAGTGGACAATCTGACTTGACCTTATTTAACACTGCAATGCAAATTAGGAAATGCAAAGGAGCCATCCATTGTTCAGAATTTTACATGCAATCAAGATCAAATGGTGCCGAACCATAGGAAGGAAGTCCGGCTAGTTTAGGGGCAAAGATGTTTGACGCACTGTCATTTGCTCAGGCTAGACAGCAGCAAATGGGCACCGAAGATGACTCGTAAAATGAATGACACATTCAAAAACCTTCTGATTATGTTTGCTAAATGGCGTGAAAATATATTCCCATGAAAGACTGCCCATTAATGGATAGAATAAAAAGAACTCGTTCAGCAATAAACCAAATAAGCGTAACTCACAAAATAAACTCGCTGAATTGTTGTGACTTCCTAGTCTTCGCCTTTTCGGTAGTCATTGCAACTACGGTAATTAGGGATATATAAATAACAAAAACATGTTTTATCTGTCCTCTGGTTATCCGTGACCGAACGATATCTTATTGGGTCTGAAATGCTGTTAGGACCCCTAAAAATTTAGGATGAATTCAGTCAGTGCATGTTATTCCAGAATTGTCCAATGAATACACCCTAATGAAACAGCCAACAAAATCAGCTTTGCTTGCAGTTATGTTGACGTGCCACCTTGCACTAGCCAAGGCCAGTTATGCAGCCTATGTGCTCGTCCGCTTCCTCGCATCGGTTGCCTCAACAGTGACAGCCAAGTTCCACCAGAACAGCGAACTGGAAGTTGCTTGCTGCCGCAATTCTTCGTCAAACAGAATTTCGCATTTTTCGGATTGAAATATACGTCACGGACGATTATTAATTTAGTCGTCTTTGTTGCGTGTCGCCCTTGAGTTTCATCCCATTATCAATAAACTAGTTAGAATGGACAGGCTGAGACGAACCACGTGATACTATCATATTACTCCTCATTTTTCCGCATGGACACGAGAGTATGGTTCAATTAGGACGAGACATTTCCTCCACAGGGACTTTCAGGGGCACACGGAAGATGCATCTGTCAAACGGCCGTCCGCCGTCCAGAATCACCCATAATGTTTTAAAGTGCTAGGACATTATCACAAGGAAACTTGTGACAAGAAAAAATGTTTTCCATTGGACTCCAAGAAATCAAAGCAGTTGACGAGAAGCAATTCAACTTGAGAATGAAGACAATTCGATACGCTATATGCGCGAAAGCGTCTAATTGCAAATAACGTCACATCAGTTCAGTCCGTTGCAAAAACGATAAGGAGTATTTTCAGATCCAGACTAAAATATGCTAGATAAGGTAAAAAATGGACCTACTATAAATCAGTCATGCTACTCTTAAGAATTTGCATGAACACAAAATCAAATTAAAAAAGCTTATCACGTGATATGCATGCAAATTTAACCATGTTGTTCACTTTTCGCTCCGACTACACAAGAACAATTTACCATGCGAACAAATGTAGCTTGAGTCGAGACACGGTAGTTATTGGATAACATTGCTGGATACATTTTGGAAGATATATAAGAAAGCACAGCAAGGAAGGTTGATCGGTCACGGTTAAACAACTACGCGAAATCTTGAAGATAAGTGATGAATAATCGGGAAGCATTAACTGGTAGAGCGTTTCGCCTTGACAAAAAGACAACCAAAACGGTGCAGTCATCAGTAAAAATAGTCGACTGATTTGATGTCTCTGAAAGATTTTGGAAGTCAGAGACAAAACTTAGTGCTTCAAGACCACCTAAGAAGGTCTGAAATATTTTGAATGACTGAATACAGACTTCATAAAATGCATCTATTAATAATATCAATAAAGGTAGTAGGTTAATCAAAAGCTTCAACTACAATGGATTAATTGCCTTCGGAATATCTGGCATTTCGTCGGTTTCTGCAATGGGTGCCCAGCTGTACTGGGCAAAGTGGACACGCCTGCTGAAAGATGATTCTTGTTTGTTGGGTCAACTGCCGCATTTGCTGATTTGCTTATCTTTCTCTGATCCTTATAAATCACGTCTCGCTGCATTTCAACTAACTTTGTGCGGTAGCTTTCGGTCAGTAATTGGATGGTCTCACACACCCTACTGACCGTCGATCTCTTTTATCCCTAACTTTGCCATAGATCAGCTCACTAGATTCACAGATAATCCGGCAGGAAAACTCTCATTATATCAGCTTCGCTTCGTCTAATCTTTTGAGCACATTGCTCAGCCGCGACGGCATTCGTCTTAGATATCCGTTGACTAGCCTGGTTTGATTGGCCCTATCGTTTGTGTGAAGCTACTGCGCTGTGCTGCTTTTTGATTGGACTGATCTTGGATAATTTACTTGCGTTTACCAACTGTCGTCAAGATTTGACCCACTGCAGGTGATTTTTATCAACGATACCCGAATACTCGTAAGTGTTGACCTTTGGAGTGTTTAGGTGTACTGCACCAGAAAATCCTAACCGAGAAGAAATGTGACGTCTTCAACAGAAAACCAAATGCAAATGAGAACAATTCCGTCGTCATTCCAAGAGATTTCTTTACATATTTGAACAAGGCGTATACCACTGATAATTTCTAAATCGATCTATTTGTGGAACAAAATTTTTGGGTTTACGAATCCCAAAAATCTCCAGCCGTCGATGCAAAAAAGCAACTGTATGCATAATCGATCTATGAATTTGTTTGGGGATGGTCAGACACGAATTGGAGTACCACAGTTCTTAATCCCGACCGCAAATACCACGTGGCGCAGCGTCGCAGCTGTAGGCCATGTAACACAAAGCCTATGCCATCTGCCCGTGTCTGATGTGTGTTTGTTCCGACCAGGAATCCCGGGATATTCTGGACAAGCAAGTCTGCCATAATACAGATGTCAGGCACAATTCGAAATCAAATACACTTCTCGGAGTAGGATGAAACGTTTAATCAATATTGGGCGAAAATTGGTCTGAAGACATTTTCTGAATATATGTCTTTTTATTTTTCCGGAATAAAAGTTGACGGATCACCTGACCAACTCAGTGGTACGTGGTTCTTAAAACCAAGTTGGCACCGTCTCGGGAACTATTTCGAGCTAATTTGATTCACACCATTGGCATTTGAAATTGCGTGATTGTACTAGCAATCAGCTGTGCCTCGACGTAACCGCAACGAATTTCATCATTTCAAGAGAATCGATTTCCTTCTGATCGAATAACGAGGTTTCTGAAAGGAGTTTGTGTATTCTACCCGCCCACATTATTCCCTGCTAGCTATAACGTGTCATACGTAATGATACACCTTACATGAGATTTGCCAATGCTCACTGTGATCGTTTTTCGTCGGAGCCTAGTGCCAATTGGAAGATAAGATCTGTTGTACAGATCTCACGTTGCTTGCCTGATTTACCATACTTCAAGGACAGAATTTCCCCCTTCCACACACACATACACACACACACAAAATGCACGGAGGCGACGATTTATGCGAATTGTGAAACGGACACACGTCAAGTGCGGCTTGAATACTGCGATGATGAATGCGACTTCAGACACAGTTTCCTTCTTCTTCTTTTTCGTCATCCAAATCGTGCTTGATTCAATACACAAATCCGTTTTAATCTGTACAGCCGTGTAACAGGAAAATGCAACTTGGGGTTGAACTGTGAAAAACAGGCAAGTGAACTTTTCTGTATTTGTTGGAAAAATATGGACATTTGGTTGAATTGATTTTTCGAGGAACGAACATTGGTGAAATTATCCCACCAGTAATTGTCAACCGCTCCCGATGTTGGAATGTTGTAGTGACTACCTAGTGTTCGACAAAAAGATATTATCAATACTGATATCACTCAACAAACTGGCTGTCTTATCACACAAAGTTACAAATAAATACCAAATAGTACTCTGCTATTCTTTTCACTTACTCCCAGTGGTGAGAAACAAATCGCGAGGAAATTATGGCAGTAGAATTGACCAATTCGGGGAGATTTCATCGAAATTTTCAAGGCTTTTGTATCGGGCGCCACGGGAAATTCGGCTTGTTGATGAACGTTACTGTGGCTATTTGTTACAAATAGAACAAAGACTGAACCGCACATTGGGAATAGATTCGCCCGCATCGATATTCTAACTCATACATGTTTTGATTAGCAGCAACCAATGAAATCCATTTTCAGTTACGTAACGTGATAGAATAAGCAACTGGTTCCACTCAGTCTACTTTGTCATACTTGGACACGTCCGGTGGTTCGTTCATTATTCAATAGGTGATATTTCGACTGGAGGACAAACGATATCAATTGCGTGCCCGTCAAATGCTCGGATGATGCGTACAAGTTTCCGCTCTTTAAGCTCTAATAATGAATACCACGTAAATAACTGCACTGCAATCTGCGGAAAATACCTAAATGCAACAGTGGACTATAGGTTTTATATTTATTTATCGGAACACAAAATCACCTACTGCACCGTCCTCTAATCCGGTTTTGACAATACCTGGTTGGTATAGATTTTATCCAGTGCAATACGTGAGCGTTGGTTAACTATGCTCACATGATGCACACAGTTGCACAACACCGTTAGACATTACGTGGCGATGATATCTGCCGAATTTTGACCAAGAATGATTGTCCAGTCCGCTCTTTCTGACGAATGTTTCAACTGACATTACGTGCCACGGCATCGAGCCTTTTGTGTTACAATACTTTATTTCCATATTTTACGTTTGCTGATGGAAAGACCAAATGGATGGTGATTCAGGGAGTTTAACAAATAAGCACTCTTCCTCGTGATCGTAAACTTCTCCTGTTCATCGTTTTTACAAAAAAACGTTCAGTCAAACTCGCTCTCGCTTCCTCGATAAAGCAAGCTGTGATTTCCATCCTTTTTTCTGCATCCACGTATGTCATTTGTCGAGTCTCGCAAAACACTTCTAATGCTCGTTGAGCTATCCGGGAGGAAGGTGGACGAATCTCAGCATGTATTAGATGATTTATGCCATGCGAGATAGCATATCACATAAATTGTATCTCCCATATGAGGGAAGATATGAACTGTGCGACTTTTCCCGGTTGCTTGAGTAACCAGATAGATCGAAATAATTTGTTATGATGACGATATAGGAAGTTAGGCAGTCCAGGTGGTATAAAACCGGATAGAATTAAAAAAACAAACAAACATTGTGCTGCTGCACTCGTCTATTTTTGAATTTTTCACAGTCAATACTGGCACATTCACAACAGACCAATTGCACTTAAACACCCTGGTGATGCCACTTGACTCGATCGATATTGCGGTAACGATACGAGGCGCCTCGAGACTCAAATATTCAGACTATTTATTTATTTTTAAAAGACTCAATACGTACCTTAAAAATGCTATCGGAAAATCATCGAAGGTGTCTTTCTTTCAAAAAACGATAGGTTAGTGAGGTTAGAACGTAGGATAGGAAATGGGAAAAATTGTACTGTAGCCAGATTAGACGAAACAAAGAACTCTATTCCAGTGGATTTTGCTACATGATGATCTACTCGGACAACATTGGCCGAATTCCAACCGTTGAAATTCGTCTCCCCAGATTAGGTCTATAATACTGCATAAAGTCATAAGGGGGAAAATTAATTAAATTGTTATTGACTATTATTCACCTAGTTCCATATAGTACGAAACAAATCTAGGGCAGTTATATGCTCATGACTAGGATAGTCAGAATAATGACACGTGAAAGAGAACAATGGGATTCATTTAATTCAAACTATCAAGAAGCGCCGGAAAAACGAACAAAATTGCAATTAAGTATAATGAAACTGTCGAATTTTATGACAAATTTTACAGGAATTCGAAAACCGAAAGAGAAAAGACCATTCAAGTCCATAACTGTGACCAAAATAAAATTTATCATATAGGGCATTAAACAATTATTTATTTGTCTATTTAGTTACTGGCAATTAAAGATGTCTCCGATTAACTGACACCAACAACAACAACGACTGGCAACCACAAAACGAACAGTAAAAATGAATAGTACAATAGCAATACCTCCCGTTTCTGTTATATTCGCTACGACCGTGCAAATATCCAGTACAAAGCCAGCTGAGAAAACTGTTTAAACCGATGGGCTACACTAGATACATTTAAATGTAGCCTGATTTGTTGTGTATCACCCAGCGTTGCTATTGCCGTTGTCATTTAAAAGAAATTAGTAAAATACAAACTGATTGCTTAGAATAATCATTGTATCCTCTATATTACACGCAAGCACACAAATACAGGCACACAGAGAGATATCAGCGGAATTCAAGACGATCGTAGTAGCTGTAATGGAAAAAACATAAATGCACCCTGAAACGTTTTCCAGTTAGCAACTCACACCGCCAACCGCCACAACTTCATACAGTACTGGTTGGGAAAGCAAGTGAAACACTATAAAGAAGCAGTGTGTAGCGCCAGATTAATCTTGTCAGTTAGCTAAAAATGATTCTGTGAGCGATCTATTTTGGGATGAAGAAATCAAATTAGAGGTACGGTTAAACTGGTACCAACCCAGAGACGGGAATTTCAACATCCATCCTTGCTGACCCGCTTTTAGGGGTGAAAACATCATCGCAATTTACTGTGAATTGAGAACTTGGGTAATTTCACACCCAGAGAGTGTCACATCTCCATCCACTTTTTGGCATACGGCAATAGCTGCGTTCTGTGCGTTAGTCCCCCGACGGGTAATCGGCAGCTATCCAGCTGTGCTCACCACATGCGTAGACAAATTCCCAAACGTGTTTATCAAGTTTTGGACTAAGTGCGTATTGTTTGACGAACAAATTTCACTTTCCGCTCTCGCCGGTTGCAATTGTTCGTTTTTTTGTAGTAGACAAACAAATTATAAATGGGGAAATCCGGGAGCCATTCATAGCCTTGTTGTCCCATCTGTAGAGCAAATAACTACCGGATTTTACATTAGATCTAATAGTGTCAGCAATGAAGTCACCGTAAGAATTTAGGTGCGTCTACATCAAACGTAAATTCAAGTCTTGACATGAGGTGTTCTGTTTGACAATTTGTTTTCCCTTCAGCCGGTGCTAATTATTTAATATTTCTAGCATGGTCACCAGTCTGATTTTTGTTTGCCATAACCCGTGTTCACGGAGGATTACAATAGTTTCGACATCGTTGATGAAGATTGTGAGAACGAACAAACCTTCATTTATTGATCAGTCAATAAACAGGGCCTATTTCTCTCGACCGTGAGAAGACTTTTGGCTTACAAGTTTTTCATGTTCAGCTACTCACGGGGGCCTGGAATATTCTTCAGTGATTTATATGTTGTCCAAGTAGTACACTGCGAACTCGTTGCTATGATCTGCCGATTGACTTCCTTTCCTCTCCGCTAGCTTTCTTTGTATGGCTATATCGCTTTTACAGGTCGATGCAGTCACCAGATAACTCATGTCGTGGACTGACAAGTCTACTTACGAACCCCAGCTCGATATTCTCATGTTGATATAGCATTGCACTTTGTAATACGGAAATCGGAAACAGGATTCCTATTCACGTCAACTAAGCACGGAGAATAATTTGGTCCGAGACTGCGGCAGCTGATGAACTGCCGTACGATCTATATTGGATGTGTGCAAAGTCGATCAACCGTTTCGCAGAGACATCAAGGAGAAAAATGTTCAAAGGTTTTTCGCGTGAGACCTACCGGCGTTGACAGGAGGCATGAAGACGCACGCAATGTAATCCGTTTGCTTCGATTCTCAGATTTCCGAACTTCATGCCACAGATGATGTGAATGTGAGTCACATTCCGAAGTGCGCCAATCTCTTTTCTGTCCAAGGCTGAGTCCCACAATGAGTTCGTTGCTTTTTGATTTATGCACTAACTGAACGGGATTATCGGGCCTCAAATAGAAAACTATAAGGCGTTTAAGATTGAGCTGAATTTACCAAGCAGAAAAACAAAATGCACCTTTTCGTCCGTTGGGACAATTACTCAAATCCATTTCCGGTGGGCTTGAAAGCGGGAAGATCTTTGGAAAATGCAGTCCTCATGTGAGGAGCATTAGTGTCCTGATTGTCTATTCATTTGAAGGAGCATGCCTTCCTCCTAATCAGAAGTGCTTAACTAAGGGTAAAGCTTTCAAATTTCACTTCCAAATGATAGTTTTGGAACAGTTTGAAGCAAGCGGCCCCCAACGGACACGGTCAAATACGCTCTGAACTGGAATGTAAATAGTGTTCTGGTATGACTGATCTGCCACAACAGAAGTCAGTTCCGTTCCAGCTATGTTAAATGATCAATGAATTGTGCGAAACGGTAGCTGTTCACTAACTCGGCATGGTGGAAATACCGCACAGCTACCGTCATCCGTGTTTTATTCCTTCGCCGATCGAATCTTGAGAAACGTTAATGCTGGTGATCGGAACATCGCCAACTTCGTACCTATTTCGACTGCACAGTTCAACCGAACAATAAAATATTACATGACAACTGATTCCGGTAATTTAACCCAACTTCGGTCAATATAAAGTGAATACAGAATGAATGGTCATATTAAGCATTAAAGTTAAGTCATCGATCAGCGTTGTTTTTAGGTATTTTTCGCCGTAATTATCGGTTTGCAAACGTAACCATTGAAAACGTAGGCAGTCACGTCCCAGTTTTCGTAACGAATTCACGAAAATCGTTATTATTGTAGCCCGAACACTCAATCATTGGTTTTGCCTCTCATCAAGGTGTACCCACTATTTTTGATTTGAACATTTGACAGTGCTTCATTTTCTTTCTATCACGATTGACGGAAAACTCCAAGTAGGTTCAAATTCTCCAGCCGGTTTCCGTTCTTTCAGACGAACCAAGGAACGTATTCAGCGAAATGACTCGCAAATACCAGATTTGTTTCGAAGCGCAAAGTTTCAGGCTACTAACGTCGACAACTTACGAGAAGTGTCATTCAGCATGTTGCTGAGGTCCAAACCTTGAGGTAATGCTACTGTGACGGTTGATGCAAGAAGTAAGATAAAATGCAGTGTTGTAAGGTGAAACGGAAAGACCGGTTTGTGTGTGTGTGTGCACGGATGTAAACGTAAAAATCAAACTAAATGGTTGAATTTTCTTCAAAAGTGGTAGGAGCGAAACGAAATGGTCGAGCTGCGGTTCTGTTTGTATGCGCCCCGACCTAATCAACGATGTAGCCAGCAAAATGGTTTCATTTGTTTTGCAGCAGTCTGGTTTTCCCCTCGCATTCTTGATGTTTCTAGTCTGACCGGAATACGTAAAGAGGCAGTTGGACTAAACGTTCACAATTACGAGGGATTTGTGTGGCTGACTAGAGCAGCCCGGATGAACCGAACAGGCCTCGAACTTTCAGCCGTTCGTGCACATCGAGTGGATTCAGTAGCTGTGCCTATCAAAAACAGCCCACTGCTTTCGATCACACCGTTTTCGGCAAACAGGTTTTGGATTTATTCTCTATCTACCTTCCACATTATTTGTTTTTCGATTCATGGCTCCGGACCGATTTTGACACAAGCCCAATCGATTAGACAAACATCGATTAGGACTTAGTGTGTGTCCACTGTGGATGCTTTCGCCTGCTGAGACTATTCAATCTCTCCACCTTCTCGTGTGACTTACTTTTATTCGGTTTGGTTGAATTTAACCAGTGTAACTGTTCTCCTAGATTTACCATAGAACACGTCGCGATGGATAGTGATAAAAACGTTTTGTGTAGTCAAATGAGTGGAAAAATCTTGCAAGATTTCCCCCTCGAAGATCGAGTTATTGCTTTCTACCAGTATTTCCATAAGCGCTGTTTTTAGGTTTGAGTGAATTATTCTACTTGATGTATTATGTTGCTAGGGAAATGACTGTGATTAGCCTCGCGGACAAGGGGGATTTGGGAGATGCTGTTAATGGTCTTCCCCGAAGTAAAACATGAACACAACCCCAGCTGTCGTGACTAGTGATGTATATTCCTCAGAACGAATATGCCTCTCGTCAGACACTTTTCGTTGTTTTAACCCGTGGGCTAATCGGCTAGAGGATACTTCGATTCTCTGTCCAACTTTTGGTTAGCTTTGTTGAGTATGCATCTCAACCGTTGTCACGCACTTGCTCCTAATAGTCAAACATTCCATGAACAAACCACTGACATTTCGATCCTCTTATTATTCACTTCAGTTAATTCGCTTTGTCATTTGTCTTTACTCGAACAAAAACTCGTTTGCAAACCGGACAGTGTTCGTTTCGAATGGCCGGAGAGTGGTTTTCATGTTCATTTACAATTAGCAATAACAAAAGTCACAAGCGTGTCTGTCATCTTTTTCGTCCATTAACTGGAAAGTTACACCGGATATCATGATCATATTTTGTTGTTCGTGTGGCGCTGAATAGTTGCATTCACGCGGATAATGTTACGCCTATCCCTGAAAGTCATCGAGATGGGATCGTTTAAGTGGCCAATGCCAGTTTATCTCTTTTTGATAAATCAATGTCGCAGTCCCATGAACAATGCGTTTTCTATTCGTCCTATTCAAGTTTGGTCTCCGCGCCGTTTTTGGTTGCAACCGTTTCACGTCCAACGACATCATTGCTCTTGCCTGTAAGAATCAAGTCCCGAAATCCTAACAAGGCTGAACTTAAAGTGTATTCACATTCCAGGTATCTCCTATGGACAGAGAAAGAGGAATTACCACAAACTCCAGGAGAATGCAGAAAAATGTTGTGCTCGCTTGATCATTGTTTCATGAAACAGGTATTAAGCTTCATTTGATTGATGAAAATGATGAACGGGAAACTTTTTTGATTGACTTATGGTGTGCCAATCGGAAACTACGAATAACTCCGAGCAACTTCGCTGCAAAAACAATTTTTCTTTTGACATCGATGATGGATTTGTCAAACTAGAATGGCACACTGGATATCACTATGATAGATCTATTGTCTGTCACAAACGAGGCAGTGTTGTCGTCACCATATCAGTGCTCATTTGTGCGGATCAGTATAGATTTGTTTTCCATTCTTTAAATCGCATACTGGTAAGCCTGGGCATTCTTGGAGCCATTGTGGCTCGGAAATGCTCATGTGGCTACGAGCAATGATAGCTGGGTCTTAATTCACTATGTACATACTCACGGATTCGTCTGCTTTTATGACCGGCTGACAATCTGCATGAATTTCCGGCATTTATACTGACCATAAAAGCCAATTTGCATTCGTCTGTCTTGGTGCTTAAAAATATACTTTGCAAGGAGGTCTGCCCGTGTTTAGCTAGGGATTATGTCTCAAGAAAAAGCGGTTTAAACTAACAAAGATGATCATTGTAAACCCATTGCTGTGCACGCTCTTGGTCAAAAAACTATGACGAAACGTCGAATATGCTGGCTGAACTACGTGAATGTCTTCGTCCATCTACAACTATCCATTGGTGGTGAGGAATTTTTCAGTCCAAGTTTACTGACCAGGAGGCGATAAAGTATCCATGCCCGATGGATGGACGTCGACCTTGGGAAATTGGGATGTTTAGAATTACCTGATCTGGCTGAACTTTAACAGATCGGAAGTATATTACCTAGGGGCACAATAATCTGTGGGTCGTCTTTGGGCCACCAAATTATCAGGTCTATTTAACCAGTTTCTGAGGCATGTAATTATGTCAAATTGTAAGCAAGTGGATTCGGCCTAGGAAAGCAGAGCCCAGGTTCCGACTGATTGCCTACAAAGAGCTGGTCCTAATTCAGCTTGGAAAAAAGCTATTTAAAAATGTCACGTGGTTTAAAATTAATTGACAACACAGCTTTTTTATTGTCGCACTTGATTAACATTAGATTACCTTTGTATTGCTCATAAGGCTACGTTCCCATCAGATGAAACCAAAATAACTGTCAAATTCTGTGTTATGGACTAAAGCAATATTTTTGACTGGTTGGTTAGCAAAGAGGCTACCGGGTATTCTTGTTAGAGGCGGTTTGTGAACTATGGCAAAAGGCATACTGAGTAATTACTTTTGATCACCAGCAAATAGTACCCCTCCTTTCGAGATTTGACTCACCTACACGAGCCATTCTGTCACCATTCTTCTGTTTGTGTGCTTTTCTATAATGCCAACTCATACCTGTCTGCAACCTTGCAGAATCTTATTCAAATCACTGGAGGTGTAGATGGATGGTGCGTTCATTTATGAGACAGTCGTGATTTGTTAGCGGCTTTCGTCGAGACAGGTGGTTTTAAGATGTTCGTTTTCATCGAAAGCAGTAGGGGGTATGGATGAAAGAATTTCATTACAAATTACCGTTGTGTTCCATGAATAGATTCACCATTTATGAACACCCTATAGTTAAAACGTGTTTATGGTGAGAAAACTAGTATCACAGTGCACAGGCATAAGGTACCGGGTTCATAACGCGGAATGAATCAGTGAACTTTACTCCACCAAATGTTGCTGGTCGGAGTAAATCAACATGAACAATCCAATGATGAGCAATACAGAAGTTTGCGTTTCGGCTTGGTACGGCTACTGTTGTTTGACCTACCGGAGAAGGACCCTGGCGAATGGGAGGCAGAATGGTTAATAGTTCCCAGCTTCATAATCGTAAAGAAGTTTCCGTCTTTTCTCTATTACTCCAACCTGATGAGACAGCGTCCAACACAGGGATGATTTTCTAATTTTTGAACTAAAGGCAGGCACCAAGATTGATTAAGTGTTTGGGTACGCAAAATTGCTGGAGAAAAAAGAAGACACGTTTTCTTGTGAGTGGCTCATAGACTACATCATTCGACTCTAGCCGTCATTGGTCAACTAGGCAAAAATGTTGTATTAATCAGTTTTGTGTCGTGGAACGAATGGTTCAACCAAAACTGTTTCACTTGGCCACCTGAAGTTCTGTTTACTATTATTTTTAACTACCCTGGAGGAACGTGTACTGGGAACTACCGCTTTATTAACGGGGTGATCAAATTGGGTCTGTGAAGTTTCCAGAAGTCCACTGGGAAATCTTATTTGGTTCGACCTTTCAGTCGGGCAACGCGGATGCTGTCCAGTGGAAAATGAGTGAACATCCCTTCCCATGATCATCTAAATCAGACGGCAGAAAACCCTTGACGCTGTCTTGCCCATGGGGTTTGTACAACTTAGGAACAAGTAACGCTTTTCGATCTACACAGTACTGGTAAAGTGTGTCAAATTCCATTTGTTTTGCTTGCTGACCATCTATGGTCTATAGCAAATAAACTACTTTTATGTATGAAAAGCACAATATTGTGAATTATGGTTTATTACTTCCAGTCTAGGAAAAAAATGGATGTTGTTTTGAGTTCCTACTAAAGCCAATACTAATGCTACGTTGCTAATGATTCTCTCAGTACTGTTACTATTACTGATACCATTAACGCTGTTCCTAGTAGGGTGAATCCCGTTGATAATTATGCAACCAGTGGCAAATATGTTATCACTGCTAGCAATATTAATCCCTGTGGTAACATTATTACTATTAACATTGAAACAATATTAAGGAAAACAGTACTACTTCTACGAAATAAACAACTAGTTTTGTGTACACGTGAACATTTTTGGCTGACAGAACGATATTTTAGTTGTGGGTTTGCGGTGAATCGCCTCATTTGAAAGTGTATAGGGTAGGCTCATTGACGACTGATAGACAGTCCTTTGAAGTGCTTTGTGTTCTGGTTATTTCGACACGCTTTTGGCTAAATCCATTATTCGAAATCTAAATGGAACATCACAACGTACACACGAAGATCAGTAAAAAGATGATGTAATTGGACTAAAGAGAATTGACATTTCTGTAGAAAATCAACTGGTTGTCCTAAAACATAAACACATCAGAATGCGCACCGTTGTTGTTTAATCCATTGGAATTACTACATTTGGAGCAGTGTGCTGATTTTCCAACAGACAGCAACCTTTCACAACATATCTCCGTCCCGATTACGGTCGTAATTTGCACCGACAAAGCTTTGCATAGTTCGCTCAGGAAATACGACGAACTGAGGTGTCGGTTACGGGGGAAATCAGAGCTTCGTGTTCGTCAACAAAAATAAAGCGTTTTCCCACCAGTGGGATGAAATCAGTCACTACCAGTTTCTGCTGTCTCATTTAGGAACCACATTGGCTTCCCATCAAAATTTCCAAATGCATGCTGGTGATAGAAAAGCATAATTAGGTGGCCAGTATATTACTGCGTATAACTTGTTGTCGGATTCGTGGCGGGCATAAAACTTTCGTAAAACTGCCACTTTACACAGCCTGGAACTTTACTTAATAGAGATGTTCAGTTGTTTCATAAAATTAATCGAGCAATTTTGTTTCATTTATTATATGGATCTTCGTATCGTACAGCGTAAAAGTCCAATAGACCGCTGATGGCCAAATTGGGGAAGCTAGACTGCTTGGGAGAGTGACTCGTTATGATTCATTACCGATTGACTGCACTAAGGACAACACAAATAGGCATGCCGTTGATCGAAATGAATAGGCTACTTTGAAATTCCGTATGTATACGGTCGACTTCTTCGTTCATCAGTTTTCCGATTTGCTAACCGAATGAATCTCAGAAATTATTAATTTGGCGGGGTTTGGATCATGAATGGCCGGTAAATTCGTGCTTTCATGAGAACAAACGGAATCTATTCACAAGTAAATGTAAGTGTCACTTAACCAGTTCTCATTGGAGCCTTAGAACTGGGACTCGTTGTGAATCCAAGTTGCTTATGTGGTCATAAATAATTTGAGATGATTAACCAGGGAGGAACTGTTTCTGCCCATTATCGCTTGTTGCAGTGCTTTATTGAGTACTTGACTTCCGGATTGGATTTATGCGACCTCAAGTAATAGTCTTTCACTAAAACTTATAGTTCGTCACACTGCATAGCAAGTCAGCGGATAATGAACTGCGACAAGACGCATTCGCCTTCTCGACAATTTTGAAATTTGTCGTCTATCCGATGTTCCTTCAAATACCAGGCCCATCCGTTATATTAGGTATATCCCCAGGTCAATTCAAACATTGGTGGCCGAATACGATTTATCGGTGGATGTAGTTGATTATCGTTATCCACCACTACGAACCAATTTCATTTTACTAAATGATTGGTCTTGGGTATCGTGCAAACGTTGTAGGTCAAACGCTTAACTTTGCATAAGACTCGATGTTTTCTCGTTGCAGCTAAAAAGTAATACATATCCACCTTCGCATCCAGGAGTTGAACTCTTGATTTTCATCTGGAAGACCATTTAATTATCTCCTTATCATCCAGCCTCACTTTTGTCCAGATTCATTCCCCAAGTTCAACAAGGTGGCGAGTGTTATCAGGTCTTCTGCGGTAGGGTCAGCAGACTCGCATCTCGGGCGGACGATTTAGGAGGACCAGATAGCGACAGGTCTGACATGTATGCACCACCGAGCATTGGAAATTTCTGAGGGAACAATTAGAACCTAAGCTGAACAGTACCGGTCGCTATTTAGCATCCACATATATGACTGATTCGGAGTTGACGAGACTTGCAAAAAACGGGTTGTTTGCCGTGATTCTTTTCACCACTTCCGTCCGACACACCTAAATTAATAATGAACCTAGTTAAGGCCAAATCAGAGATCGATACCTTATCCTAGACTCAAATTTATGGAGATAAATTAGGTGGATAAGTCAATTCAATAAACTAGATCAACAGGATTTCTACTTTGGGCTTAGTTCAGAACTGGGCAACAAACACAAATTATCCATTATAAATCCCCAAATGACAGATGGGTTGCTCGAGTCAACGGAGCAACTCCGCTGGGACCCGGTAAACGACATACATAACAGCCGAGTCTTAGTCTGGCTTTAAAGGGTGATCTTCGTGTGTCAAATTCGTTAGCACCTAACTTGTTAATGATGCACTTAACCTTCCGTTTTGGGACTGAATTAACCCAGTTACTCAGGATATTCTGCTTCGCAGTTATCACCCAATGCCGGTCTAGCATGATTCGTATGCTCAGAATCTGTTAGTTTTAAGTCGTACAATCATTAATTTTTCATCAACGTGCTCCGGTTTATCCAAAGGAGGAAAAAAAGCAAGGACGGGTGAAAGAACAACCGTAAAGTTGTAAGGTGAGGAACCATACAGAAGAAGAAGGATTATGAATACAAAAACCCGAATGAATGCCACACTGCGGCATATCACTCACTGCCTTGAACCATTGCTTCTGGGGATCTCATGGACCCCAGACCAGTAGGTGAAATCCGTCCACCCGAGCTAGTCCACCTTTTTAATTTTTCATACTTTTCATATCATCAATGAACACCTTAACCATTCTTCCAAATGCTAGTTTCCACGCAGAATGGGGTACGACAGGGCCGCTTTGGGGACGCCCAAAAAAGTTCCAACCGCATCAACCTATTACGGTTCAGTGCCTGTTCTAAAGACAGAACCCTCGGACTCAGTACCTTAGGCTGCACCTCAGAGTCAGTAGCAAGGTTCGCCCACAATATTTTACCCACAGAATAAAGGCATCGGTGTCCAAACACCGAGAGTCTTCGCATATCTTTACTTCCGCTGTGTATTCGACCCCTGATCGATAAGCGGGTGTCAAACCAAAGCCACAGATGTCTCAAATTAGTTAATATCAATCAGGCCTTCTGTATGCGCGAAGATAAACCACCTGACATACGAGCACCGTGGAAGATATAATCACCTAGGTAGCTAAATCTCTCCACTTCACTCAGTTGTTTCCGGTTAGAACCAGCTTCAAATCCAAGTTAAATGGTTCTTCGACGACATCTCACACTTTAAAGGGACAAGACAGTTGTCAAACTAAGCTGCATTATCGTCCAGGTGATCGAAAAAAAACCCTGCAACTTACTGGGTTCTTCTCCCAGCAACTCAACTTTGTTCGCGTATTTGAGCTCAGTCATGTCCCTGTCTTAGCAAATATAAATCTCACTATTCTTTTATGATGATAAAGCTATCTCGATAAACGCTGCAATAAGAAAAAAATGGAAGGGAAATGTGAAAGGGAACAAATCTGATGAACAACAATTGTCGTAGTGAACTTGGGTAAAACACTGCATTAAGAACGAACTGGGTTTGCGCTTTTTGCATTCACAATTCGGGGTGAAGTTACTTTCTCTGTTACACCCTTTGGTGAGAGGCAGCGTCAGAGAACTGTGCCATCGACCAAATAGAAAGCGGATTTCAGATCAAGAAAGACAGAAATCGTGGGTCTACGAAACATGTGCATGTCTTCCAGGATTTATCATTAAGTGGAAATCTGGTCAATACCACGATGGCCTGGACAAAACCGGCTTAGATCTCACGCATACACCTTTTACGGGTACTATATAATCCGAGAACGATAAGTACGGCGACGAATTTGTATGCGATACTTATCGAATTGATTATCGGAATTCGCCACCTTGCTTGTGAATCGGTACAATCATAGATTCCTCTCTTGCCCTTACCTATGCCAGGGGTTTCCTTAAGTCTGATGTTAACACTCACTCACTTCACTTACACTTGGCTTCCGTGGACCAGTATTCCCAACCAGTCGGTAATGGCTAGAACTATTTCCGATAGCCTCAGCCGTTTCCATTTCCATACACTTTCCTATCCACCACTTCTCCCAGTCATTTCTCGAAATTCTTGTCAGTTGTAATCTCGGGGATTTAGACTTCTCATTTTGTTACAGGTAAGGGACGTTTCTGCGAGTATGCAAAAGGGCAGCTAAAGTCGAGGATATCCATGGTTTCCGGGGTTTATTTGGAGAGGAGTCTCGCGCGACATTTGACCAAGCGCAAGGCCTCTTTGATCTGTTTACAGTATGCTCGGATTCTGGGCATTTTGTTGGGACCGCAAGCGCAATGAAATTGTCCACTGGTAATGCAGTCCGCGATCATCATTTAGAATCATCTTTGCTGTGCTGGGGGTGATGGCAGACTAGGAGCAAACAAAAGCGACCACGGACTAAACAAGACACGAGTCCACGGGTGTGCACGTTGTTTAATCCGCCCCATCGGTAACTGGTGGCAACAAGAATATTATTCCAACGCTGTGAAAATAAAAAGGGGTCGTAAGTGAGCCGGTTCCACTTTCTTTGACAAAAATTGGTGTTCAGCAAAAATGGGTTGTGGGCGTAACAGATTTGGATGAGACGACCACCGTTGTCCGTGCAATCGGCTGCGAGAGAAAATTGGCCCCGTCGCGCCGTTTAATGTCCTCCAAGTACCTAAGTTGAGTGTTGAAACCACTAGCAACAGCCACAACGACCGCTGAACGTACTCTCCGGAGTAATCAAGATAACTCCAAGCGGAACTCATCCATTGCTTCAGGGAGTCCACAGAGGACGCGGACACAGATGAGATGGACATACAACTTAGTTACAGTCTACTACTATTGACATGCACAGGACCGCCCAACTGAACTACACATAAACTATTATTGACCAGGGTCCAGTCTAACAGCGGAAGCTTTCCTCGAACGGACAGAGTGATCCCAAAGAGAGCCTGCCCGCGAGCACTCAAAGCTGGATCACCGAAAACGCGAGGAGTAAAGCGACAGAACAGGACTGCATTTGGGATATGAGGAGTGATTGCGGAAGTGGTGTCATGAGTGCCCGTTTTGGAGACAGAATACAGCTATCTTAAAAGTTTCAAGAGTTCTATCTATGGCAATTTATTGACTTACTTAGATGAGTATGCAGACATTGAAGACAGACTGGTGAAACGAAAACGTAGATTTGTTCCCCTTTCGTTAATGCTGCCGTCGGACAAATCCATGGAGCCGGGGTTCTTCTTGATAACTTTTGTGGTCCCTGTTTCAAGGGAGCGGAAATTAGTAGGGTCCGCCGTACTAGGGGTGCTGGATGTATTCAGACTATCGTTTCATTGCAGCTGACTACGGTACAGGAGGGGTTTTCTTTGAGATCCTTAATCGATGTCTTTGATTCGAAGGTTTCACCCAAAGAAAGGTAAGGCGTTAACCAAGGCACGGTCAGCACTACGCACAGTGCTGGATATAATGTCTAGCGCGATCATGGTTACCCTGTGTAACGACTGGTTTTTACTATCATCGATTTTTTTCTCCGAAGGGTTTTAGGTATCTCAACTACTAATCAGAAGAATAATTATAATTCCCGACTAATTACTTTGGTTTTAACGAAAGCATTTCCGCAAGAAAACTGGGAATGCCTAAGAGCGGCCTATCCTCTTGAATCATTGAGTCGTCCACTCACTTTTTCCGAATAAGTTGACATCCAAAACCAAACCCTAACCTGGATAATCAGGAAGCTACTTCAGAGCACGACTGAATCTTTGGCTTGAGATAAGTCATACTGTATAGCGAGAAGCTCCACGGAGGAACCCAGACCGTGGCGCTACGTCAGGGTGCAGTTTCATGGTGGCCACATTTGAATCAAGTTATTCTCCATTAGTTTCTTACAATTTATGGACCTTGTGCATACCATTTACGCTTCAAATTGCGAAAGCAGAACCAGACGTAAATTCAGGTCCGATGACTGGTCATTCCATTTCCCTACTCATAAGTATCAGTTGGGAAACTCCATGGTGATTGTCATCTGGCTGAAGTATGAATGCACGGGTGCATTTACGCATTTTAAAATCCTCCTTCTGACTGCGGTGTCATTGTGAGGATACTAGTTGGAGTTAAGGGAATTGCCCCATCAAGTCGCCTCACACGGCTGGCCTAATCTCACTATTACTAGTGCCGAGAGTTTCTAATGATGGACATCCGGTTTTTCCGAGGGACGTGATGGATGGTGAATAGAAACGTAAATAAGCACAATTAGTCCCACATAGAGTAATTAAATCCCAGATCCCTAATTTCGCAATGCTGATGCTCGAAACCAGTTACTGACCTTCAAAAATAATAGTGGTAGGGAGGCTAAAGTCCCCTTCCCTTACCAATCTATTCTGGTGCTTAGCATAATTTCTGACTTTGTGGTGCGGTTTTCCGGTTACATACTTGCAAATCCGACAGTGAGTATGATTTCATTGCTTGCGTAATTCGCGAGCAACTTTCCGTTAGGGACAAACAGGTTCACTTCTGATGTGCGAAATCGCAGGTTTCCGTTAATTGTCACCATACTAACATCGAGCGAATGCAGTTGTCATTATTCACAAGAGTTAAGAGAATGATTTAATAGAATAAAGGCTGCAATGTTTCGGCAGGCCAAAGAACTAACAATATCAACTGAATGGAAGATGTGCTGGCGCATCATCCACAGCTTATACGCTATCGACTTATTTTGATTCACTTCATTTGCAAAGGTTTTGGATATTGGACGACTTCGGAACTATTGTCACTAAAACAGCAGTCTTTCCCCGGTTTTCTAAAGTAAACTAGTCTGTTTAAAATGTTTAGCCAACAACTTTGGTCGCCTTCCTTTAAATCTGTTCCAACAGATTACCAACGGCAATGTAAGCGTCATCCTGATGTTAACATCGTTGATCATGTTATGTTTTCATAGTCAGTAAATTAGAAATCAAATATCATGAGGCGCAACGTTCCCCAATACAATTCGTTTCGATTTTGATGTTCCAACGGTCATGTTCCGTGCGTCGGTGATTGTGATAACTGCATTTGGTGTATTGTTCTCGCATTGCATTATTGGAACTTGGCTGCTTGGCATCAGCACTACCACGTCAGTTCAGGTAGGTTCACATGTTTCGACCTCCGAGAGCCATGCGCTGGGCGTTAGATTGGCCCAAGTGATAGCAAACAGTGTCGAATACTTTCATCAGATTTTCGCAACACTACTGGGCCATCCGGAAAGATATCGAACGTCCGATTACAAACCGCGGGGTGCGGGAATCACTCAAAAACTGACAGAGCAGATAAAAATGTTATTTCATTTAGCCAACGATTTATTATTACTGCTTATACTGCTTCTAATAGTATTGCTTATGACACTACTACTGTTACTAGTACTTCTGCTACCACTATTATCACTACTACTACTACTATTAACAATATCATACTGTTGTTTTTGCTGATGCCATCAATATATTTTCCACTGCCAATACTAATATCGCTACTATTGGCATCAGTTTATCAAACGTGGTGCCAATGAGGACGGTGGATATGAAAACCTCTGGCTAACTACGAAATCCCTCTGTTCCTGTTTTCTGATGTTTATTAAACACTTTTCACATATCCAAGTAACTGAAAAACCAACACAAACCTATTTCTTTCTAGAAACGGACTAATGTTAAAACAGCAATCAAAGGCAACTTCCGAATTACTCAAATCTTTTTACTTCCGTTATTAATGAAATAACAATGCACATCAGTTTTCAGGAAGTAGGCGGCCACTAAACGGCTACCAGGTGAGGAATCTGATTGGGGTCGGAGAATTCGAACATGCTACCTTCATGTCCAAACTCCTCGACCATATCCGCTTGACCACTTCGAGCTTCCATGGCACATTTTTGGGTCAGTAAGCGTTTATTTCTAGGAGGAAAATAATAATAAATGTCAACTTAGGGAAAACTGTGAATATCTCAATATTACTCACTTGGTCCACATCAGTGGAGCTGTGGACTGTCACAGTTAGGTGAAACATCGTCGGTTCGGTTCGGAATAGCGCCATTCATTTCTGCATGCCTATAATCTAGGTGGATTTTCCCTGCTGTATTTAAAAAATTCAAATATTGATGTTTCTCCAATCAGTACCCAAACCACTAATATTCCGAACGCCCAAAATCCATCCTTCGGTACTGGCAAGATCCCGAAACATATGGGGTCTGTTTTAACGGTAAAACAATTTGAAAAAGGGTTAAACTTAGTTCGGTATTAAGAGCCATCATTAAATACAATCGAATGGTGTCCATGTTAGTTTGGGATAGGTACGACTCAGTCATTTGTTCCATCTTGGTGACAGTTTTTATCACAGAATGTAAATTAAAAAACGTAGGCATGAGTAGTTCACCGAGTTCCATTTCCGTTAATGCCGCCGCTATTGACGAAGGCAGTAGAGAAATAAAGTACATCCCAGTTGGACAACTGACTTAGGCGCCCAGTTTAGATTGACCAGATCAGACGAGAAATCCGGCTTTTCAGGTAAGCAAAGATATGCAACCGACTTAATACATCTGAATGGGCTCTCGAATTCAATACTCCGTGGACTCGTGCAAACTTAGTTGAACGCTTCGAAACTTTGAATTTGCGAAATCAATCTTTCAGGCCGTGGCCGCTTTGAATTTCTTAGGAACAATATGTAGGGATATGTTTCCCTGAATTCTTAATCTTACTTTATAATTTTTAATGGAGGCCGCCTAATTATGAATGATATAATGTTAATAACACAGCGATGTTGGTATATGTAATATGCTAACGTTTCGACTACCGTGGGTAGTCATTCACAAGGCAAGTTTTACAATCAAATGACTGCATTTGGTCAGTTTATTCGTTGAATTCAGTGGCACGCATTCAAATAGTTAAATTACAGGTTAACAATTTCACCCCCACGTGTGTGCTCATACTATATAGCTTTGGTAAGGTTTCCACAACTTTTCAGTTAATACTTTTCTGTGCTTCCTAATTAATTGCTGCTCGCTGAGTTCGCCACCAAGGACAGTGAGAGCCGACAAAAGGCACCACCAGGAATCGAAATATTTCCATATGCGTGACATCAGTTTCCGTTTTCAAGCTCCGAACATTGCACAATCATGTCCTGGTTTGATTAGCGAGTCACTCTGTTTGCTTTCTCGTTTCATAAACCGAAATTTTACATGTCTGTCTGATTTGTTTATCGTATCTCAACGGTTAACCTATTCGAGAGGTCTGTATAGTAAGCCATGTTCCATCATACGCGGTCTGTCTTCAAGATCTAACTGCTTGGTAATTCTTCTGCCTTGAATTTACGTAATGAAGCAAATGGTTCACTAAATAAGGCACTACTAAAGATGTATGGTATAGTGGTGGAATAGTGTCGAATTCCTGATCTGAAAGAGTAAGTTCATTATTGGCTGGGTACCACCATATGATCATTGTCGACAAGTTCTTCAAAGGATTCTACAAGGATCATTGGTTGTCACAGATAATCAGGGTATCCGAGAGTTGACAGCTGCATAGAACGTATAGAAGATCGTTCACTTCAACGGTTTACTGTCTGAGGGTTTGGGCAGTTCATGCACAACTATGGCATAGATGGACCGTGTTCCATTTTCGAAGTAGAACGACAAGCGAGTCGGGGTTGGATGTAACTGGTCAGTTAAACTGGTGCAGCAAACTGTATTTACACAGCGCATTAATACTTTTTCCCAGAACATGGGTTCCATAACATGGAGAGATTGTTTTCGAGGGCAAGCACAGTCCGACCAAGTGACTCACCAATGGTTTTCACATATTCTTGGAATGATGAATGCCGTTCAATAATGCGCATCCGTGTCCGCTAACTAAACGGAACTAATGTATGATGCACATTTTTGGTCTCACCAGATTCACAAACCAAATGATATCTCACCGAGGTCGAACATGCTTCACATATGGATCGAATCTACATTTTTCACAATCTGGCAAACCAAACTTCGAGATATAACTGTGTCATGAATATTGTTCGTTAGTTGATCTGCACTGCTGGTTAGGTATTGAATGAATAGATAACGTGGAGACAATTATCAGCCTGCGTCTTCGTCTTTCTTACAAAGGAAACATAGTGCTCAGTTTCAGTTGTGTCTTGATAGTCATTTTTGTGAAACATTTACTTCCTTGGGGGAATCAGAAAAAGGCTTTCATGCAACGAATTCCATATCTAAAAAGAAAGCTAGTCAATTTCGGCAGTTGCTCCTTGCATTCACATGGTGGAATTGTCTTGAACTCTTTCGCAACGTTGTTTGTTAGGTACATCTAGGTCCGGAACAATTTCATTAAAGCAAGTTCCAAGACCGTAAGAAAGCGACCAAGTAGAAATGAAACCGGACCGGAAAAACTTTTCGCAAGAATAGCGGGTGAAGAAAACAGGCTTTTTCATACCCACCGTGTCGGATGGTAAATGACCGCAGAAACTCCGCCTGATTTCCAGTGATCCAGCCATTTTTGTTTACTGGATTGATACTGTACACGCATGACTTGACAAGTTCATCTCTCCCAGCAGATTGAGCAAAGCCTTCAAACGATCATTGTCCCAAACATTGAGGGCTTTTTAGTATGACCGTGTAAAATGTTTCAGATTTTGGACCTGTAAGAGCAACAGGTACGGCAAAAGTTCCACGGGATGGCATTTCGGAATATCTACAGTAATCCTCAACGAGTATGACAATTTTAAATAATTGTGGTTGGATCGTGACGATCAAATACAGTTTCTCCCAAGAGCAACAGATTTCTATTTCAACATGGTGTCAGAAACATTCAGCTTGCGAGGTCTCGGCAGTAACTGAATGAAAATAAAGCAGTGACCATTGTTAGATATACTACATAATCAATTGTGGTCTACACAATTTTCTTTTGCAGTCTTTGGAATTGGTTTCGCCACTCGATATTCCAGTTCTAACTATAAGAAAATATTTCATTTATTCACCAGCATGACTGTTGTTTTCACGTGTTGTGGTACATACAGTAGCTGATACGTAAATCAGAACAACGGAACATGATTACCCAAAATGGAGTCAACCTTTGAATAATTTAGATTCACACATATATGCTCTACCAACTGAGGACAGGGGCCACCCTAAAACTTCTCAGGTATTTCAATGAAGCACCACTTGTTGTACACTCGGATCAAAGTAGCACACCATATTACCTGAAATGAACATCCCTTGCTTTGACCGATCCAGCAGGGTTTCTCTAGAAATCAGCTAACGTTCATCGACAACACAGCAAATAACCAAAAGGAGAGTTAGTAGCAACATAATTTATTCTGATGAAATGAATTGGCTTGATTTGATTTGCGGGCCCAGTAATCGTATGAACAATTCGTTTTGCAGTAATGTGGTCAGCTAACCGGTTGACAAACATCGGCCAGAATCAACGGTATGTAACGGTCTTATTGACTGATCTCTCCCCCGCGTTGGAATGCTCAAAGTAAAGTAACGAGATGAATAAAATGGACATGGTCCGTCTACGGCAAGCCAATAAGCACCACTGGTTTGGTCTGGAAGCTCGGCAGAAAGCAAGTATTTGGTGCGGAATTTGAGAGTAAAATTCACCAAATGGCTGATCTATACCGGAGTTAACAATTTCTGGGAATGGCAATTTTTCAACTTGATGAGGCGTCATTAGTCTACAAAATGTCTTCATTATAAAACTCATAAACGGCAGTGTCAGTGGCTTGCGCCCAAGTACATGACAGGCACTAGTTAAGTCAAATGGTCATTTAACACTTCAACAATCAGGGCTTCGAATCCCAGGCCCGTGTGTTATCGTGATTATGTCTCCCACTTCTTTACTAGTTCTTGCATTCTGTGCACTTGTGATTGCGCAACACTTCATTTTTCGGGAGTCATGGGTGTTAGTCCCGCCCACTTACTTCCGTAAAAAATGGTTGAACACCTTACTTTACAATTTAATGGTAATTTCTCGTTTGTTCATTATCGTATTTGGTAGTTCATTGATCATATCAACGCTCACCAACACTTAAGCGACCAAACCAATACGGCGGTCAATGAACTATGCGCCCCATGGCTCGATCGCCTTCATAACAGTGAATTTATGATTGGGATAAACTGGTGAGTTCTGAAGTTTAATGTGCTATCATGGAACTGCGATGAACCGAAGTCGAAAGTCAGTCTTAGAAGTAAGAGTTGGTTGAAATGGGTAAATATTTTATTTTGTTAGTTGCATCCCAACAAATGGCGTTCGCATATTAAGAGGTCCCGACTGCAATTGAGAAATTGGACGCATCTGCGCCTTCCGTGCAACATTTTGTTGTCGGACAAAAGTTGTCATTTCTCTATCAATTTGTGCCTTAGGGTTCGGAAACATGACCGTTGTGAATGGGAAATTAACAAAGACTTTGAGCAAACTATAAGCAGAATGGGTAAACAGATTTCGCTGCTTTTAGTTTGATTGTACGGTTTGTCGTCACATAACTCAACACAAAGCGTTCATCAAATGTGAACGAGGTAATGTGACATGGTCGTGTGATGTGCCTATCGGGAGATCGATCCAGGTCTGCGCGCTAATTATCAAAGCAGCCGGTTGTTCAAATCAAGATCAAGCTTGCCGCTGCAAGAGACGTAAAAGATATGACAACGTCAATTACTAGACTGGACGAGTAAATTCACTCTGATTTAGTAGGATTTAGTAGACCGCTCCCCACCTGGTGTTCTGGGGCGCTAAGTGATAGGGCGAAGCACCAATATCAGTGGCAATTAAACGGCAAATATTCTTCGTCTTCCTACCGCCTGGTCATTCCACTAATTCCCTTCACTTCACTTTTCATTAAGGAGTGCCGAATGTTAGTAATCAACTATAAAGACGCCAGTGAAAATCTTATGGGTGTCAAAAGTGTACCAATAGGACGATGTGACGTCCTGGAATGTAGTAATGGTAAGGATAAATCATTCATTCAAACCCGTCAGGTTTATCGTCACGATCACCCCGTGGGTCAAATGACAGGGGCACGTTATCCCCCAGTCGTCTACGTCCCAGCACTTTTGCCTTTTATTTTTGTCAGTATCCCGATATAGGCAAAATGACTGGAAAGACAATCAACTCGACTGTTCATTCACTATCGAATCGCCAAATATTTCGAAAGCTTTTTATTTCTCCCACTTTTGCGTTTCTTACATGTTCCATTACTGCGGAATGTACAATTCAATGTGGAAAATTTTCTCATTCTTATTCATCGTCCAAAATTCCACGGGTCAGAAATCTTCATGAGCTTGTGTAGCTTTAAGTTGGACAAATGATTTCCGCTATCTCTCTTACCACTTGGCCCATCCCTTGTTGCACACAAACCTTGCGGGGTACGCTCACACATACACACACACGCACACACGCACACACGCACACACAAACATACACACATTCTCTTTGGAAACAATTCCATTTATCAACGAACCATCATTAGTCAAATCAACCGACAAAATCTGTACGCGTTTACGATCGTCCGGACAAATTGAAATTAGTCTAATTTAGATTTATCGATAATCTTTTTTATTCTTTTCTCCTATACATGCACTCCAGCAGTGTTCCATGTTTTGTGGTTTTTACGTACACGGAACACTTTTGCCAATATTTCATTGCATCTGCGTCACATTACCCGCCTTATTTACCCGGGACCAGCGGATACTATAACACCGTTTAGCAATCTATTTCTGGGTCACATTTTCGACTTATTTCTCCAAACTATTACACAACCGTCAGTTGCAAGCAAATGACGAATTTCCTAATAAAATTTTCACCACATTCCGTTTTTGCCGTTGCTATTTATTAGCATTTCAACCCAGAGCAACCTTCTTCGGACCCGCTAGATAATTACGTGCGTTCCCAAGCGGTTTCTTTGCTGGCACTTCGATCAAATTAATTTGACATGGGAATTTCCACAAAACGTGGGATGTTTTGTTCTCATTTTACGGTTATCTTCCTGTAGATAGTTTTGCTTCCTAATGGCATCCCATTGTAGAAATCAGTGATTTTGGTTTGGATTATGATATCTACCAAGTCACGACACACAGAAGCACGATATCAGTGATACTCGGAGTTGCTTTCCTCTCATGAAAGAATCACTAAATATGAGATCGACTGACAATGTAACACATTAAATGGGACTAACCACACCCGAATATTACGATATGGACAGTAAACCACCGCCCAGACACTCAGTAAACTTCAGTGCTTATCACCAATGGGCACATCACTCAATTACGATAAAACATTATATTGACATTGCTGTGGCCAAAACGCGGTCTACCTGATTTCTAAATAGATTTATCTAAGAAGGTATTATCTGCAGCCAAATACAGTCGTGAGCATTTTTCGACCACTTTCTGTATTTCGATTTGGTTATTCATATCCATATGCATGACCACATGGTTGGTCTTTGTGGGGAATTCTTCCTTGCCAGACTATTTAGAATTCATGTTTTTGTACAATCTTTCGTTCGTTGCATCATCAGTACCACATCCGGTTTTCTTTGAGTCTCCAATTGTCCGTTATCGATCGCTGAGTAACTGGTTGTATGCAGCCGAACAGTATACCCATATACTACGGCTATCGGCTTTTACGGGTAAAATTATCCCTTTTGTTATATCAGAGACAAGAAAAATCAAGGAAATTAATATCTTCGCGGTTGGTTTCAAGTGGACAAATAAGAACCTGAAAACACAAAAGGCAGTATAGGAGAAGTAAATTAATCGGACGGCTGCAGACTAAATGGCTTGGTTGGTAAACGATTGTTAGTTGCAAAAGGTCAATGTGAATTGCACGACAATCGAATCAACCTTGCAGCTGGACTAGGTGGAATACAGGGGTCACACAATCGTCAATCAGGTATCCGATCGGGTTGTTTTATTTGTAATAGGTTTCCTTTGTTGATGTACTTCCTGGTATAATCAGAATGACGCTGCATCCCAGCCGGATTTTAGCTAATAAACAGTAAACAATCAATCAGCGGATAATCTACTCCCGGAAGGGTACACAACAAGTACTTATTTGTCCATGTAATAACTGAATATGGTTTTCGGACTGATGGATTTCGAGGAACTTCCTTTCAGGTAATATATACTGTTGTTGGCTGAACTGACTAAAGGAAAAAAACCACTGTCCGTTGGTCTGGGATTCTGGCTTTTCAATGGGAGATATTTGCAATTGCGCAGACTATTTTGAATTGCCAGCTTCCTCTTTGCAGTAATTGTAACTCTATTGATGTCAACAGTCTGCTGGATATGTCCCCTACGATATTCTTGGTGTTCATTATTGTAGGTTTTTGACTCTTGATTTTGACCCGTCCTCGGTCGTGTTTTGTGAGGTTAATTTCGCGAACTTGCGTTTCTGTTTTGTATGGCATGTTTTAGTCGTCTTTGTTCAATGACGGTTCGAACTTGCTCGAGGAATTCTGCTGGGAGCAAATGATTCAGACAGTCATCTATATTCCGTAGTCTGAAACATATTGAACGTATGTTTACTGTGCATTCGTGAATACTTTGTCGTAGGAACCTACGCGAAGCAACCATGGCGGCCTTTACAGATCAAAATGAATTTTCCGGAGGTCTAACAGTGAAAGTCTTGGGGACAACATTAAACTGAAGACAACGTTGATTGAATGTGCAGTGATCGATCCAGTTGGCATGCTTCTTTCCCAGAGCAATCCGATCGGCAACCACTTTGTAAATATCAGGACCAAATGGCGTATTCATTTTCCCTCTTCTTAATGGATTCTCAGGAGACTAACTGCTGTTGACAAATCTTGAAGTTCTTTTTACCAATTGATACCAAAAGTCTACGACGTAACGGTTATGCGTACTTGAGGTACCTCTTTTAACCACAGGTTTTAGACCCTATAAGAACAAACCTAGGGTGAGTGGAATACGAAACCCAAGTTTTATTTATTAGTTTTGTGCCGGAACATTTTAATGAAAAGCCTACGTTCTCAAATACTGAAGAAAGGGAACTCAGCACTCTTTCTGCAAAGGTGTCCAGTGCCCTGAGTAGGCACCAGGCAGCAAAAACACCCTAATGCTGCAGCTTCAACGGATATACACTGGTTCCTTATATATGCTCTTTTAAAATCGTATTTTATAATTCTACTGGCACAGAAAAGAGAATTTAGTCCCAACGAAACGTCTTGCGAAAGTTGTTTGGAAGACTCGCAACCCGGAGACATCAGTGTAAAACGAAAGTACGTCGGTTTTATAGAATAGTGCAGCGTCATGTCGAGAAGTACGCCTAGGCAACGGAAACATATGTTCACCATGACTTTCCCGTGTTCCATGGCAGGCATACGGTAAAAAAAAGTGAAAATTCCCGTATCATTAATTCAAGGTGAAAACATGATAAACGCAGAAGATTGGACGTTCAAAAGCAATTACTTAGACACTCCATGTTCTACTCAGAATGGCCCAATTTGTTTGTTCATGCCTTATTTTTTGTTTTTCGCGTAGGTAATGATAGGTTGTGCCAAGATAAAGTAAATCTTCTGAAACTGGAGTAGAACAGAAATTTCTATACGTTAAACTCCGCATAAACATGCGAAAAATGACTTTATTTGTTTATAGCATAAAAGCTGGGTACTGAAATCCTCGGCTCTTGTGCAAGTTTATGCAATTTTCGTGCAAGTTAAGATGTTGCACTGTATGATCAAAGTGGGGAGCAAAACTCCAACGAACTGTGATAGGACAATGGTTACTAGACAAATTTCTTCGCAAACAAACGTGATTTACGTGAACATACACATCCAATGTTAACCTTGAAGCAAATTGTGAAATCAAAAAAGCTGTTCTGGTCATCGACCCAAACCCAGTTAGCAGAATCACAATTCAATAACCACCAGTAAAGAGCATCGGTTTCGTTAATCTAGATATAGCATTATAATTTGGGTTTTTATTGCTTCCTTGGCTAAAATCAAGTAATCATTTTTCCTCACTGACAATCATGCTCACAAGCGTACGCTTCATTAACTTTGTTAAAACAACACTAATGTATTTGGCAGTTCAAGCTAGTCATGATTTGAAATCTAATATCCAGGCCAACTTTTGTATAAGTACTACCGACCAGTGGTAGAAAGATACTTAATAAAATAACCGGAAATATCATTCTCTGCTGAGCTAGCGTATCTGGAATTCGAGGCAGAATCTAATTGTTCGATTAATATGATCGTCATTAAGCATCAACCCGTCAAACAGTGAATGAAATTATTCATTCCAATAGATCGTGGAGTCGAATGTGAATTAAGAACGGGACCGTTTCGGATATCCGTTTACTGCCTGATTTCTGAAATCGATCCGCATGGCATAGTAAAATGTTCCACATGCAAAGATAATGAAGATACATCAGATCGCGGAACACTGTTAGATCGCAGCATTTTCCGTTGAGTTGGGCCAGACAGAAAACGGTGAGACAACGTAGAATAAATTGCCCAAACTAGTTAGTACCGAAAATTTAATTTCATAATGTTTGAAAGTCTCAGTGCTTCTTGCGCGATCTTTTTGAATTTATTACAGATACGTTGCGGTTAAAACATGTTCATTGACTTCCATCAGTGGGACCCAAATCGACTGTGCAATGTAATCCATTCCCATAGGGTTAATCTGCCTCGCACCACCGGATTGAGGACATTTGATTTGATCACCAGGTTACTCAGGCTGTCTGGTGACGGTTCATTTAATTTCCGAGGGAGATGCTGTTGTTCACTCTCGTTGACTAAGTTTGTGAGATGAATCGTAATCGATAATAAATACGAAAATCTGTTATTTGCCCTACGAATCCTCTAATAGTGATAGTATTAAATCATATTTCTGTTTGACCCATGGTCTAGTCTATGAAATATTACAGGGTTATGTGAAACCTGTGTGTTTCCAGGGAAGGTAACCACAGTGCACCATGAACAGATACGATCTGCCCGGGAAGCTTATCAACAGATATCAAGATATACCACCATTTATTGTTTACCATTGAACCAAGTAAAACCAGATGGACTATTATTTTTTCTAATATTCTTAGTCCCTGACTTTTTGATTCGCAAGAGCTGGGACTAAAAAAGCTAATATGCATTAGTAAGGATAGGAGAAGTAAATTTATCATAAAATTTCGAGTCGAATTCGCTTTTTTCAGGCTTTTTAAAGATGCAGCAAATTTTGTGACCGACAGATTAAATGAAATGCTTACCCGGTACATTTTTTGGCGTCACACGTTATCACAGTCAAATCTAACCTAGATTGGTTATATTCTGATTGACGGAAGATTTCAATAAACTGAGAAAATAATTGAAAGTAATTACAAATTGGATGGCAGTAAACAGAAAATATATTCTGCACACTCGGAGGAATTCATGTCATACATCATTTTCTGGATTCCCCCTGAATTGTGCGCAAGTGACACGATGCGTACAGCATTTGGGAAACCAGAATTCTTGTTGAACTTCCTTTGTTTCTAATTAAATGTGGGCAGGAAAAAGCCTTTGAAACTTGACAGTTTGGAACACATTCTTGGGCTAAACCTTCAGCCACTTGTTTGAGCGGTCTAAAAGTTCAAAATCCGCAAATCTAATAACGTTTTGCATTCACGAAGTGGTTTTTGATCCGATTCAACTTTTGAGCGGAATGATTTCCCGCCGAAACAGCAATTACTTGGTGTCATTTTACAATTTGTAATGAACTATGTGATTGAGCGCTGTTTGGCAAACCGTTCATTTAGAAAACAAAACAATGAAGGTGATGTTACTCCAGTCAGAAGTGACATTGTGGGCAAGGAGGACCAAATAACAAAAATCTACAAAAATTCGTTTGCCTTCATGAGTATTTTATCCATTGCTATATCTACTATGCAATTTCACCAGACATGAATGCAAAAGATCAAATTTTAAGTGAAATACGAATAATGATAGAGCATGTTTGTTAACATGTTCTTTCGAATCAGTGTTCAAGAGAATCTTAAGTTACTATATAACGTTGGAGAAAATGCAAGGCATGCCGGCCGATGGAACTGACAACTCAGCATTTACTTTTCCGTAATTCGTTAGGCAAGGTGTGACGGTACGAATGATCATTTACCCAAAAGTTTTCTTCTGTAAGAGACATACATCTAGAGCATTTTTTTGTTCAAAAGCGATCCAGAATGAAAGCGAGCCATTATGTTTCCCATAATATGATCAATTGTAGCAAAGTCTAACGCGTAGCAGCCGTATCAGCCATTTCGGTGTTTAATGGAGTCACAGAAAAAAATCGTTTGCTTAAATAATTAGAAACAAAACTTAATCCACAGATATGACACACGATCGATTTTCAATTGTTTTGGATATGCCAGTAATTCATTGGTTTAGCAACACCTCTGTTGGAGGACATGCCGACAGATTTGCCCCATTTATCAGCGTTAACCAGTATATGTATTACTGGTTAGGTGATAGCTGGGATTTAAAATTGTGTCTTTCGCGGATAACGACAGTTCACTTGATCCGTTCTGTTCTTCCACTGTCATCTGACATCTAGTCTGACAACGTGATTGGGTATTTTTCACAGTTCGCTTGAACAGTTTCCAATTTGGTCCATTTACGAGCAACATGTACAGCGTATCAGAACTCATCGTCCTGATTGTTCACGTGATCTGTCTGCCCAGATTTGTTTATCCATTTGCATTTGCATTTACTAGAACTATGGTTCCGATAGAAAATCGCTGGAATAGGAACACATTCTTATCAAAACTTTGGGAGAATTAGAGTTTTCATGAACCGGCGGTACGCTCAGGTAGGTAGTCTTCCGAACGAACTTCGAAAACAGTTCGCATTTTCGTGGCCAATTACCGCCAGGCCAACGAATCCCAATTTTACGACAGATGAACTCGTGTGAATTTTTTCGTTTGAATTTCAGACCCCAAGCTTCTATGCCTAACCTATTTTCATTTAGAATCAAAGCTAACACTTTGATTCTATCTGTCAATACCTAATTGGGAGCGATAACCCTTGAAAGTTGGCATATGTTGCACTGCGCACAATGATGACTGAGTCATATACCCAAAACTTTCGGTTGGATTTTTTCTCTGGCGTCGTGATGTGAGACACTTGATCTCTTCTGAAAGGCCAACAGTAAACTGCATGAGTTTAGTTCGTACGAGCATATGTAAACACACGGATGTATATATAAATGCATATCTTTGTGCATATAGATTTTCGAGAGATTGAAATGCAAAAAGATATGCCATTTTTTTTTAATTTTTCTTTGCCTTTAGCAAAATGTCAAAACCGGGACAAGGCGCGCAATTTTGGCTTCCTAAATTTTGGATTTATAAAGCATTTTACCCATCTCAACTGTTCGGTTCACGAGCGCTGACTACCCAAAATGTGTTTTACAAAAAACCATGAAAGCAATATTCAGTTTTTCCGTGGTTCATAAGACTGCCCTAATAAGAACCCGGCAAAGACTTTATTCATCTTGTAAACTGTTGTTTCTTTTGTATAACGAACTTGCTGACTTTTATTGGTAACGTAGCAAGACTGATGAGGACTTCTGTTCATAGGTAATTGTGGATTCTCATGAAAAAGATCTGTTAAGCTTGAGAATCCCAAAAGATGATTTCTCACTATTAATGGAATGATAGAATTTGTATGAACTGTTCAAGCATGTTGCTGCCACCGGTGGGGATAACATTTTTTGACAGAAAACGCAAATTTGTAGAGGACAGTGGGCCTTATGAAGGATGCATTTGCCAGAACTGATAACAAACCGTAAGCCCTGGTTAGTCGGTAACATCAGTGTTCAGAACTATTGCAACCTAAAAAGATGAATATGGATTTATTTCACTGTAATCTTGCTTCAGACAACCACGGAAGTACAATGCCTAGAGCAACTTACTGTATTGTAGCCTCATTTTCTAATGGTACTGGATTGGCAATGAATGCCAATATTTCACGAATCCGTAAATTTCAGCGCGAGGGAGGAAAACTAATCATTTCAGTCACGTGAGTAATAGACGTTCATCATTGATAAACTATGCATGGAGTTGGTTCTTGCTTATTTGCATTCATTAGAAGAGTTGTCATCACCTCCGAACGGAGGAGAAATATTGCATTAGAATTAACTGGGCAAACTTAAGTTTTAGGTGGGCCCAGTTTTGTACGGATCTTTGCGGATTTATGCACAGGTTATGGATGTGCACTTTTGAGAAATTCTGGCGAAGATGAGACAGAATCAAGCGATTCGCACTGGGGCGTCGACCACGAAGAATGATTTTGTGCAATTGGTAATTTACCAGCACAATCTTCCAATCGGATTTTTACTAAATAAAGTGTGAGTCCACGGAAACCCCCACAAAATCACAATTATTTTTGGCTAGTTGTCGTAAAGAGAAAACAAGAATTCAGAGAACCTCGTACATGACGGTTTTGCCTGGCAATTAGTCAGTCGGAAGTTGCTTATCCGATTCTAAAATCTAGTAGAAGTTAATTATTCTCAAAAACCTTGGCAAATACAAATCGGAAATCCCGGTAACTCTGCACCTGCCCGAACGATCCAAATCAGGACAGGCGGACAAGAATCATGGTGAAATCAAATCCTCCCATTACGCCGACGGACAGGGACAGTTTTTTCATCACATAGACTACAAAGACCACATCCGCAATCCTGGGAATACTTTATAATTTTATATTATGACCGTCCGAGGTTAAATGATCTAAGCTACAAATCCAAGGTAGGAATACAAAATTTTGATCGTTGCTTTGCAGTATGGGTACATGTGTACCATAGGAGAAATAATTGCTAATTCATAGAAAAAAACTGGGCCGGGAACGGTAAAACATGCATTGCCACTCGCCTGTTTCCTTGACTGACTCAAACATCCGAGCCTTCGATCAACTTGGTACAATTAGGACTGAATTCATGTGTCGAGTACACGAATGCGTTAGCAACACTAGTAACATGAAGAAGTCAAATAAATTGCACATCCAGTCTGCTGCAAAATAAACGCAACTACCATGGAATTAGAAAAATTGTGATGTTTGGATGAAAATGGCTGACAATTTGAAACTCGGGAATTTTGAGTGAAAATACTTTGTTTACACGAGCGATACTTACATTGTCTTCAAAGTAGAAACCGAAACCAAACCTGGGTTATTCAGCAAGATGTCTGACGACTGACGGGTTATTGAATGTCCAAATCATTTCTTCCCTTTTGTACTAAAAGCCCAGAGAGACTGACAAATGTTTCAATCCTTAATTTGGAAAAATGTGGGACAGACTTCTGTGACCACATTGTGATACTGAACTTCGGAAGTTGGCCTTAGTAAGGGGGTTTCCAGCTTTATGTATAGATATTTTCGGGAACCACCGAAGAATACCGTCTCAATGAATAGAAGTCAAAATCCAATTACTCGAAAGGATTCAGTGTCAGGATCACTGAACAGCTATATTAAACTGATTGTTTTACTTTATACTTTCAGCTCAAACGCGCGATAATACGTTCATTCAGCTCAGTTTGTACAATCAATAACCTTGTACAATCACATTCTCCTTTTGGTTTCGAGTAATAGGAAAGAAACAAGATAAAATATCGTAACAAAGATAGATTAAACAAAAGTTTACTGACTTTACACTTAACCATTTCGCCTAGATTCTCCAGCATTTACGACCCAATAATCGTACTTGTTCCACAGAAGAGCTTCTGGGCCAGGGTTTTCACATCCTTCTCCAAAGTCTTAGGCCAGCCGGACTCTTTACCTTGCATGGGACCAAACGAATTTAATTCCGATTAGCAGGGGATTCTAACGCGCCACTTTCTTCTGTCCTGCTTCTCTATTCTCCGTATGTTGGCGTGGAATTGAAATTTTGCACCCATACAATGTAGATGGCTTTGCCAATCTGGAAGTGGGACTATTTTACCGGGAAATTTGAAAATTCTTACTGGATCCTAATGCTCAGCACAAACTTCAAAAGTGGTCTCCATAAGCTTGTATCGTTTCAAACTTCAGAGAAAATGGCAAAAGTACCTTTTATCTTGAACCTTTTCTCCCGTAAGATGTTCCCGTTTCGTTTGCATTCCGTGATGTTTGCAGAAATGCCTGTTTTGTCCAACCACGGGATTGTTCATCTCGTATTTGGGTGACACTTTTTCTAGTGCGGCTAGAATCGCACAAGTTGTGTGTTGCTTTGTTAAAAATGCAGCGATTTTCTTCACTGAATGTTATTTCCCTTTGAGGGTAACAGTTCCGTTTTAGTAGCCGATTAAAATAAATTTCGCGTAAAGTAGCAAGTTCTACAGGGATAGTAATATTCTATAATTAGTCCGTTAGTTGTTTCAATTTTACCAGACGTTTGATTTCGCTCTTGGATAGAATTCAACAACAAGTGAATAGCGCAGATTCCAACGAGATAGTGTTCGTGTATAAGGGCTAATGTGAACTGCCAGTTGTGGGAGCGTTAGATGTGCACCTGAGTTGCCTAAAACTAAATGTCATAATATAGTTTCTTTGAGCACCGTTGCGTACTTTGTGTTCTCATGTGACTATATGTTTCCTGCTCCTCAATAAGAGGCTAGAATTGTGAAAAAATGAATAAAAACGACAAAAAGGCAACTATTATCACTGAGCAGAAAATGTTTTGGAAGCTGTAGAAGGCCGGTTTACCTCAGTGTCCTGTCATCCGCTCAAGTGGTTGTCGGATAAGTTCTTATAGACTCTGTACGCGTTAGGGAGAATGTGTTCTCGAACAAACATTAGAATCTTTGTGAATCGGTGAATTCTGTTAGCAGCATTTTGTCAAGTGGACCTTTTGACCTTCTGCTTGAATAAAGTTGAACCGTTCTGGAATAAAAATGGCCTTTCCTTACCGATTATATGGCAGATTCTCATCCGGGAATAGCGAATTAACTAGCATTTTAGTGCTCACTGACCGGTATTCATTGGGTGTTTTCCTAAAATTGTAGCGTTAGTGGACGAAACCTTTTAAACAAATGGAAAATGACAATTGACGATTCGCTTTATACGCGATGAAAAACAACTTTATTTTAGCTAGATGGGTTTCAAATCGTTTTTATGCGAATTCGGTTGGAATATTAAAGACGGTAAGCTGCTTGATTAAAAAGGAAAAAGCGTCAATCAACTACAAATAAAAATGAAAATTCAACAGGTGACATCAATTTTAGATAGCAGAACAACTGTGAATGTAAACAGGAAGTGGTAATAATAAAACTTGCCTACGTTTATATTCATCAAAGGGTTACTGTTGAATGTTGAATGATTATAGATGCGGCCGCCGGGAAACGGTTGCATGATAAATTGACCGAAGTTGGTCGGAGTCGAAACCGCGACCAACACGTCCAAATTTCACGACGCACATTGGTTGCTCTCTTTCGATTGATCACCGGTTAGAAAAAGGTTATGCTAATCAATCCAATTACCCCTCTCATCCAGTCGGTTGAGAGGGTGATTTTGGTATCTCGCAATGATTCACTTGATAACCTGATGTCGGCACGTACTGAGTATCTGGTAGAATATTTGTCATGCACTTGTTGATTATGACGGGTTTCTCCCTGTTCCACTAAGTCGGATCAGTTACTTCGGTTTGATGCCATCTTTAGAATTACGAACAAGAAAGTACGAATTTGATATTCACTATATTGCACATTGTTGCTGGTACTAGAATATGCATATCGACGATTCATGAGAAGCACCGGCCATGGCCAAACGGATAAGGTCTCGGCGTTTACATGTGTAAGTCTCGGATTCGAATACTCCGAACGCCAGTCAATTTCCCCACTTGGCAGCCCTCTGTTGGCCACGGCTCCCTTCTTGAAAACGATGCACATTGCTGTTTCGTGAATAATGGAAATAAAAGATAAAAGACAAAAAGATAAAATCAGCTCAGCAGGCAACAAAAACTAATAACTAGAGTGTTGTTCTTTACCAACATTTATGTCTGAATAAGATCTAATGGGAAAGAAGCTAGTTTCTTCGACTCACAGTCATAGTCATCACCGATTCAAATGAGTCGGAAGGGACGGAGGTTTGTCTACACAGGTGCAATGGAGTGACGCATAACAACGGGGCAAGCTTCAGTGCGTACAGAGTGAATAGTAGACAATACGACATTAAAAACTCTTGGTATCACATCGGTACCCTTTTGTTTGAGCCACTGGGCTACAGCTTACGGTAAAAGAAAGAAACAACTAATAGTGCAATCATATTTACACGTTTCCGCTCGTAGTTCCTTAAAACGACAGTCATAATGGTTACCATCGCATCACGACTGCACAAATCGGTCTCGTTAATCGGGTGAAGCGTCAAAACGTTCGAGGTTGCAAACTAGGTACGCAAACAGAGAAAAATCCCATTTTCGAGTGAAATTCAAATTAGGGGAATATCAGCAATCCAATTCCTAATTCAATGGCGAAGAGAAGATTAAAAAAACTTGTACGGAGGTTTTCTGGTACAGAAGCATCGGAAGGAAAGCTACTGTAGGGCTAAGTAACTCGGGCCCGTTGTTCAACGTTTGCACATTTTCGTAGCGCCTTATTTGGAAGTGTTAGCAAATGACAATTCCATGACGATGTAAGCTTCTCAAGCGAACATTTGGGCAACGCATAAGGGCAAAACTGACTCAATCCAAAGCAAAGTGCGTTCATTTTGTGACGGTTCTATTTACAACGAATTAATCACTGTAAAATAGTCAAACCCCAACAATGTTCCTTTCGGCCCCTTTTAATCCAAGTTTTGACAATAAATCACATCCATGACAAACGGCTTTAGACAAAAGTCAACCAACAGCAAGCCCACGTGGCGCTAGCCCGGTCTGTGACAACCTTAGAGACGAATTAGTGTGATAAAATAAAATTCCAGAGGGGGATAAATGTTACGTGGAGGAAAAATTCGGTGACTAGTTAAAATTTTTCTTTGGATCCCTTTAGAGTGAATTCAACTGACGCATCTGTTTAGTTTTTCAAGTAAAAAACTGTATTGGATTTCAACTTAAAATGTTTTTTAATTGCATCCTTCAAGCAAGAAACTGATGTAAAGGGCATACCCCATTTCGTTAGGGCCCACTACACGGGGTGACTAGTATAACCCGTTTTCACGATCATTCAGGAAATTGTATAAGTATTAGTACTAAAAGAAAAGGAATTCTACACATATGTTAGATAAAAAGGAATTTGATATTCGGCCGATGAGCTTTACTTTTTTCCTCACTTTCCGCAAAAATCAGATGGTCTGACTTATTTTCTCTTAATACTACAAAACCACTGTGTGAGTGATTTTGCGTGATTCTTTGTGCACTCGGTTGTATTGTTTCGAGCGCTCCTCAGTCCAACTTTGTTTGACATTTTTGTTTAAAAATCAACATAGGAGTTGGTATTCTCCCAAGTCTGTAAAAACTAACAGCACGAATTCTTCCACGGCGTGATGGGAGGCTAAATAGTGTACTGGTTCCATCATCGCATTCGGCATTTCTTGAAATCTGTTGTGAGTTGTCGATATGCCCAAAAGTTTGGCTACATTCTTCGTCTACGCAGAGGTTATTAAACTATAATTTTAATTCTGACGTCACTTACGCCCGTCGTTCTCGCCGCGTGTGGGTTGGAAAGTAAAGCATAAAACGAGCATCTTTTGCAGTTTTACACCCGTGGGTTTAACCGCACCCAAGAAGTCGACTGGATCAGATCAGAGGCTTGGCAACCGGGTACTGTCGACTGCTTAGAACTGAACTTACCATGTTTGGTCACTGACCGTTCACCTCTCGGTCCAGAGTGAAAACTCGAGCGAGAAAACGTCATAGATTTATCAACTACTGTTACTTATGCTGACACCGACCACAGGTTAGTTGGCGGCCAATAAATAGGGTGGAAATATCACTGTTTTACAAATCTAACAACTTTTGCTATTTTACCACGTAACATCACACTATTGCATTTGGTTCGTGTCAATCGCTTGCGGCCTTCATTGGATTCACCTGGATGAATAAAGACGATAGTTTCTGCCATGAACAAAAGCGAAAACATCAAATGCTCGCTAATCACATAACTCGCAAAGTGTTCAATGTTTTGCTTGCTAACGTTATTCTTATTGACACGTCTTGAAATGTTTATTCCACAAATTTGGCCAAATGATCAACCAGCGGTTGGAAACATTCACATTTACATCTGAGCCGTGCTGGCTGTAGTGATTAAGTTTGATCATAGCTCATATATGGATTTCATGCACTCTCCTTCCACGTGATGTGTGTACATAAACCTGCCCAATTTCGAGTTCATTTCGTGATATAGTTTGTAGTTGGATCGAATTCGGGTTACTTGTACATGGGCATTCGTTTTGTCAATCCGGCGATGCATTTCCGAATATCAAAGCATTCAGGAAAAACGTTGTCTTTGCAGCGAGTAGCAAACACATTTTACTGATTAACAACCGCAGTTTGAGCTATTACTACAGTTTCCGAATCATTGCAAACGCTGACCCAGATTTATCATAGACTGTGACATCTACTTAGAAACAACGAGCACATGTGGCTTCAAATGATGTTTGAGGTCGCCTAACGAGCTGTGCAGTGATCGATTTTCCGAAAAAAAGAGGTTTTGAAACTGTGGCGAAAACACTTGCCGCTTTCTTATTGTTTATCTTGTCTTGGCTGAATGTTCATTGGCATCGATGGTAGTAATTTTCTTAGCACAGGTTTTGAGATACGATGACTATGACAACTAATCTGTCGATGGAACAAGTATGCTCCCCTTAAATATAAAGATATCACACTGTGGTCAGCAAAGCAAATCAGTTACATAGGAAAAACGCCTGCAAATTGGATTTCGTAGACAATTTCAGAAAGCGCATCGTCCTGTTGCGCTTACAGTTCAAACCAGTAACACTACCATATGGGTAGATGAAATATTCCAATTTTAAATTGTATTTAATAAACAATGATTTCTTGAATTCCTTTCCCCGATTTATCGGCACAGTTGATCCCAAATATGGCATGGACACTGGAGTGGTGATTTTGGGCTCATTTTGCTGTATTCGTGAACGAGAACGACCGATATTGCAGAAACCCAAAAAGTCACTACTGTGGTTTTATTCGAAAGATTTAAGATCCAACCAAGTCGGTACTAGACTGGGTTTAATACATCATTTTGCCAGTTATTGCGCTCCAGTGCTTCGTTAGTCTTGCAGTTGAAGAATGTTATACCGAATTGAACAACTCAGGTTGAATTGCACGCAGTGCTCGAATGAAAGCAGCAATTTTGACTACGCGAAGGTTAAACAAAACAATCCAAAGCGCAAAATACCACAGGAGCTCATTTCTCTTACTATTTGAACAAGCTTAACGGTTCCAAATGTGATCATGCATAGATTACTTTTTCCAGTGTCATTTGCTCTCAGTAGATACAGTTTTAGAGGAAATTTAAGGATGGCGATTAACAAAGAATACCCAAAAGGCTTTCGCCAAGAGCCCTTTTTAAATTATCGAGACTTTTGCCAGCAATTCATTTTCCAGACAGACAAACAACGACTGAATTCTCATAAATAAATATGGATTTCAAGCATTAGGCAGACAGTTCACTCGGATAGTGGGAGATTCGCGACCCAACAGTGCTTCTCTGATCACAGAATTCATGATTTGTTTCAAACGGACCTCTAAGGAGATTTTGCTCCAAAGACAGAGAGAATATTGTGTTATGAAAGCCGAATTTATCCGACCGAAACTGGGCAACTAATCACGCAAGAACACGGATATCACGCTTTGCGCTTCTTCACTTATTTCCGTTCACGCGGATATTGCGGAACGGCAATCTAGTTACACAGAGCAGTGGCCAATTAGTCGTTTTCGTAATGCGTCAACCTGAAAGTCGCGGGTTTGACTCCTTCTAACACCGGTCAGTTTCCCCATGTGGTAGCCATCTGTTAGCCGCGACTGCCTTGTGGCTTTATTAATAATAAAAGCAATAAACGATGAAATGCAAAGGTAAATTGTCTATCCTATTGTTTCCACTATTAGTGCTATAATTATCACTATCATTATTCTGCTAACTAGATTCTTCGAAATTCTACTCATTTAAATTTCATACCAGTCAAAAGACCGCAAGTACGACGGATTTTTCTCGGCTTTATATTCACAACAAAGGCAAAAGAAAATAAGAAAGAAAACACAAAGTGACCTATGTTCTTTGTGCTGCATACTGAATGCTTTGCACGTAAAATATGAAGTTCGTGAGTGTGGTACAACACATGCCTCGTGTTTCCATCATCGCGTTCTGCCTATCTGTTTCTAATAATTTCTATTTTAAGTGGTGTATATGTATCTCCAACATAAAATGTTGACATCCACTCACCGCAACAAAACTTATTATTTTCGGCGCCAATTTGCATCGAGAAATTAATGGTTATCCTCGTGCAGTGTTCCGTCAGCTTTATGTAAAGCCTCATGAACAATCCTGTAAAAGGCGATTAGTGTTCAGGGGATAAGTGAGTGTCTAGTAACTTCGGATAGCTGCTTACGCATAGCGAGTGAATAGTTCATATCGATAAATTGTTTCGACCAGTGCCTCTGAAAGTGAGATCGATTAAATTGTATTGCTAGAATTTATAAAGCGTTATTCTAACCGTAGAGGGTTGAAATCCTGTGACTTTTCAATTATCCAATGAGAAGTCAGCTGTTGCACCGCGCATATAATAGAACAAAAAATGAGTCAACATCTAAGAAATATAGACAAAAAATTGAATATATGTGCACATACATGGAATTGAGCCTAATAGATTTGAAAACTTGTGATGGCTTTAGCGTGGTTGTCAGTTTTCATGGTTGTCTGGAGGGTGAAATTGGGATTTTGATCGCAACCATATCCCCACCAGTCGAGGTGACATCGTCAGTGTACATGCACAGATGTTAGTTTTTGCACACGGCCCCCGATGGCTCTGACCCTGAACTTGCACGACGACCTTGATCTGGAGTATATGCATCCTTTTTCCACTTGATCTATGTCGGTTTGACTTGACCTTAGATATTTGACACTCGGTTTTAGAAGTTGCATCCACTTAGCAGTAGACCGTAGTTGTTATTTCAAATATGTGAATATTGTGTGATTTAATTCCGCAGACGGCTCCGAATAACTGATTCAGGTTTGTGATTGTGGGTCTTTTTGAATTGAATTCCGGTTCTCTCAGTTAGCTGAGTTATCTGCCTCTCATTCGATTGTACACCTGATTCAGATCGACGTGTTCATTGATTGAATTATATGAAGAGTATTAGGCGTCTAAGAACTTCCTCGCGTTTGTCGTAGTTGCTTAACTTAAGATCTCGAAGTTATCCAAATTGAATTTGTCATCCTTGCTTTTCGTGGGTTGATATAAAAACAGTGGATTGTTACGTCCTCTTACTAGTTTGTGATGGTTTATTCAAATAGTTATTTTTCTCCCGGTTTGACCCATAAAGTACTTTTCACAGTCCACGCACTTCACATTCTAAACGACAGTTTTTCTTTCCTTCGTTTGCAGTCGCTCTTTCGGTTATGATATGGTCTTCTCAAAGTTTGGGACGGTCTATGAGTGACTGCTTTTCTTAGGAGTCGGAGTCACAATGCAAGTAATTCGATTTTATTCTTTGTATGACTTAGTGGTCTTTCTGTTTGACTCTTCTCGTTGATTCATTTTCTTGTCCATAGCGCGCACACCTCTTCTTATGAAGTTTCTTTGCACATCCATTTTTTATCGAATTTCCTTGTGTTGCAATAATTTTTGGCCATCGTGGACCAAATTCACACGAAAGACCGTTTGCGGTTGCTTTGGCGGTAGCTGTAAACGAGCCACAGACGAAAACTAGACAAGGACAGCAATACTAACTGAGAGAACCGGAATTCAATTCAAAAAGACCCACAATCACAAACCTGAATCAGTTATTCGGAGCCGTCTGCGGAATTAAATCACACAATATTCACATTTGAAATAACAACTACGGTCTACTGCTAAGTGGATGCAACTTCTAAAACCGAGTGTCAAATATCTAAGGTCAAGTCAAACCGACATAGATCAAGTGGAAAAAGGATGCATATACTCCAGATCAAGGTCGTCGTGCAAGTTCAGGGTCAGAGCCATCGGGGGCCGTGTGCAAAAACTAACATCTGTGCACGTACACTGACGATGTCACCTCGACTGGTGGGGATACGGTTGCGATCAGAATCCCAATTTCACCGATCACCACAACACGGAAATCGAATTTAAGTGTCAAGCATTCACCTACTCGGAATGGAAACAGTCGCAAATGGTTGAGTGACGCAAACATGTCCAGAATGGATTATCAATTTTCCTATCTGAATCTGGCAAATAGCAAATGAAGAAATATTTGCATTGTTTTTATTTCAAAATCCTCAAACGTGTACAATTCCAACGATGGTGTCAAATAAAAAATATGCTAAATTCCGGAATCCGTGCCCACCTGCGATGTCACCACGACGAAATACAAAATCTCAAATGACGAAATCAACAATCGGATCTTCGTGAATTTGGTTTCCTATCCCTGCTGAAATGACTCGTTCTCTGAATCGTCTTGTTTTTTTTCAATAATTTACCTTTATTCTGAAACATCTCCTGCAGATCTGCCCTGAGATCAGTACCACGTAAACATTTTTATCATTCTTTTCGTAATAAACCAAAAGAAGACACAGTTTTCGGCCCTAGAGCGCAACGAATGCCAGAACGATACGACAGTCTAAAGTTTGTTTTAATGAATTTGCTGCGATGGTTTTGATTTTCGTGGCTGAAGAACGCACGTGGCAGGGTTGAAAAATTTGTTTGACTGTTTCGGTGCCAACATTACTGCAACTAAGTTAGCCATACAGCTATGCTCGTTTGTTTCTTGCTTACCGAGACAGTTGCAATCAACCTGTCGTTTGGAATGCACGATTAGCAAATGGACTCCGAAAAGTTGCATTCACTGTGGCTCATTTCGTGTTGTGAACTGAGTGCAATTAATAATAACCGTTCCTCGATTTACTAGACCCTACAATTATCCCGCCATCGTTCTCCCACTATGTACGTGCAAATCTTGGGTTAACTGAAATTATCTATTTAGGCCTGGAACCTTTCGCCGATTCGGGCCTCTCCACCAATCAGTCACTCAGATCTGTGGTTTGAGCTGTATCTAACCCTATTAGCAGATCTGGTTGAATTTGTCTGCAACTTTCACGGTTGCATTACGAACTAGATGTTTATCAGGTTAAATAACATTGAAGTTTTTATAATGAGGAAAGGAATGGGGTTCATGGAAACACACGGAATAATTACGGTTGCATTGTCCTGAACCTTGACTAAAACTGCAGTTCCTACAATTTCTGACATTTTCGTCGTTGTAAGTCAAACAAAATCGCAACATCAAGAATGTGGACTGCGATTTTATTCATTTGAAATTTTTGACCACCCCAAGTGATTCTACCCCCAGCCAGTTTACTGTTTCCGTTTTGTCGACACGAGGAGCATCGGTTTATGAAGCATATTAAAATAAAATCTTCACGATATTGGTCAGGATCAACCTCTCAAAGAGCACCCGAATTTCTGTGCATTTTCACAAACTGATCGAAATACATCAATGGATTTAAGTCAAGTACCAGTGTCACTTTTATTCCAAACCCCTGTTCAATAGAGACCAAGAAAAATTTTATCTATCCGATTTCCAAAAAATGGAGTACCCTGGAGGCAACATTGCAAATTATGTATATTTTATCAAATTACAGTTTGCGAAATCGGCCGCTTGAATTACAAACCGTTTGCTACATCGCCATTCCTTTCGGGAGACACCAGTGAAAATTGTGTTTTTATCACGATTCCAACAAATAGTTATCAAACAATTAACAATGCAACGACATATTGGTATTCCGGTGTTATAAGGAATCTCCCTCTAAAATACGTTCATTCTGAATTGAACACATTTGCAGCGCTACGTGATAATTACAATCGGATGCTTTTTTTGTCTTGTTTTACTTTTTTAAGCTGACCGCCATGAGGTCTCGGCCTAGGCCACACAATAATCCGGGAAGCATGTCATAACTGTGCACCACAACACAAGTTAAAATAAACATAGTGCCTCCTTGTTTGAAGTTGTACCGATTTCACGGAAGTTAAATATGGTCAAGACCAGTTGTGGAGGACCAAAGAAGGTATACGCAATTCTAAAATCCGGTTTTCAGTTGGCTTTATTCATCGATAGACAAAGGAACACGTTCCTTTCTGAATCATGCTGTTTGATCTCTCCAAAAAAACAATGTTTGCATAATGCTTTTCCTTGGATCGTTGGCTACGCCAACATTCACATTGGTTAGCGTGTCTGGAAAAGCAAATGGCGAATGCATGGGACTAACATTTGGACTACATTGCATAAGCTCTCATCTTTTAACTCCCATACTAGTGAAATGACAGTATACATCATTTTTCAGGAAGAGGCTACGGCTAACAGAGGGCTACCAAGTGGGAAAATTAACCAAGAGTGGAGGGGTTCGAACCCGCCACCCTATCTGCTTGGACACCGTCGGCTGGTATGTGTTTAGCATATGACGTCCGTGTTTTGTTAAGCATGAATCGAAACAATTTGAACGTGGTTGCTTGATCGTTACCGTTCCTGGCACGCCGGGTACAATTATCATAGCCGAAAAAAGACGAGTTTCAGGTGCTGGCATCTACCGACCCCGATAAACTGTTCAACAGAACTGCAAGAAGTAATAGTGATATTACTCATTTTTATTAAACTTGAAAAAGTTGCGCAGCAGAGATATGTCTGTCTACAGTTGCGCAAGCTGTTATGTGCACCAGGCGGAATATTTGAAACTAACTAGTTCTGATCGGAAATAACATTTGAAAACTGTCTGCCTGTTAGACCAATAATATCCTGAACGAGGGTCCAATTTACTTTGGTGTGATTTTCAATGAGAAGAAAGATCGTGCCAAAGGAGAAACGAAGTTCACTTAGGCTGAGCACCATTATGCTGACCACTATTACTATAGACACGATCAATCTAACGAAATCTCCATTTAACTCCAAAATATCCGTTGCAAATGCAATTAAACAGTGGATTCCATTTATTCGAATCCGGATGCTTTACTACTACCTAAAATATCTAACAGTTACTACTGTGGCAGATTACGTGCATTTAATCGAATTAGTCGGATGAGATTTGCTCTACTGCTCCATAAATTCTTTGCAGAACAATGCCGAATTCACATGTTATCAAAGCAAATGACCCATAGGAACGAATCACAGTTAAAATTTGTCAGTCCCAAAGCATGACTCGATGGCAGAAAAACGTTTGTGTGCAGTCACACGAAAAATTTCTGCCCCTACTTGGAAGTCTACGGCTGGATGAAATTGAGATGCTCTGCTCTGTTTCGCAAAACCGCACAATCCTTTCTCGCTGAAACGGATCATATACAAACCGAAGCTGTTGATTGAAAATTCAATCATAATTATTGGAAGGTGCTGTTTATTTGTTCTTCTTCAGAAAGAATTCGCGAGTGCGCAGCACATTAGCTAATCAGAAGCGATTTTTCTATGGGATACACTTGTCATTCGATTAGGGTAATAGTGACTTTCAGGTTATCGCAATGTGTCAAGTCGAATTTCTTTGAATTTTTATCAGAGGATCTAGGTGGAAAACAACTACAAGATAATCAACAAAATCACGGGTTTTTGAGCTTCCGTCACGACGAAAACAAATCAGGAAAACCGTTTCGCAAAATGTGAAATATGAAAGTTTACTCGCGAGTAATTGCGACCGTCCGAAGTTAAGGTGCAGTAAAAATCGACCACGTCGGTCAACGGAAATCCGCATTATCTGCAAGATCGAGGGCGAACGAGGCTTCATAATTTATCACTCCAAGTTCTGGTTACACAATGGCACAAAACCTAGTCAACCTCGTCTTGAATTTGCCTTGTTTACATCCACATTCGAACATGTATTTTCTGGGACTGCGCCTCGATTATCGAATTGCTATTCTAGTAGTATCCAAGTTTAAAGGTGAAAAACTGAGTGATTGATCATAAAAGCCTGTTCCATGGAAACAGGATTAAGCAAGGCGTAGGACGTTTACGGGGCGAACTAAGTCGAGGTTTGAGTTTTGGTTTTAGTCTTAGCTGCTGATAAAAATAGCATCGGTTGTTCGTTATTTGAAAGTAACGAGCTTGCTTGCTCTCTGGTGACCATGCAGACACGAAATTAAAATACACATGGTCAGATAATAATTATCTGAATATCGTGTTGAACGTCCTGTAAGAATCTTCTCTTGGTTGCAGAAAATACTCTGCTTATTTGCTATCATATCAGAGACACAATAACAGTTCATTTGAGAGCACCGGTACATAATTCAATTGAATGTCACTTTGTATTAAATCCAGGCTTTTATTTGAATAAGGAATTTACATGTGTCGATCTATAACAGCGTACTGAATTTTCCATACGATGCAACATAATACCGTAAAGCACAACGCACCAGCGTCTGAAAACTGCGGGATGCATCATCGTTTCATTGACAATCACCAGGTCTTGCTGTTTATTCGTTGGTAAACCTTAGTGAATTGTTTAGTCATCAATTTAGATCGCTTCTTTACAAGAATGAGGCTAAATTATTTTTTCCACTGGCTCCGAATAATCCCGAAAACACACGAAAAACAGATTAAACTTTGAAAATCAACTGCTCCTACCATTTAATCCCATCCTCCTCCCCAAGGTGAAGTTTCAGTTGCATCTCGCACGAAGGTGATCGACGTCCGTGAACACTGAAAACAAACGAAATTTCAATAGATCGGTTTTCCTGCGTTTTAATGTGAACGAGATTCATATCGAAATAAAATGAATCCCAGTTTTCAGTTATAAGAAGGTGGCTTCTGGGAAAGTACATAGCAAATACTGGGACGATGATCATACTCTTATTTTCAATCCCCTGACCCAAATAGTGAGGCCGATTCGGGAGGCGACTGGAGAACGAATAAAGCTGGACCATCCTGAGAAAACCAATGATGTATTGTACTGTATAGACCTTTGAGTACAAAATAATTTTGAATTTCATTAGAAAACATGAAGGTAAAGAGTAAAATAAGAAACCAATTTACACTCATCAACTTGCAAAATTTTGAGAAATCTCATTAAGGAATTCGGCTAAAACGCGGTCACGGTTTGTCGAAATTCGTGCTAAATATGGGACAAAGGAGTCCCTACATACATATTTATTCCAGATGGTGTGAATCTAAAAGAGGATCGTGTTAAGATATCACAGCGGCACTTTGAAAGATCATTGTGCAGAGAATGAGTTGATGAAAGACGTTTAGGATGGGCAAACTGACCGAGAGAGAGAGAGAACAGACATTCGAAACATTTAGATATGTTAAGGCTTAAACCAGCTCGTGTAGGGAGACCGTAAACAGAAAATAGATTGTTGGAAAAACTTTGAAAATCATCGTTGTTCGAAACGGCTTGAGAGGGCAACATCATCAGCATAATTAAACAGATGACAAGGGGAGCTAGTTGATAAGTCTGTGATCTAAGTAAAAAAAGAAACGGTAAAAGAACAGCACCTTGAAGCACTCCTGAGTTGTTGGCCAACGGTTTTGAAGTTCCACCGTCCATTCGTGTGCACTGGGTTCAACTAGTAAAGTAATCAGACAGTTGTCCTAATAAAGGCTTGGGACAATCATGTTTTTCCAGTTTGTGAAGTAGAAGAGACCGTGGAACTGATTCAAATGCCGACGATTAGTCCAGGAAGGCGCAAAGCACAGATTTCACTGATACATTTAAGGACTTACAAATGTGGTGAATGACGGAAGCGACAGCGTTCAAAGTGGACCTGTTAGATTTATAGGCAAGCTGAAGTGGGTCGTCAGGAGAATATAAAGAACGCAGGCGCTTAAGGTTAGCGTGGTCTGCCAGTTTAAGACCAGACGTTAAGGAGATGCGGCGAAAACGTTTTCCCAAAGCAATGGAACTGTTAAATTTTGGGATCGGAATAACAGTAACGGGTATCCAAAAGTCAGGGACAGAAGATAAGCTTAGTGATGAGTTAATCAGAAAAGTAAATTCATCCGTCAGAGTCACAGTACCATGCCTTAAAAGAGTTGAAGACAAACTGCCAGGACCAACCCAAGTGGCAATTTTAGCGGTGCGCAGAAGGTCGAGCACTTCTTCCCTAGAAAAGTTGTAACTGTCATATCATCATCCTGACCAAATATGACCGGGGTGTAAGTGGTAGGTTGGATAAAAGCACGATTGATGCTGTCAACATCCGCAGAAAATTTTGCACGTTACCTTTTCTTCCAGCAAAGCAGTCGAATGCCTTGCCATAAGAATCAATTGTTGTTACTACTCAACAGTTGGCTGGCGAACGTCATGTCGATGCGTTGGATTTCCGCTTTTATTAGGTTGGAAATGTACCGCACGTTTGAGTTATTACGAGATTTGTAGAAGTGCTCCTTGTGTCTTCTTAGAGATTTCAGTTTCTGGGTGGAGATATGGTCATCTGAGCTGAATAGTTTCTGAGGGACAGCAAATATCAAAGATTGCCTTGGCTGCGAAAAGTTTGACATTGTCACTGAGCAGGGGTTCAAAAGAGGAACAGGCAGATACAAGTAAAAGGGATTTCTGAAAAGGAATAAGCCCGTTGTGTGAAAAAGAATGAAAAAGCTGACCGAGATTATATCTTGGGTTTTAACAGAAGCAGACAATGATCACTACTTGAAATTAGGGCACGCAGTTTCAAAGAAAAGAACTCAGGGTGGCTAAAATGGAAATAACGTTGGCGGAGTATCTCTTCTGGATGGTAATAAGTTCTTTGAAATTTGGCAATACGTGATACCAGTCCATGTTGAGAAACAATGCGGTTTTTAAACCACAATAATTCCGATCGTTTGTAGTGGCGAACGGAGACCATAATCGAACCAAATATCTGGTGAGAATATAATTAAATGAAAATGACAGAATTGTAGCGCAGCCACTCAAAGGGCGCGCCAGAAATATCCGGAATATATACAAGGGTCCTAGTGGAGGGGGGAAACTTTACGGGTTGGGATGTCATAACTGATGAAAAATTATCACACACTTACGTATATCTTTCAATTTTTCAGGTTTCGATAATCGGATTTCTATTCGGTTCGGCACCCAACTAGTGACTAATGAATCAACTCACGCTATGTGTATAAAAATTAGTAACTTTGATTTATCAGTTAAGAACGAACAAGACATCACTGTTCAGCGCTTAAACTAACTGATTAACATCTCCAACAAGGAATCATTTTTTGAGGATTAAAGGCAACTCCGGTGACCTTAAAACAATAGGATTTTTAACTCATTTTATTTCCTAAATTAAATGCGTGAACAAATTCGTCTTAAAAAGCAAGAACATTTGTTCAAGATCTTGGAAGGTTTGTCCTTGTCCGCTTTTGTGTTCATTCATCCGTCCGATATTCCTCGCCTTTTGATAATTCAAACTCGAATAAGTTCACTGTCATTCTCTGAGGCCAAATGCCAGTTCACATTACTGCTTCCCAGACAAGACTGCCATATATATACATACATCGCACGGGCTTGGAAACAAGCACGGTGCCAGCGGAACAAAATGTAAATAAAATTTTGTGGGAAGTGGTTACTGCAAAAATGGAAGGAGGAAAATTATTAAGCAGAGACACGCTAACTGATATTATTTTTTCCGTACACACTCTGTGACGCTTTTATTGCTCCCGGTGTTTACTTAAGGAGGAGGAGTTCTACAGTAAGGTCGCCCTAATAACTTCAGTTCTTAGCCACATCCATCAGTGTATCCAAGCAGCCCCTATTTCTTCAGTCTCAACAAGGAATTTGGGAAGCACCAACTGAGGTCAAAATTGAATCTAAATTCTTCGTAACTCTATGGTAAGTCATAGTCTGACCGCCATTTCGCTTCCTCCAGCCTTGTAAAGCACGTGCAAAGAGAATACGAAGAAGCAGACAATGGGCAGGGACACTTAATACGTGTCCAAGCCACCGAAGGCTACGTAAAACGACTATTTCAGTCGAAGGACGACTGTCTCCACCCAACACACGACGTTGCACCTCGTCTCTGCTCATCCGATGTTCCCGCCAAACTAAAGAAGTGCTTCGGAGACATCGATGGTCAGACCATAGAATTAGAAGATATAGCTGGATCAGAGCTGAAACCTGTGAAATTACTTTTTAGGCCTTGAAAAACCATAGAAATGTTTGGATCAAAGTCGGTGCTTCAGTGCACCTATTCGCCGAAATATAGCGCTATCAATCAATGAGAATTCGTTTCTATGGTCCATTGTAGTCACGCGTTTTTAACGGACAAATTGAAACTGCTTTTGATTTATGCAGGTACAAATAACCAGCTTTTGGCTATTTCTATCTCATAAACGCAACAAATCAGTATTCTTGGATCCTTAATTTGAATCGATTAATATACCACTATCTTTCGAAGCTGATGACTTGATGGACATGTATACTCTCCCTTCATTCTCGTGTGACTTATATCAAACTCATTAGGTCAATCCGCATGCCAAATCCACTCCATTACGTAGACGTAAATTGATGATCAAACTTTTGACAAAGTGACTAGTTGTGTATTTACAGAGAGCTCTGTAAAAAAGTCATTCAGTGATGATTTTTTCCATCAGTTTACATTGCATATACAATTAATAACCAGCAATTGAGTTCACCCTTTCGTCAAATAATATTTTACACTTCCCAGATTTTTGCAGTATCCCTTCTTATGTGCAGGGTACAAGATAGGCAGTTTCACACATTCGTCACGTGAGGCAGCCATGGAATGAATCGTGCCAGGCAAAAAACATTGCAGACAGAACGGCAGACCCGGGAATGGTTCTCCGCGGAAAATGAGCTTGAAGGGAATAGCTGATCAATTGGGTGTTGAATTCCCAGACTAGTAGTGAAATTGAGAGAGACACGGTACTTTCGTCATAGTTTTACTTTACATCGTTATAGTGTTATTATTATGACTGTCTGATTAATGGAATTTACTGCACACATGCTTGGGATAAGAATATTCAAATCGGTTCTTGTACATCCCCTCCAGGACACCACGTCGGAGGTATAAGAGATTTGTCATCATACACAGTTCATTCTAACAAATGGAGTGGATTAATTAGAAAGATCACGATAAAATTTTTTTACTGCCCGAACGATAGGCCAAAATTGACGATCCGTATTCCATTGGCGTGAATTAAACCTTACATGCCAAACATGTGATGAGGAATCACTCTCCCAACCCCTGCCCCATCCCCAGACAACGACAAATCCGTGTTAATGACGTACGTGTGGATAAACCCTAGACTGGTCAATTTGGATGAAAAAGGTATTTGCGTAAACGTTTGTTGCAGACAGACAAATAATGCTGATTGTATAAGATTTCGGGAAGTCCGGTTTAACATAGGGTACATATCTAGATTTGATTCCAACTACTGAAATGAGCTATTCACTGCAGTACGTTTGGCGATGATCAGTACCATCGAATTTTCAAAGCACCAAATTGTTTCAAAAGCACGCTTTTCTGGACAGTCGTGAAACCTTCACTACGAAACATTTATCTTGCTAATCGCAGCGCTTCGATAACCTGCACAAACTAGGGGATCAGAATACAACCATATCCTACTTGTTGAACCAGATCGTAGCTACGCGCATCCAAAACCGTACAAACAATCGGTCAATGATCCATCAGTCATCAAATCACTTCCGGTTTTGGAATACATAATTAGCCCGAAGAGGTATTAAAAATTTCCGCTATCAGGCAAGTCAAAATCATCGTACTTCAAATGCAATAGTCGCACCTAACAGAACACATCCAACAAATAGCCGCAGAAGCTGATGTCAGTGACTAGACGTTCGTACTGCAGACTGGGAGCAAAATGATCTCTACAGGGGAATATAACTTATCTTTTAGTTTAGCAGAAACTAAATTAATCGATCAAGTATTTCAAACAGTTTCATATCAGCTTTCAATGTACTAAAAAAGGCATCTGAGAAAGAAGCATATTTTAGTTTTAGAATAAAGAAAATACTATGTCTCAACTTGAGAAGACCTTTGTCTACGGCGGAATTCACTATGCCCAGCCCGCAAAAGCTTAATCGTCAAGTCCTCTTCCATATTAATGATGTCCCCAATTTTTTGTTTACTCAGAGTTGGTTGTAGATAGTGTGCGTGGAGAACGTGAGAGACCGTGAGTATGAGGAGGTGAGCAAAGGGCTGTGGTCCGTGACAGTGGAGCAATGCGTTTTTGTTAAAGAAAAGCAAAATGTGGTTCATTGCTTTCGTAAGACTTGTATTTAGAAAAGAATGACACAAATGTTTAGCGCGAGCTAGACTTTATTCTTTGTACGAATCAATTCGGAAATTTCTCTTGATCAGTTGCACATAGTTAATTTGCAAGTCATTACTGGAATATTCATGATGATGAACTATAAAATAAGAAGTATCTAGGACAAGCCTGCACCTTAGGGATTCATATGCTGAGAAAAAACTACCATCCATCAGGTTTGCTGTGCATTGCAACAAGCCCGTCTTTCGATGTCGATAGATTCATATTTTGTCGATGAAGATGATTTGATTTTTAATGCCTGACAAGAAAACAATAGATTTTGAAGTGATAATGCTTCAATTTTCCTCATAGTTACGGGAAATCATCTTTGCCGAGGATGACAAATTGGTCTTTCCGTCTACACATTCTCTCGCATGCACATGCGGCAATTATTTTCATACTTTAACAAATACAAATCAAGCACGATAGTCAACATTTTGGTTCACCCGCAGCAAGAAAAGTCTTCTCTATCACCTGTTGGCAACCGATGGCTCGTTTGCGAATGTTATTTGCGTTTTCTATTCCGCACCAAGATATAATGATCCCCGCCAGACGTTTTCATTTGTAACGTGCTTTGACGACTTGATGACAAACTTAAAGACATGCAAACGATCAAATGTTTTATTTGCACTGAAGCCATTCCTGTTTGTACAAGCTAATCGAACTAGCAACAGATTATCTGGCGATTTCCTGGGCAAACTTGACAAAGTGCGTTGTAGTACTACCCTACCAATGGTTGTTCAACTACACAACATGTTGGAGGTCGGATGAAACTTAAACATTTATGAAAAGTATATATACAACAAATGGTTTGGGGTTTTCACTATCAATCCGTAGAACTTATTGACACTCAATGAATGCTTGATTAAATCCGACACGAAGCAGACAAGCAAACATTTTTATTCGTTGCTGGAAAAAGTTCAGTGTTCATCGGATCAACAAGCCGTTTCCAATTGTTTTAAAAACGTGCACGACTGCCAGTTGTTATTACCAATGAAGGAAGACGTTTTTCTTGAGTATCAAGTCCGAACTTAGAACGATGAGGTGAAGTAAACAGAATGTCAGAGAATGGAACTCCTAACCAATAATGTTGTAATCTTTTGTTGTAGTTCATTGTATTCAGATATGATCATGATTCGGTGGTACCTGGAGAGTTGTTGTCTGCCACTTTGGTACCACATCCGACCTGGTTAATTCTTGTAAATCTGTATCAGTAAAAGTCTCAATTTCATCGTCCGCAATTGTCCGTACACCGTTTAGTAAGGCATAGAGTTCATTGGGCTTGCTCCTTTCGATCAAAACCTGCGCAAATAGTTCCCAGCATTTTATTGTCCACGCTTATGACTCGTCTTCGATGGAACTGACTGCTATCGTCGCTAATGTTTTTCCTAGCAAAATTATATATTTTAAATCCAGATGCCCAACAATAATCCCGTAGGTATTTGTTTTTATGCCAGCAACTGAAATTTATTTCAGTAATAAAATACACTTTATGTTTGATCTATGTGAAATGAGCCGCGCGGCAGAGATCAAACTGCATATGGAAACGAGATAATTAATTCCAAAAATGGAAAATCGTTTTGACCTACCAAGATGACCAAGACTTAGAGTAATAGTTTTAATATGTCTGAGAACTGCTCAAAGGCTCGACAACGGTATTCCTTGTGACTAGTGAAAACACACCAGTTGAGAAATTTAGGGTAATATTTTGGTGGGGGCGATTTCAAGAAGTGTTTTTGTAAGTTTCCTTCCAGTAAATAATAAAGAAAACTTGGATGATCGAGGAAATACCGAGCAAACTATTCTGGGTTTCCACCAAGAAAAAACATTTTTGAATCAATCATCTGTAAGCATTTTTTCAGGATTTGCTAGCTACGGATTGTAGTAAACCTTACTGTTAATAATGGATTACGATGAAGCCATGATTCGCTGGAAACACACGAATAAGGAGACTGCATTGCGCACTTTTCTTGTCTGAACAGCAGTCGGTCGGCATACTTCACTTGTCCATTTTGACAGGGAAAGATTGGCCGGATCGGGATATTATGACAATTGAGAGAGGGAGCGCAGCCAGCAGTAAAACAAATAGCATAATGGATGAGCAACTAATTTCACCTTGTATTCATCACTGGACTACTCAATAAATAGAATTACCGCAGGATGTAACAGATTGGCTCTGATCGCAAGATACTGTGCCAGAGAGGGCAATGTTCAAATTTTAGACAATTCAGCGAACTCCAGCGAATTTAGCCTTAAATATCTCCGAGAGACAGACGGATTCCAGTGCCTACTGGTCGACGCAAATTCTTATAACTATCAAATAACATGATGAGTGAAACCAATTACGAATCTTCAAGTATCTGTGTCTCGCCGTGCTTTCAACAGTGCTGATTACGAACATCTCATCCCTTTGAAAATAATGATGGCCAGGCATTTCAGCAGGGTGTTACCAAATCAACATTCTAGTAACCAATTTAAGATAAATTGCACACGGTGTTCCGTGAAGTTTCTGAATTCTTTCAAAACCAATTACCAGTTTACTGCGCGATTAAATTGGTAAAATTATCTATGGTGATGCACGGAGTTGGGAGAAACAGTTAAATTACAGGAGCCTAATAATTACAACTTGCATCATTATAAATATATATACATATGTATATATGCGTATATAAATATAACAGCATGCAAATAATGGCTGAAATTTACCTGGAAAGATATACCTGGTCAGTATAAGTGCAGTTTCATCCAGTGGTTTGTGAATTCTTTTGAACAACGATGTACAACTGACTAACTGATGGTATGGCAAACCAGGTTCTCTGGGATCACGCAAGTAAAGACAAAATCACTACATACTCCGGTCTATTGTACAAAATCAAGATCAGTGCAGTTCCGTTTTAGAAGGATTTGTGCGTGAGGGAACGATCTACCATCCCACGGTGAGTTCTTAAAGTAAGGATAGTACAAATACTTAACCAGGTTTTATTGCACAAATCGTTGACTGCTCAACAGTCCTAGTCTAACCGTTCATTCGGCAGGAGGAAATTGAACAAGATCTAAGGACGCAAAAGAAAGGGGAAGAAGAAAATCCTACTATATTGTTGAGATCAAGGTTTAGGGATAGCTTTATGCGAACGATTGATTTTCTAGTCCAAACCTAGGGGGTTTTCATTTTACCTATTACTCCGTTGTGGTTTTAGTCTTAAAAGAGGTACAAGCAGACGAACGGGACATTCGCTATGGATCATAAACGGTGAGAAAGAACTTAATGCAATATTAAAACATACGACTGTCTACTGTGATGAAATTAATTCGATGGAAAACTTTCAGAAAGTTGTTTTTAATTTTGCATCAAGGAGATTTTCACTAGGCCAACTCTTAGAACTTGGTGATTCGCATCAAATCAAGAATATTTCCGGCAGTTGATGAGGACCTCGAAAAATAAGTTGTGCCATTTTTATTTTCAGTGTGAATATTCTTAATCCGACTGAGACTTGGTTATGCGGTCTCAGTGTAACAGTTTGCCCGGTTTGTTGAGTGACCTTGTTCCGTCGCTTCATACTGTGATGTCATCTGACATGTTGAAACTCGACTGCGGCAGCAGTATATGCATTTGGATAGGAATCTTTGAAGAGGTTAAGTGACCGGCATGTAGACTGCATAATCAATGAAACAATTGTACCGCGAACTTCAGTAAGGTCATCGGCTAGCACCAACATGTAGACAACGAAACTAATATTATGGTCCTTGCCACACCACCAGTTCCCCTGGTGTTATTTCTAGACATAAGCCAATCCAAATTCTTCTTCGGTCTAAACCATCAGAGTAAACAAAAACTCAGAAATACTAAATTTTAAAAAATGTGGAAAATGGCGGTTGTATAGAATTGAAATATTCTTTGCTCTATTCGATTTCGCTAACTTTAAATAAGCTGAAAAATGCCCGAAACTGATTCTGCTAGCAAAACACCGGCGCAGTTTTGTTCACCTATGGGAATGCTATAAACAAGCAAACTTATTTCCCCTGGTAGATCTCTTCAAATTTATTCCTTCACGATAGAGCTTTCAAAGTATTCGTCTACTTGTTTCGCGAAACTCATCACTATGCTAGAATTAACTTTGGACTCGCTTCTAACTCACCATGCATCTAATGCCAATGTTTAATTTGTTCGAGAATCAAAATTTCCTCAGTTCCAGGTGGTACATAATTTGTCCAGTGTCATGTTCGTAGAACAGCTCCCTTGGAGTAGTAGTCCCACGGTGCGGCGCGAATACCATGCCGAGAAAAATACATTGCAATGGGACTAATGATACCGTGGAGAAACAGACAGCGGCTGTGAATCCGACCTGCGGGTTACAATCATTACTCACTTTAATGTAACAGCACCTGTAATAATAAACACTGGTAACGTCAGCCTATTTCAAATAACCTAGTGAAGTTATGACAAATCTGTCTGTTTTGACAGTCGGATTTGTAGCAGACAAACTCCTGCTTTATCCACTTTAAAGGCCCCGGCAGAATTTAGACAAATAGGAAAATGAGCTTGCACAGTTGTCCTTGTAGGGCTCGGTAAATACTAATGACATCAGTACCCAATAGGGGGCTAATACCAAAGTCGGCAATTCTTTAGATCTTAGTCGTGGCTCAGTACAAAACTTGGTAATTTTTTTTACGTCTGAGCATGTTCAAGTGACATTACATAAAATACATTCATTTACGTCTCTGTCTTGCCGGGGAAATGCAATTCAAATATTTATTATGCAACCCAAGGTCTCACATTTTCTGAAGACATCCTAAGAAGTTGGCTGCATTGGAGTACCCGACTAACCTATGATTTCGGGCACTTTACCCACTGGTAGAACAGTTCGCATGCGGGCAAAAAAAGTAAATTAGTTGCATATTGGCTGAACGAAAAAACTTGAAATGAATTTTAAATAACGCGGAATACTGATTGCAGTATTTTATAACAAACAAATAAATTACCTTACGAAACATCCTACTAATACTGAGCACAAAATGTGCTGATTGTTAAAACCTTTTGCGTTGAACGTAATTTTCAAACTTACAGTATTTATCGTTGAACGGTCATTTTAAATATCCCTTATTCTAGCTCATTTTGTGTCCAACACGGAAAAAACTAAGAAAGTTTCCGATGAAGTCATGTCTTCAGCGTCCAAAAATCACGGGCAAATGAAGCCAGGAGACATTTACCTCCATGTGTTGATTCTAGTAGGAAACCGTAATAGGTTTTGTAATTCAATTAGGCAAATAAAAAATGAATTGCTTGGAAAATATCTCCTTGAAATAGATCAAAAACCTTCAGAGAGGCGTGATTTGATCCCTAATATAGACATACTGCATTTTTCTGGACAAATACGGTGCTTGATATTTCCTGTAGTCGTCAGGGATATCACTCGTTCTAAAGAATCTGGGTCCGAAATTTGTTATTGGTTGACTGAAAGCAATTACTGTTTTGTTTGTGTGTATTTCTGCATAGAAAGACCTGGTTAAAGCGTTTTTCTGTGAATTGCAATCTCTATTTCAACTTGGATCTTCAAGTTGACGTCGATTTCAAAGTACGGGCTAATAGTTGCCCGCTTATCAGTTCTTAGCAGGACCGATAACTAAGAGACAGGTGATCTGACGAAAATTTAAAAAGTTCAGCGGCAAATGTCTTTAGCCCGGACCTGCAACTTCCCGACAGAATTGCTTGGTAGATTTTTTGGAGATAAGAAATTGGTCCCATCGACAAGACCTCTTAGTTTGGCGGGAATCGAACCTATTCGTGGACACAACTAATACATTTGTACCGCAGCCTATCTCCGAGACCACATCGAGCGTTGTTTGCTCGCATTACTGGAATGCAATATGTTTGGCTTAACTGCGTCGTAATGCCGAATTTTGTTAAACCGGAAAAAAGTAGTCCCGTTCCTTTCACATATGTTTGCTGAAGAGATGCTTACTTACACCTGGAATCCCATATTTAGCACATATTGAATGTATTCGATGCCGATCAACCTACTTCATTTAATCCCAAAATCTAACACTTGAAGTGAACTAGAAGCAATGCTACCATGGAATTTTCGATATCACCTTATTAGATGAGGGCGTTCGCCTTGAGAAAATATTTTACTACGATTCTGCTCTGAGATCCCAAAGCAGTCTTTCATCATTGATCCACATGCAACTATCGTACATTAGTATAAATATCAAAGAATTATGGACGACAATGTCATTTCTGTAGCGTTTGGTAACCGGAAAATGCACGGAAATTGCATGGTTTCTTTGCCTTTGTTTTTATTGATCTTGAGAAAGTTAACCATGTACTTCACAAAATTCACTCATTGCGCTTGGGAAAATTACCTCCTGCCTTCGGCAATTCACTGCGAATTCCCAGTGACCAAAGTTGGTCACGGTTTTGCAGGTGCAACTATCAGCGACGGCCAACAAAATCACGTTCCTGGCCCGGCTGAAAACGTTTGATACATGTCGATCATTTGTGTGGACGAAAAAGGCAAGCCTACAAAATCGTTTAACCAAAACGTAAATTGCCTAGAGTTTTAGTCAAAGAAAGCAATTCGGAATTTTCCAATCAATATGTTCATAAGCTGCGTCAGCTCATCAAAGCACAATATTCACAGTGCATCACATTTGCCAACAAAAGACCAGTGAATCGAATTCGTACCGCTACTGTAACCCCTATTCCTCGAACTACCCCGCAGGAAATTCTACTGTGACCCAAGACTTGAATAAATATCGGCAGGTTGGTATGCAATCAAATTTTATGCTCTATGAAGAAAGTGTGATCCGGGTGCAAGTACACGTGTCCCAATGACGTCGGAATAGTTGACAGCGGAATTTAATTTCCGTATGAACATAAGTGGCCGTGCAAATTTTGAGAATTAATGTATGACTCACCATCTACTATTTCACGATCATTTTGACTAGGCTATTGTTACGTGTATGTTAATCTGTTAGGATAAATCTTCAACAAGGAATGATCGAAATCACCCGAAAGTAAACCCAAAAAGGCGAGAAGTTCCCAATACGCATAAGTACTTTCGTTTGGAATAGACAACAGAAAATCTATAATAAACTTTTCACAGAACTGAGGAAGCTGTGCGGAATCTAACGTTAGAAGGTTCAATTCCGTGGATATCATCTAACCTGTTGACAAGAGATAATCATTTCTGATCCCTGTCCTAGAAACCAAGTGAACCATTCACTTTTGACGCGTGAGTTGTCTTGTTAGGAAAAGGCAGAATAAAATCCATCGGTTTCCCTGTTAAGGCTACTCTCAAATGTGAAGGGAACCTAAGTTGTACGTTGCTCTTCCCAGCACGTGGACGGTTGTCATCAAAAAGAATCACAAACCGATTTATCTCTGCGCAGCAGACAGTTACACTAGAGTATTTGGGTGAGAACTCCGCATTCACAGGTTAGGGCAAGCGATGACCGGTTTGCGCCTTGCCAGAGAAACCGATAGGAAAGCAGACAACTTCTGTCAGAAATATGACTGCGTTTTGATTCTTCTCCCAAGAGAGTAGCTCTAGGTGTCGAAAGATGGCAAATGCATTGATGGTAATCTGAACTTTCAGTTGACTGCCGCATGCACGTAAAAAAGGTAATCTAATCCAAACGTTTGATTCTATACAAGTGCATTATTAAGGTTTGCCCAGGTGAGTTGCTCCGAATGCCAAGTAGACACGCGGGTATTCAAATATCGAATGTCCAATTCTACCAGATATTAATATCATCCGTGTAGCATGATTAGTTGGCAAGTTGCCTTCTTCACGCACCGTCTCTTAGCGACTGGGGTTGGAAAACAAATACCTAAAATAGACCACCGCATTTTGGGACAGCGAATACGGGTGGCGGCAAGAAGCAAGCCAGTGGGAAAGTTAGACGATATTTATGTTGAACTTAAAGTTTCTTCACTGTCATTTTGATAGGAGTGGATGGGAATAAAAATGCTAAGTATACAAACTGCAAAATCAATAGAGTTTGTTCTGATTTTTTTCAGTATAAAACCGTTTTCAAGTCTGTAACAACGCCGTGTAATTACCATTATATTATTCACAATTAAAACCAATAAATGGTGCGTCGATTCTTCAGTACACTCCTTACATCATTTGGCCCCGATATATGCAACACTTCATTCTAGATTCCGGTTTCATTCAATTTATGTTTCGACAAGCTACCTTAGGACACCGACATTGGATGATGCTTCCTCCCGTTGTTTTTTTTTGAATCTCACGACCTACACCCAAATAAGCAAGGACTAGTGTCCGGTAAAATAACAAATTTTCGAGAGTTTGAAACAATTTACCCATTCTTCGCAACTCCAGTTGTACTGTTTGTTCCACATTACGGGTGTCACGAGTGTTACTTTGCTACACGCACTCACAAGTGTGTAAAATGCAGGAAGTTCCCGTAATGTCTGCATTCAAAACAATTGCGTTTGCAGTCGCTCAGTCATTAGATTGTGATTAAGATGAGATTGAAAAGTGCCCAAATGTGCACAACTGAACCACCGGGAGTTGTACTCGTGAAAAATAATCATGGGAGCAAAACTGAAACGTGAAAAGAACACCAATTTTTTGTCGCTTAATCACTTAACTTCGCAGGATGGTCTACATCTTTATGAACACCGGGAGATCTTGTGCACAAATTCTCAAAAGTTTTTGCAATGATATCCGGAAAGACCAGATCATGACACAGCATTGCATACGAGGAACCTGTCGAATCCTTGTCACCCAGGTGGTTGTGACTTCTAAATTAACCTGCCTGACGCGGTGTGTGAATCTTTTATCTTTACCCATGAGGTTTAATAAATTGTGCAGACCGCAGACCTCTTCAATTTTTTTCACAAACAGTTTGCGTTTAAGCGTATGTCTGTTTGATTTTGGATTCAAGTTTTTCACTAGTGAACTGTGGATTTTCCCTTGGACCAGCCAATTATTGTTTATTCAACATCAAGGTGTCAAATGCGGGGAGGCTCGAACCGACTTTAAGGTTGCACAATTATCCATCACGTGATAGTATTGTTGAACTAACCATTATGAAATCATAGAAATACTGTAAACAGACTTCAAATTTGTTAGAAATCGTCAACGGTGGATATTTCTTACGCCAAATCAGAGATGGGGAAAACAGTTGGGGTTATTTATTAAACTGATAACCGAATACATGGATTTGTCATAAACAATTTACATTTTCACATTTACTTTTTTAACTCTACCATGCACCACGAGGAGGAATTTCACTTGTAATTTGCAAGTCGCTGGCATCTTATGTGTACCAATTAAGTTTCTTCAAGGGACTAAAATAAGATGTTCTTTCCCGATCGCATCATTAATCAGGGTACTGTTGACCTTATCGCATGCATTGGGGTGCCTGAGGATGAAGAAATTAATTGTTTATAATGATTGTCACCATATGGGACCACAGGAACCATCCACATGGCTGGCAGCTAGCATCAAATTGCAGCCACAGTCAGGGGTGACATTTCACTTAGCAACCTTTGATGAAAAATGTCCTGTTATCGAAACTCAGTAATCATCCTTCGGGTCAGTGCATATTCACAGTATAGAATAGTTGGCAAAACGTCGATCGTGTTAAGCCAATCTCGGAAAATCCTAGAATATCCGGTTTCCCACCACTATAGAACCTAGGATCAAAGCTTCGTAAAAGCGTTCTGCGATACTGCTTTTCTCCAAGGTATTTATTTTCCACTGAATATAACGATACGTTGGTGCACTCAAATTTGCTTTCCAGTGACTGATTAAAAGGAATTGACATTTATTCCTTCAGTTACACACCCGACTTAATAAAAGTGAATTTCACAACACTGGTTTCTTCATTGTGAATAATGCAATTCACAAAATAAACACAACAGTATATCCTGGCATTCCATTCTCATCACACCTGAGGTCTCTTCTCATGACTTTGACTAATGCAATTGCTTTATTTATCGACATATCACTAAAAAATTTTCCTATAGTGCTTGGTGCGATAAACACAGAATTATCATTCTACTTTCGAAATCGTGTAATTGCATTGTCCTGGTCGACGTATTCCGACGTATTACCAATTGCAACCATATGAGTGATAAAGCCCTCGGTGAGTTTCCTGTGGCAATACTTTACATATTGCACAAAACAGGTGGAACCATTTAGGTAAGGGATTTTTACAGCATCTTCCTATGCACAGAGCGCGCTTATTGCAAAATGTATTGAGCTCTCAAAAGTGAACCTAATACTGTACTCTGTTAGACATCGAATAAACGTTGTTATCTCAGGCAACTGTTGCAATCATCTTTCAACTGGTTGCGCAACTACCAGAATAGTGTCAACCGGCAAGTGTGCATTTCCTATGTTCGGAGTATTCGTTGGGCAGGCTCTCCGTCTGTTCAGAGTCACTTTTAACTCGGGGTGGCCTAATTACAACACAGGTTATCTCCTAGATTTGCGGGTATCACACAGTTTGGAAAGCAACCAGAGTAGCAAATTTTAGTGCATCAATACCAGGGACTTCGGATCCTCCGTGAACCCTTTGGGTAGCTAATATCAACTTGATCGTAGGTCATTTGTGCTTCTAGTTCGAACGTTCAAGTCTCCTTTAAAATTCTGCCTATAAGTCCAAAGATGTATTACCAAACTCTGATTTTTGTTTGCATTTGCGTTTGCTCCGCGGTTCCGACAATTTTAGAATATGGATGCTTTTCTTTGTCTCAGGATCTATGATCATTGTCATCGGATTGTCTTAACATCGAATTTCAGCATACATAGCATGCCCGGAAATATGAAACCGTCGACTGACAGTTTAGGAGCGCGTCAGGAAGCATTTCTTTCCACATACTAAGCAACGCTGTTCAACAGCATTTTATTCTAAAATTACGTACAGTAATGTAGTGAATATCTCAAGATCTGATCTGAACTTCAAATATATGAATTGTTCTTAAGCCAACCAACGATCCATTGGTATCATTTCAATGATCACGACCGATCATCTGAAATGGAGTCAGCTGATCCGTAACTGTTGAAGAAAATGTTCTAACGATTACAGCGAATCAGTAGTACCAAAAGGAAATGGGATCTGCTTTGAAAATTTTCAATATGCTATCTTCTTAGTTCAGTGTATACTGGCATCGTCTTTGTCTTTAGCATGCGTAGAAATTCTCACAAGAAAGGACTCTAATTTCAATTTAAGATTCCAAATTCGAGCACTGTTACTGATTTATGCTGTCTTGGTTCGACAACCTCAATCACCGACATCGTTTCTTACTAGTTATCATGACCTTTGTCTGCCCACAGTTGACAAATATTCACTCTTCACATTTGCTTTGATCATATCTGCTGTGAGCATTTCACAAATGTCTTCACCAGGTTCATTTCCATCGTTCCACGAGTTGCCCCAAAAGATCCCATTTGACGTTTGTCTGTTATTTTTTCGTGTGATTTGCAAATCCGTCTTTTCATCATGCTGGTGATGCTAGCTGTCGACCGGATGGTCCGATAGACGAGTTTATTGGTCTCTGTATCTATCCACCCACCTGTCTGCCCGACTACTTGGCTGCCCGTCCTTCTGCTTCTCCTTGTGTCCGTCCGCCTGTTGGTTTTCTGTAAGCCTGTCTGCCTCTTTACCTGTCTGATCGTCTGTGAGTCTATTTGTTTATCTGCTTGCCTGTAGTCTGCTCAAGTGACTGCATGATGGTTTACTTAAATGTATTCATGTATGCGTATGTGTATGAATACAAGAACGTATAGGCTTGCAAGCATATGTTAATACACGTATACATGCATTTAATTATTCACGCATGAATATGCGCCTTCCCTCTTTGTCATTCAGTTATATCATTTCGCATTTCACTTTCCACCACCACTGACTTTAGTCTCCGACTAAAAAACTACTATTTACCGGTACGGTCCATTTTACACAAATTGCAAAATAGTTTACATTAAGGTGGCCCGGGATCAACAAATGTTTGTCCACTTTCAACTCGCAGCTTGCTCTGTTTATCGTAACTTAATAAGTCCCGGAAAAATTGGTAAACTCAAATGCTTGCCCTGACGCACTCAGTTTTTTCTCCGATGGTTACGTCTTTGGCGTCTACTAATACGAAGTCCATTCCGTCACTGTTGTTAAGTTATTCTGCGTCCTCAAGCAGCCAGCAATAGAATTTTCAATGTGGATAAACGTTTGGGCCAAAAGGACAACGTTGAGTGAACTAGTGATCCGAATAATTAAGACAACCGCATTTCGATTTGTCCTTGTGCGATAGTGTTTAGTTGACCAGCGAAAAATTGGTGATAGAAATCATCTGATGAGATGTTAAACGTTTGAGGGAAATTAAAGTATCGGGCAGCTTGAACACCCATTATATCGACCGTGCACGGAAAACTAGTGTGACAGTATGGGAGAGATTCTGTATGGGCTTGCTGAATAACGCCTCAGCTCCTCCCGGACAACGTAATCACCCTGTACATTGAAGCGCACATGGCGTGCTCAGGGACCAACTCATCTGTATCATCTGGGCTTATTCCTTAGTAGAATTCCTGCTCTTTGTAAAACCCCTAGTTGGTCTCTCATGACAAGATTAATCTGCGCCATTAGCATGATCATTTTAACTACGGAGGCGATTTCTGATCCAAGATTTCCCTACTTCTAGTCCATTCTGAACTGTGGTTTGCTGCAGTTCCTTTGCTGCATAGTCACCTTTGGCATTTTAAATTAAGAGTTCATTAAAAAAGAGAAACTAGGCCAATATGTATTTCAATGAAAAAGTGAGCGCCCAACAAATTTCCGGCATCTGGACAACAAGCTAAAAAAGAGCGATCCTAGCAAAACAGTTGTAAACTGAAATTGCATGTCCAACGTAAGGAGAAAGACAGGTATGAAAATGGGAAGCTATGGATAAACAATGAAACAGTGGTACAACAGGCAGGCCAGGGAACCTGGATACGTGAATCTATGTTGAGCACACTGTGATCGCGGCAACAACAGCGACTGCACAGGTTGAGTTCCTTGCAGGACGCCGGTTTCAACAGTTGAATTTTGTTAGCTTCGGATATCGAGACCAACCTTGCGCGTAAGCCCTTGGTGTGAAATCTAACACACGCCTAGATTGGACTGAAGCCCGACCATGAATCAGTCTGTTGAACACAATCAACCAAAAGTTAATAACTTACTTTGTTGATCATCTAAATGTTTTCTTCACCTTTTGATTATTGCAAACGACATCAGAAAAAACACCAACGAGTAGGGTGGCATGAAGTCAAATATTAATCCAAAATGCATAACCTGTTTACTAATGTCGAAAAATGAAACTAGGAGTCCAGGGAATGGAGTTCGGAACAAGCGGTAACGTGGCACTTACCGTACATTACTGAATCAGTCATACTTACTGCTATCAAAACCGAGAAAATCCTTGGTTGGCCGCAACCACTTCATCTGTTAAAGGGGAAAGAAGGACAAAATGAAATAATTTGGGAATCGGATAACCAAAATACTGAAACAAAACTGGATCAAATAATTTTACGTCCGAGACTTCTTCCCTGTTAGTATTAACCTCCGAGACTCTGCGGTCTGCGTAAACTGCGCGAAGACTAATATGCTAAGTAGACCAGCAGCTGACATGAGCAGTTCAGCCTACCACATTACAGCCCAACAGATTGCAGATATGTATGAATTTCTTTGCAGATCATTAGCGAAGTCTAGGGTGAATGCCTCACGTTCCTTCATTGACATGATCTATCCGGGACTACGAAGAATTGGTGAACTGTGGAATCCCTTTCCCGTTGTTTCCGTGATAGAAACCTTCGATTTGGTTTGCTAATACTTAACAGACAACAGCAAAAATATTGAATTCCCGGTGACAAGGCCTTAAGAACTGATTGTCAAAGTGAATCTGAATGCTCAGTGTCTTCATAATCGGAGACACTACGAATTAATGAAATGGCAGAGACCGAATCACCGTCATGACCTGTTCTGACTGGCTTATTTGTCCCCAAACTTTGACTCAAACCGGCACAATGTAATGTATGGATTTGTAATTTGTATGCCAGATGCATTGATGGTTAGTTTACAACATGGGATTCACTAGCAAATATTCGGAAGTTGCTGTACAAGTTTGATAATTCTCATCAAAAAAAGTTTAGTATGGAGGTAGTGAGAGGTTAATTTCTAATGTTTTTAGAGGTGCGGTTTTGTCCATTGGAAAATTATCACGATGGAAAGAGCATTCTTCGAAAACAGTATAGACGATGTTCCAGCTTTGTTGCTCTGATCTACAACAGCAATTTATTGATTTGTCTTGTACACAGAATAAAAAATTATTTTCATCAGTCAGACATCGGTTGAAATACAGGCAAAGTATACTGACTGATTCATTCATCAACACATGAATGTATGAAATTAAACAACTAAATTTCAAGGACCTACTGAAAGAAATTTTTGCATCAATGATCACTGAGTCATTTGGAACATTTAAAACAACATTTATGCTAGGACACAAGCAGGTCTTTCCCCGCTGTCCACAGACGAGTAGATGAAATAAACTGGTGCAACCAGTGTTGTTACATGCCGCGAACTTAATTGAATTTGGAGTGATGTTTATCATCAACCCACCTGAACGCACTGTGATATCCCGCTTTGAGAAGCGATTAGATTTGAGCTAATATGTATCCATGTTTGACAAGTTGATTTTGACCTGAGCTGTGTTGCTTCTATGAACTAGGGAAACTGAAGTTTTCACCTGTATATGTGATGCTAATGGTTGATTTTCAAAGACCTAGGTAGTAGAATAGTCGGAATTTTGGGGATTTTATGAACGTTCTATGAATACTTGGACTACGAGCTTAATGTTGTTCCCGTAATCTAATGCAATCGGAATTCACGAATGTAAACTGAGTAATCGAAGTTGACCCACCACCTGTACAACTCGATCACAAAGCAAAGAATTTCTGGTTGGAGCAATTTTGATCTTAAGGGACCACCAAATTCACCTGTCCTCACATCAGAAAGTTGATCCACTCTGTCCTAGTTACTTCGCATTCCTCGTTAGCAAGGACAGATTGTTTAAATTTTCATGTTTTGATGACTATTACGGTTTTAGTCGAACTGAGCATTCTTGCTGCTTACTGGAAACGAATATTTGCTTGCATCCCGAGGGCGCATTGCTGATGAATCTCATTTACGTTTGACTATATTTAAGGCCAAACAGATGAGACTTTCAGCACAGAATAATTAGAAAAATAGTTGCCAGTTTATTTCAACTCGAGTAATAAAACTCACAGCAATATACTTGACACAGTCTTTTGTGCGGAAACGAAATTTGGGACAACAAACTAGAAATTTCGAGGAACAATTGCTGATGTAATGAAATCGACGAAGATAAGTGTTTGTTACGGACAACAGTTACCACACGAGCATGTGCCATTACACGAGTTTGTAGACCACTGCCCTCTCGGGTCACCATCACAACGATGACCACGAGATATACGAGTTCCAATGAAAACGTTTAGAGACGTTTAGTAGAAAACAACGATAATTCGTCGATGCATATCACAATCATGAAAACAGATGACAACCAAAAACACCGTGTGAGATAAAGTGGTTGGTGTTGCAATTTGGAAAAATGGTCCACTGATACCAGTAGTAAATAATGTGACCTACCCAAGTGGCGATAAAAGGCCTTGTTTCCGGCCTTTGGAAAGCATTGCGAGTGCATATAAAAGCACTCTTCAACGTAAGACTGCATTCATAATTGACCGGTGTCCAATTACTAGAAATCTTGTTAAAAGCAGTGCTCATGCATTTAATAGACCACATTGCCATTTTTATTCTACAACGGACCAGTTCTGAGAACGTTCAAGCTCGTTTTTATGCATAAGAAGATCCGTTTTTTACCTCTGAAGCCGGATTACCACTAAAATTCTTTTCTGTTTGAGAATGACTTTGACATGGTAGTGCAGTTGAAGAAAACCAATGCAGTTTCTGAACAAGCCCGTGTGAGAACAAGCGGAAACTCACCCAAATTCCTAAACGTTTAATAATTTGTTATTCCAACCTCGAGAATTACACGTTAATGCAAATGGCAGTCATTTTAATCAAAATTTTGTTACCTTCCACCGAAATTCGCTTAGCTAGTAGCGAATAAACATGGAAAAAATTGATATCTGCCATCTAGTTGAACTGTTACTAACGCCAGAAATTTTAATGGATAAAAGTTAGATTTAATTTATAATGAGTTAAAAACATTTCTCAGAGTTAATCAAACAGCCCTTCCTTTTCACCCGTGCCACATTTATAATTTATTGTATCAGTAAAGCTTTCTTCCATTAGTTTATCATTCTAGAAGTCAATATGAAATTTAATTAGCCGTGCACTTCACCCTTTGCGGCAAGAAAGGTTGAGCGGTTTAAACAAACATGACTGTCACGAAAGGCAACAAATACAAAATTAAATTCAACATAAAATATTTACTAATGTGAAATGCAAGTCTTGGGGCACGTAGCAATATAGCTGAAACAGGTTCATACCGCCCCTAACCCCCGCCCTACACGGCTGATCGTCACAGTATGAACGTCAACGTGCTTAGATGATTTCTATCCGTTCCCTGTCAGAAAACGTTGCTCGTCTTGCCGGGGGATCAGAAAAATTGTTTTCTAAGCAGTCAAGCAAAATGCTTTCCATGAAATTCTGCTCAGGATGTTGTGTTTCCAAATGTTGATTTCCAAGTTTCTGAAACAGGGATTTTGGGAGGCATATTAAGCATGTGCAAAAGACGTGGATCTATTTTCCGTGAGCTCAAAATCACCCGATGGTTTTACTTTCGTTCTTGATGTGGATCTCGAGCTAAGTATTACTGATGCTAAACTTAAGGTTAAGCTTAAGGTTAGATAAAGATTCAGTTGACAATTGTACACAATTGTGCGTCTATCTAGGCTCGGAAAAAAATGCTTGTAGTCCATTGTCAAACCAGAAAACGAAAAGAGTATAGATGTTTTGTGAATTTCAGATGGTCGACAATGGCCTCTTTATCACAAAGAATCATCAATATTCAAGTCCATATCTTCCGTGCATATGAGCAATTGGTCGCCTTCTCTTTTCGAAGTAGATTGGCCATTTACTTTGACCCTTGGTCTTTTGGATGACTTTCACTTGGCTAATTCTAAGATCTCAGAGGATTTACATTCCGCTCGAGAGATCAGATCCTCGTTAGTCGGGTTAGTGCGTAAATATTTGGCGATTTTCGATTCCACAAATGGATATATTTTTTGATGTTTTGCCTGCGGGATTCAATTTTCGGCCTTCTTAATTAAAGGAAACATTTGCTCCTCGTTCGACTGTATATGAGAAAAAAGTCGATATCCCGGTGATTTGACGTCTTTTCCGAAAACCGAAATTAACATTTTTTTGAATCCAACTGACTAGCTCAGTCTTCTTTAATATTCATCCTCAAGGTCAAATGAAAAGTGATAGGGGTGGTTTAAATAAATGAAGTGCATTTACATGCTCAAATGTACTCACGAAACTCGTAGCAAAATATAATTGCTGAAAAGCAGATCAGAAAAGGGTATTACTAGAGTTTGACGCTTTTCTTTGTGTTTCCTCTGAAAATCATTTTTATTGGTTATTAAACAGAAATTTTGCATCGAACAAATTGTGTCTTGTTTACTCAAATTTGTGTTTGCTTTTCTCAAAACGTGAACATCCTGACGTGTTACTGGAATGACGCATGGCTTACACTTTGCTTGCTTTCGCAACCATCCACGGCTGCCGGATTAATGTTCAGGTAAAATACTAATCTCGACAAATCATTTAGTAAATGCCGAAAATATATTTAAACCTCGACCTTCCCTACTGTATTTCTCGACCATGGTGAAATCGAAAGCTGTCACCGCAGTCACTTTGCGTGCCAAACGTAGAGGTTCAGGATTGATTGCAGGAGCTTCACCGGTACCTTGATTTTCAATCTTCAGATCAGTTCTGGTGCATTAGAAATGAGCGCTGATGACGGGTATTTGGTGTGGGATTCGTCGCCCAAATGGCCTCTCTCAGGTTCACAATGAATGCAACACAGAACCATAGCGTTTCTTCAACCATTATTTGTTTGTCTACCGTCTAGTAAAGTAACTCACAATTTTCCAGTAAACTACAAAGTCCTAAAAGGAGTTACGTCGCTAGTTGTTCCGTTAGCCCATCAGGTGATATATTTACTTTCCAAATTCTTCGTTTGCAAATGTGCTGTTGAACAGGCATTTCAAAATCTTGCTCTCACTGACGATAACTTAAGTGACTTTAGCCGATCGTCTTGGTTGTATTTCGGTTTCGCTCAGAGAGATGGTTAGTCAGCAAGACTGGCCTTTATTGGTCATAATCAAACTGTTTATACACCGAAGCTTAACTCACTTCGCTTAACTCACTCCGCATCCGGAGCCCAGATTTTCCTCTTTGGTCTTCAGTTCGAACAAATGAGCTTGCTACAAAAAATAGATCACTGTCACTCACTCCGCGAACTAGGGCGCTTGGCTGATTTCATATTAGTCCTCTGGTTTACAGTCTGTCGGAGCCCTGGCTCGTGCGTCATTCATCTGAATCCAAACGAGTCTGTCGCTCAGTTCTGTATCTGGACCTTATCTCGCCTGGATTTTACATGGGTCAACATACCAAAACGAGACACTTGCACTTTGAAACCAGATTGTAGCTTCACCTTTACACCAGGTACCGCAGTGTTTGCACGTTTTTGATGGAACACTCATTTATCGGCACGATCATCTGAGTGAAGATCCTAGATTGTTTATCCTACTCGTCCCCAAGGTGCATCGCTACGTGCACTCATTGACTCTCTGATAGTCAAGATGAATCTTACCATTTTATCCGGCAAACCGTAAATGATCATACCAGTTTTTGCTTTAACTGCGTTGATGCTGGTTAATAAACCTCGGAGAAGAATGGTTTCCATTCTCCGAGATTTTCAAATCAAACAATAATTCGGCACAGGTCAAGATACCCAGTAGATGCTACAATCACAACCACCACGTTTAATGCAAGCATTTCACAGTTGGTAAAGTTTTGCGAATTAAACGTGCCCTTTTGAATACGTACGCTTAAACATCCAGTACGGATGCATGCTGGATTCCCAATCCCATGCTTTTTTAGTTTTGTTTCGTTTTTCTATTATTTCGTGATGATAGTTTTCATCCATTTTCAGGGTAGACCGTTAAATTGTAAGCAAAAGCCAGGTTTACTGCTTTTAAAGTTCAAACATGTTCACTTTTGCCCCAAATTTACCACACAATTTCGAATCAGGTCTTCTCAATTTCCAATCTTTCAGCAAATGGTTCCAAATTCTGGGTCCCAATTATTCGCGTATCATCTCCTAGGAATCGTCGTTATTGTCATCGTTCACGAATGAACAACCGCGTGGTTTTATCGAACTTATTTGACCATATCGATCGTTTACAGGGTTAAGCTATTCCTACACTTTTAGCACACGCTTCTTTTTCACAGTACCTGAGAACCTGTTCTCACACATTGGTCCGGAATGAAAAGACCACTGACCGGGCTCGTGCTTCAACTAGTCCGTTCGTTACAAATTATCATTTTTACTATACCAGGGTTGAATATTTTTTTCCAACTTTTTACACCACATCAACCACTTGTGGTGTTTTTTAAAAAAACTGTGAGCTTCTTGGCTTTCACTTTTTAGAATTTTCTGACAAAATCGGTCAGTTTACTGTGCCAAAATTCAAATGCCAAAAGCTTCACTCTGTGTCTTTATTCTGATTACAACCTTTTTGGAGAGGTCACATGATCTGGCAGGACAAAACACATTGCAGCTAAAAGTCAACTGTGCTTGACAGTTAGTTAATGATAAGATGACAGATGTGAGGACCGTGAAACCCGAAAAAAGCGTAACATCATCAGCTGAAAGCATATAATAGATCTGAAAAAAAACAACGGAACAGAAATTCAAACATTTCTGCAGGTACTTACACGCATTCACAGAGAGAGTACAAGAACAGACAACACTAGTTCTCAAGTAGTCTTTGCCAGTAAGTAAGTGCTAAGAAAGAACGGTTTTTTAATATAATAACAAACCGATTTTATCAAACTTGTAGTCGAAAATGTGAAGAATAAATTATAATTTCCGATTGGCAATCATACAAGCACGTTGGTCCTGAGATGCATCTGCCAAATTCAAGTTTGTATATTTCCCTTATCACTATCATACTTTCATTTTCTCGTTCGGTAGCTAATAGCACAGTAATCAAGGTAGATCCTAACCTTCATTTCCTCTAGGTTATTGATTAGGATGTGCCGGGTTTATGGCTAGCCTTTGAGTTGCCTTTGGAAAGAAATTTCCAAAATCACGTGTGGAATACAAACTGTATTCGGCCGCGACTTTCTCGGGCCCGTTTCATTATAAAAGAGAACAGAATTCTACACTGAGGTCAGTAATATTAAGGTGATGAGACGGACTGTACTCGTGCGTGAAGTGGACCACTGAATCACTACCGAGCACAGAAAGAGTCCCGAGCAACCTTGTCGGAAATGCTCGCATAAGTCAACCGGGGTCAGCACGAAAGCAGGTCTATTAAACCAAGATTTGACCTCAGATCCATACCTAGATTTTCAGAAGCGCCGCGGATATCTGGACGTACCTCACAGAAAATGTAAAGACTGGAGATAGCAAACTGAGACACCGAAATCAGAAAAAATCTTATAAGAATAAGCTTAAAAAGTGATGCATTCTTCTAGTGTCAAATGACAGTAATGCATTAAACTAAAGTGATGACATCAGGGGAATGGATGAGAGAAAGAAAGAAACAGTAGAATAAATGGATACAGATTAGGCAGACAAAAGCATAGATTAGGAGAAGCTGTGCTCAAAGAGGTGAATAGAAAATTAAAAAAAGAATGGGAAAGCTACAAAAAACTGCCAAAAAGTGAATTAATTCCCTAATCCCCATCATTCTTTACAAAAGACCATGAAATATAATTTGATATTTGACGAATATTCCTAAAATTCTTCTTCCGCAAGTGAATGCGACTGGAATGGACTGGAAAAGAAATTACACAAAAAATCCAGGTTAGACGGCATGTGCCATCAAAGCGATCAGCTTGAAGGGTCCAATACCGCCTGACACCTGGATGGCAGCAATAGGTTAGTCAAGAAAGACATTAGATTAACAAGGGATCCAGAGTGAGTAACTGTAAATAGTCCGATGGCCAAGAGTCCGAAGAGCTGAATCAACTGAAAATAATGGATGAAAATACCACGCAAAGGAACAAAAAACGGTAGTTGATGCAATTACTTCTTAGTCTGTGGCAACATCAACGGTTTGGAATACAATTAAAACTGAGATATTATTCAATTAAATATTCATCAAGTCAATTTAACACCTATCACCTGACTTTCAGAACTCAAAATTCATCTTGCATATGTCTAATGCACGTCAATTACAGGCCAATATATCTCCTCGCGGAATTCGGCCACACATGACCGAGTCTATGTACTAAGCTCCTTTACCCTGCGGTTTTTCTAGATGCAACTCTGACAAATGATAAAACACGGTCAAAAAAGTATCGTTGGCGTCATTGATGCCACCCCGTGAGGCACACCTTTCTCCCCTGGTTTCACCGGGCAACTTCAGAAAGCTGATTATTCGACATTATTTGCCTTACACGACTAAGTTGGACTGCAAAGTTTATTGACTAACGAATTGAAAAGTCTTCATTCTGTATCGTGGTGACTACCATTTGCAGCTGTCTGTTAGGTAGTTTCAGGGCCAAATGACACGCAATCTGGAATAAAATATGTACATCGACGACAAGTGAATAAAGAAGTAACTAAAATTCTCCAACCTATTTTAAAAACATTTGTAAAGTAACGCAGTGATTTGTTCAGTCGGATAACTGTCAAGATTTGTCAAGAAGCAACTGACTAAACACAGTTGTCCGTTTGCTTATCCGTTGGAATCGGTCGCGCGAATAGCCTAGCCTCTTCATACGGATAGACATCAGCTTGTACTTCTATGCTTCGCGTTTGCCTGTGAACGATCGACCCCAGCTGCGACCACATAGACCACAATGCTTCTCAACTCACCAAAGTGACCTAGCCTAGTTTCCAAATTCCTTGGAAGACTCGGATAGCCCCTTGGGTAACACATTCCAAATGGCCCATCCGATTTATTTAGCCCGTTGATTTGTTGTCAGAGAAATGAGGAATGTTGCCTAATCATTGATGGATCATTCAGTAATTGACGTGCATTAGACATATGCAAGATGAATTTTGAGTTCTGAAAGTCAGGTGATAGGTGTTAAATTGACTTGATGAATATTTAATTGAATAATATCTCAGTTTTAATTGTATTCCAAACCGTTGATGTTGCCACAGACTAAGAAGTAATTGCATCAACTACCGTTTTTTGTTCCTTTGCGTGGTATTTTCATTCATTATTTTTGATTAATTGATCACTTGGTGGTCCATTTTATACTATTAGGAATTCCACGAAATCGGCCACTGCACACCTTTTCCGGCTCTTGTGTTCATTTTTGCGAACACGTTTCCTTCACCCCTAATGTAAAAATGACTGAACTGTTCAATCTGGTTGTTAACGATCCAAAATAGCGGTTGTAAGCCAGTGTGTTGTGTTGGTGAATCCATGACCAACCAGGGTCAATTTCATGTGTATGAAGAGAAGCAGTGGATAGTAGAGCGGTGAAAAATTGGGAAAATTATTTTTCTCATTTCGGCTAAGAGGAATGGGATAACTGCATCGCTTTATGTTCTGTTTTTCAAACTTTACTGTAAATATGGCTTCCAGTTGCCAAGTTCTGATCTCAATGTCCTTCCATTCCAACCGGTTCTATTTAACACATCTACACATTTCGACTTTCGATCGAAACAGTAGCTACATTTCATCATTTATTTTCATTCTTAGGGTCAGCGTAGTTAGTGCCGAATTTTTTCATGACCCCATTTGCCACAGCTAAGTTGGGAAAGGAATATCTACTTGGATTCAATACATTCGTCATCCATCAGTTTGCGCGTGCAATTTTGTCTCATTCTGGTTTCAACATAATTTCTCATTCTTCAAAGCATCCGGTCTGAAATTTAAAATTGTCCTTTTGCTTTAGTTGGTCTATTTCTGTGAATAAATAATGAGGTATTAAGTTCCAAGACAAGTGTTTCACTTTCATGCTTTGTGCTACCTAAAACAGACAGCAAACTGCAGAAGAAAATCATCACGCCCACTTGATTTACCCGTAGCCACCTTGGTGGGAAGCGTTTTCTCTCTGACACGAAAAAGAAAACTCATACGGAGCTTTTAGTCCCATCAACTGTGCTCTATCAGAAAGGTTGAACGGAAACTTTGGCCGTTAAAACCAGTAAGCATGAACGTATGTTTGCTGTATTTTGTACGGTAAAGAATGTTAAAATAATTCGGAAGTTGAAATTTCTTGCTTCTGACGAACCGCGTCTCGCCACCAATGTTCACCTACCGAGGCAAGCTTTCGAATCAATACGGGTCGATGTTGAAGGAATATAGTGCATATTTTACACTATCAGTGGAGCCTCCTGGTCCAACGATCACTCCGGGCATTTTAACATGCAGGTGTGCCAGTATCAGGTGCGATTTAGACTGGAAATAGATCTCAGATACACCAGAATATAGTTTCACAGATGTGTTGTTCCTGTCGTTCAAGTTAGCCAGGAAAAAATGAATCACACATGTCATGATTGATAAAACTTGCCTTAGTTCTCCAGTCTTTTTGGTAGACTTTTTTATGTGATATTTACGTGACATTGACTCTTTTCGAAGTTTGCCTATCGTGCCCGTCTCTTCTGATTGATCGACTGATTCATTGATCCACAAAGGAGCAACACTTAATTGCGTGTGTGCATGTTTCTATTTTTCAAAAATAAATCATCAATGGACGATTAGCTGAAATCAATTTTTCACAGATGCAAGTAGTTGGGCTTTCCTGTATTAAAATTTGACTGAGATAATCCTGGAAAGATAATTAGTTACTTAAAACGAAAAAAATAACTAAACCCATGCTTTATTCGAATTATCGATCGGACCTGGCTGCAGCTGAAACACATGCTTGATAGCCACCTTTCCGAAGCGGAAAGAAACGTGTCATAATGCTTTTGAATAAATACTACTGCTGCTGTCATAGGTATGCGAGCATGTGATTTCCCCCTGCTTTCAAACATAACCGGAGTACTGAGGGGAACCCACTACGAAGCTTATCCCGTGCAGATACCATCCAAGTTCCTGTACCGATGGACGTAAGGGATCGAAATCGACTGTCTGTCGGGTGGAAGACGATAATTTTATCTACCGGATCTGATGAATACCAATTGGAAGTGCTGCGATATAGCATGTGCGACGAGGTTGGAAAAAAATTGCCTATTCTGTCCTTTAACGATAAAGCCAAGAAAGCCGAACCTTTAACATTTATCAGGAAGATTGGTGGGTTTTGCGCGGGAAATTCACGAGAACTGCTCTATTAATCTGTGAACAGAAGTCATTCTACTAATTGCTGCAAACGGAATTTGCTGAGAGTGAGGAGAACCATAGGCTGTTCAAGACAACAAAGAAGGGTAAGGAAGACCAAGAAACCAGCCAAACATAGGCAACGGTGGACCGGAAAGTGGGAAAATCACATAAGAAACATGACGAAGAAGAACAGAGTGACCTCGTCAACAAAAGAAGAATTTAAAGGCACTAGGTAATGACTTGTCATAAACTTTACCCGGATCAGAGATCAACATATCTGCGGCGAGTTTGTGCTGATTTTGCCTCTTGATAAGCAAAGCAAAAAAGCAGCATAAAAAACTGGATGAGTACCAAGGGATCGAATTATCCAGTAGAATAACCATTCAGTGAGTGATGCTCATCAAAGACCAATATCAACAATTTGGTTTTGATTAATAGACGAACATTTTTTTGCTCAACTCGATCTTTCTCGCTAGAATCGGTGGGAATTGGGATAGTGGCAACGAATTAGAATCGATTGAGGATTAGCGGCAGAAGTAGAACAAACGGGTCTTCCCACTTTCAGCTTTGCGAAGCTGTCAGCATTTCCGAATGGTGAGATAGCTTTTCCGAAATAATAATATAATATGCAGCAAGTTTGGTTCGCCATATTTTGCATTCCTTGCGAGTTCACCTCACATTTTCCACCTTGTAAGGTTAGACGTAACGTTGTATTAGTTGGCCCTCACTGAACGAAGATTGATCTGGCATACACGGAGTTAGCAGCTGCACGCGTACGCACACACGATAATTTGGCCAACATTCGTTCTGAGATACTCGCGCTAGCCGATGGCGACCAAGGATTTGACTGATTCCTCGTTTTCAGTTGACTGCTCCTATTCTACCTGTGATTCACTCGGCTGGCTGTTGGCTAGCTTACAAGCTGTGTACGTGTACACAAACCTTGCTCTGATTTACAGGGTAGACCTCAAACACTCAATCGGTGGGACTTATATGTCCTTAGTACTGTCATTTTCGATTCTTCTACAGGTTGTTTGATGCCTGATCCTCAAACAAGAATTCGGTTCACCGGTCAATTAAGCTCAGTAAAGAATGTGCGTACACCTGACATACGAACATGACGAACAAATGATCTCGGGTTGGCCGACCGGATAGAGTACATATGAAGAGAAGGAAGATCAAAAGCAAAAGAGCAAATATTTCCTCGCGAGATGCGAGGAATGGAAATTTCACCCGTGTTTCGTTAATTGACGGAACCCATGGCAAGTGTTCCCAAGTGATCGAAGTAGAAGGAGCTTCGCGTAGTAACTTACGTTTTTCTTCTAGTCATCGATGTCAAATCTATTGGTTTAATATCACAATGCGAGGAAAATAGTGGATTGGTTATCCCATCAATAGCTGTTTAGGAATGATTAGTCGTCCCTTTATCTCATTAGTCCAGTTTCAAACTCAAGTATTAAGTTGGACCAAAGTGGTCGCGTAAGCTCAGATAAAGTGCCTGTCATTTCAGGAAACTAAATGCCGTTATTTTGCGCCTTACTGCATTACTACTTGCAGTCGCCGTCGTTAGTCTCCTTGTGGGCATGGTCTTCGCTGCTGATAAAGTCCAGTGATTATTTCATCCATCGCGTCGGAACTAGGATGCAAACCTGGGATGAATGACCGGGATTCGATCACCTTAGCCATTACACTAGGCAAGTATAGTCTCAAAGACTCATCGAACATCAAGATTACGTCCTGCACTGCCCCATTACGGGCTCATAGTTCCCATGCAAAGACGAACTTCTCTGTGGGTAGCGAACACTTTAAGGCAGAACCCCAGCGTGTTAATGCTTAATAATTTGCAGTAGCAGTAGGATTAATGTAGATTTCTAAACGATTAGTCATCCAGTGTCAACATCTGACCTGCCATCATAAATCATGAAAAAATTTTATGGTTGCTTTATCCTTGTTAGAAGTCATCGGCAGTTCACACTTCTCCCATCGTATCTGCCGCGTGAACTCGGAAGGTGGTACGTTTTTATTTTGTCCAATATATCCGTGCAGTTTGCAATACACTCTTAAGATCATTCCATTTTCGGGCTTTCCAAAGATGGTCGTTGGGTTAGATTGTAAAAATTGCTTGATCTAGGCATTATACCTATCAACGTTAGGTAAACCGGTTCAAACTGTGGGCTTTTTGTCGGGTGGCAGTGTGCCAACGAGGAAGAGGATCGAGAGGCCACAAGTAAGGTAAATAGAATGCAAGATGCACCCAGATTTGTATCCAAATTCTAATTGAATTATCCGGAATCCAACTCACGATGAGCATTAATCTGTTTTACATTTCTATTATATTCGTGGTTCTCATTTTTCCTAAAAGATGTTTCATTCACGCACTGCTTCAGAATGTTCGTTATCTCTGAAGGATTTGGGCCTTAAAATTCTTCTAGCAATTTTTTGATTCACCGAGGCGGTTAGCCCAACTTTCTGGAAGCCAAAAGGGTAAAAAGAAATTAACTCGTAAAGAAATGTGGAGGGCAGTCCAGTCATGCAACTTAGGACCTTTTTGTTTGCACACATCGAGGGCAGGTGAAAAAGTACACCTTATTTGCCGATCGGTAGAACAAAATGACCGATGGTTGTCAGCGACGTTGCTTACAGTCGTTTCATGGATCGCTCATTACATGAGATGAAAAGTGTGACTGTTCCATATGCTACATTCCGACGTGGCGGACCGGACATGAAGGAAACCAATCGAAAAGGCTCGTTGTCAGAAGCTGTGCATTCGTGGGAACAGGGTGCCAATGAAAACACAATTCGACTTGGACTCGAGACAGTCTGAGTGCGGGAAATAAATTCAGAAAAGAGATCACATGAATCAGGCTGCCTGGTTTATATTCGTAGGATTTTGAACCGGTTAAAATCGGCCGTATATCATTGTAATCACAGTTACCATCGTTATCATTAGTCTGTGATTTTGTTCCAGTGAGTTTTCCTTCAGCTCAGAAAATTGCCTCCGTGTTTCGGCGATATTTCAGCTACAGAAATTGGACTCACTTGCACCATTTGACAGTCGTGTCTGAGTGGAATGGGTGGACATGGCCCGAAATGGACAAAATTCCAAAGGGGGCGATAATCCGAAACGTTTGTGAATAGCTTTTGGGACTCGTCGAATTCGAGCAAGATTTTGAAGTTGTGTGTCTGCGCAACAATTCGTAGACGGAAACGCAAACAGCCGAGGTGCACACTGATCATTAGCTCGACAAGGTATAATTTCTTCGGTAAATGCATTGAAAAATGGACAGATTTAATTAACTCGTACACTTAATCGCCTAACCGCGCAACTTTAATGATGACTGCGTCGCATTTACTTCGTGATCGTATTGAAAGCGACCACCTTGAATAGCTTTTGTCCTGTGCAACTAGATAACTACTAGTCTGAACATGACTTTTGTGCATTGATTCGAATGTCTATTTCACTCAGAAAATAAACAGGCAATTTTACGGCGCTTTTTTAATTAATTTTGAGATGATGTTGAAAACTCCTTAGAAAAATGGGCCTATTCAATCACTGAAGTGATTTCCAAGGATTGTTTATACAGGCTTCATTATTATTTGCAATTGGATTACAATAACGGATCGCAACAACAATGCTCTCGTACAAATCACGCGTGCGGTATGCGGACAGCCAGTGCACAAGACAGTACAGTGGCCAACTTGAATTCTAATAAGTTACATAGATCACGTTTTGGACTTATGGGACCGAATGTAACAGATCAACTGACGGATACATTCAGAAGCTTTCGAGATTGATTTAATATTTGACAAATAAAAATTGGATAATTTATGAAGTTTCGAAGCTAGGAGTAACAATCAGGACGAATTAGAAATGCCATCTCCAAATATTTCCGAGTTTGCACAACAAGGTGAGATTTCCGACGGCACAGACAAATGTCATCCTTCTATCCCATGTTTCTTTAAATTAGATTTGATAATCCCGGAACTGTTTCCAGCCAACAGTATTCCATCATGGTTGACAATGAAACTAAAGAAATCAACTATGCATACAAGTGCAGTCAGGACACACATGATGAGAATAATCTCGGGTTTTATCCGTCATAAATTAGAAAGCAAGACTTATCCCAATCGCTCCACAAAAATGGATTTCACTATCATCAGTAGCAAGGCTTCCGCAAATTAAAATTTACAAAAAAGATTATCAAACGGGAAAATTCAAGATATCAAAATATCGTGGCGTTCCTTAGCTAGTTTACAAGAAACCGCTCACTTAAAACATTATACTTAATTACACCTAAGTGAAATTTGACAGTTGAAGCCGCCCAATCTTTGTTCATTTGTCGTCCAATTTTCGTAACGATGAAACAAAATCGCGATATTCGTAGAGGACCATTTTATATGCATCCCTGTCATTGAAACAACTAATAAAAAGATTTCAAATTTCAAAAATAGCAGTTTTTGGAATGACGAGTAGAAGTTTCTGAAGCCCAGTGGAAGCGCCTGCCTCCTTCTTCCTGTTTGTATTTCGTCATTTTCTAGACCTCTTAGATGCACTAGTATTTAACCCAAGTGGACTGAATACCAAGACCGTTTTTCGTTCTCTCAATAAATGTGTTGTTGTTTTAAATCAGTTGGCAGTGAATACGAGTAAAATACTCATAATTTGTTTGGCATTCTCGGTCCATGTGTGAACGAACGGGTATTTGCCCAAACAACTTGCGATCAGGTACAGACTGACTGCATGGCATCCCTGGTTTGTATCACTCTCGTACTTCTTCCGCAATATACATCGTTTTGCTTACTGCTTACCAGCAGTGTATAGAACCCATCTAGTATTTAGTGACTGCCTAGAAATTCTAGGCACCCTTTATTCCCAAGGGTCGGAGTTTATTTGTCAGCGTATGAGGCCAGGTAAAATTGTCACGTGAACATTTTGTGCATACGGCAATGCACACGAAAATTACGTGATTAAAAATAAGGCATATTCTCAATTGTTTAGTCTGCCCAATTCGGAATTAAATGAATAATTTCAAATGAATTTAAAACTCAACAGCAATCATACGCAATTTATCAAAACTACCATCTGTTGTGCAAATTACGAAGTAGTATACACAAAAACTACTACGCAAATCAGATATTCGCAGGCAAGACTGCAAGAGAGAAAATCTCAAATTGGCAACGGAAGGAGCGCAACAATTACTGGCTAACTTTCTAAATCTTCCAATGACGCAAGCACGAATACCGTCTAACTGAATTGGCCTTTATTTAGCCTGATGTTGTCTTTTTCATTAGCCAGAATTTGGGCCTTATTTCGTCTCCTTATTCGTCTACGATTGCCGAATCCGTACCGTGCAGACACGTTGGAAAACTTATGTTTTAATCTTGAGACTGCTAAAGGGGGCTATCCGTCCAATCGAGGCCCGGTGCCGGTGATACTTATAATGAATGTGCACTAACATCGGCGGGATTAAAATCAGCTGGATGTTCTCTGATGGGAAAAAGGCAAACCTAATAATAATTCATTGTGCGAAAATACTGCCAGCTACTCGATCAGCATTTTTCTCTAAACGAATCAATTAACTGTGTGAACACTGAACAAACTGTGTAACGTTTTATGGGTACTGTTTACATGTTTACCTTTTGTCTTTCCCCGTGAGGTATTTTGACGGACAATAGGTGCTCCCGTGAATTTATACTTCCCCGGTGGATATCACACTGGCATGAATTTCATCTTCTAAAAGAATAGGAAGTTTTTGAGTGACCTTTGTACAATTCAGTTCTGAACACTAAATAGATGGGATGAGCCATAAAGTAAATTTATCAAAACCTACTCTTGTGTCTTATCGAGAAAAGGCTAAACCTATTAATCGTCAAGTAACGAAGAACGCTGACGGGCAGATTCTGAAACGTCTTTTAAGGCAAACATTTCACATTTGAAGCGTAGGAGCAAATCCCTATTTTATCAAAGTAGGCATAATTCTGCGCGAAATCACTCTGCCCATGAGATATAATGTGTTTGTAATCATACTAAATTGTTTCGCCATTTTGTACTCAGTGATGGTGAACGTATGATAACATTAGCCTAACTTGAGTTTGGGATTTGGTTTTGCCCATTTTAGCGAAGTTACGACATTTTTTACTTAGAGCATTTTAACACCAGTGAAACCGATTATAATTCTCATTACCTCGTTCACTGTTACAGTCGTTTTTACCTAGAATATAAATAACCAGCAAACTAGGCAAAACCAGTTGTACAGAACTCTTGTAAAAACCTCCGATGTGTGCGAACAGGCCAACAAATTGTTCATTTTCTAACTTGCTGTAAATTGTTACATTTGATTTTGCTTAACCGGCTCCCTTGCGGACTACTGCTTTTCGCACACAAGATCCAAATCTTCTGGTCTGTCTTCCACACGCGAAAAACCAAAAACAAGTTTCTTTTTTGGCTGGAACTCATCAGAGATTTCCATTCCTTCTCACACCCGCGGGTTTGAATCAGTGAATTCAGCTGGAAGGTTTGCATGTGTTACCAGAGAGCCAATCAGCCCCTGCGGACTAATTCGAGTTATTGGGTCTAGTTTATGTTCGACCATTTCGAACGGTTACCATTCGAATTTATGTTCTTGATGGCAGCTGTTATTTGAACAAATAACCTAGATTTCAACCGCGAGCAAAATTTCCGGTTTCAAACAGAATATGAAAAATTTGTCAATTGTCAAACAGAATTGAATTCAAATACATTCGCATAGTTTTGTGTTTGCCCCAGAGGATGTAAGCATCAAGTCAAATAAAAACACCTATGGGCCTGGCCCTGTTTTCACTTAATGATTCGGATTTGGCACACTAAATTGTTAGGATTTTGCCCCAGCTTGATGTTAGTTTAGGTAACTCAGTCGTAGTAGCAGAATTAAAATCTGATCACCGGTTGATCACAGTGAGTGGCGACGCAGAAATACCCAAAGAAATCTTGTCAGACTTTTATTTTTCTAACTAATGTACAGTAAACCAAGGGATCTTTCCGCATTTTATCCCAGACGGTTTACCATTTGCTGGTACGTTACGATTTAAAGTCAGGAGCTGGCTGCATATCAGCTTTTTTCTAACCAATGACTGACCAGAAATAGTAAACACTCGTTGCACCGAATTGCCACGCGAACATAGAATAAACGAGTGTGAGTCAAACGATGTAGCCGGAGGTATTTCCGAAGGGTTCACAGACCTAAAACGATGCGAACAGTACATGATACAAAGCTCGAACCTCAGTTTTGACTCCATCAATGTTGTTAACTCCTTTGATAAGCTGGTGATCTCTTAAACAAAGGCATCGATAACATTCGAAGAATCACCGCATATGAGATCTTAACTACTGCTGATATCAATTCACTTTGCATTGAAAATTTTAAACTGGTGAATTAGTTGGGCGTTTCTCTCTATCCAATCTTTAGACGTGATTCGAATCAAATAAACCGGTCTCGCAGGGCCCAGTTCCATAGGGCAGCCACTCGAAAAACTGGAAGCATCTTCTACAATTGGCCAATATTTTATTACCCCAATGCAAATTCAGTTTGGTCATTCGAATCCATTTATAGTAGAGGTAAACTTGTTTTCTTTCAACCTGAATTCAGTTGAACACAACCGTTCGACGACCACATCATTTACTGACCGAAGGGTTCTGAATGACAGGCTCAGAACGCCATTTGATTTCCCTTACTCTGAACTTCCCGACTGATGCAAATGCCTACTACCACTTGATTACCTGACCACAATTCCGAAACGCTGTGATACCGTCCTGTGCAAAGCTGTTGCTATAATAGACAATCACCAAATACTATTGACGATGAACTTTGTTTCAGAGTATTTTGCTAAGCTCAAGAAAGGATTCGTTATACTGTGCTGACATTTATATTGAAAACACGGGACTGCTATTTATCCCAAGCTAGTCATCGACGGTGCAAACCTATTGGGCCCGAATAGAGGCATGAACTTGTTATGGATAACGAAATTCTACAAATTGTCGCTACTAGTCTGTCAGCGGTGGTTGCCACAGGCTAATTCAACATTAAGTCTGCATGGAAATGTACATATCCATAGACGGCATTGTACAACAAATGGAAATTTGGGCCACGGTCATCAATCTCCATAACGTTTGGCCTTTGCTTTTGATGGGAACGAAATGAACAGTGCTCCTTGGTGTTCGATGGAGAATGGATTTTGCTCTGCTATTAATCACAATGATATTGTGAAATTGAAGGGTACGGGAGGACCGCTATAAATCCAGACTGATATTTTTATTTATTTACTTTCCCTAATCTACATATGAGACGATACGCTCATTCTTGTTTTCTGAAAATATGGTTGCAGTGATCACTGACGGTTCATAGTGAAATATCACCCATCCCAGTTGTCATGCTCAGACGAGCATAGGCCAATGCCTTTCACATCCTCATCTCGAACAGCTCTCGTTTAGCATCACCATTTTTGTCTGACCATAAACGCAGACTCGTGTATTTGCGCCCTGGTTCCGTGGTGCGTGTGCGCTCGACTAACCACACATAGCCAATCAGCGACAGATCCACATACGTGAATTCAGCCAATGATGGGTAAGCACGATTCAGCACCGAAACTGTTCGCTCGGCAATTGCCCCCGTACTAGAAAAAGAAGATACAATATCACAAGCACATATGTACGATTCCAGTCCAAGTGATGTTTCTGGTTCAAACGGTCTTATTGTACGACGAGACTACACCATAGACTCTGACTCTGTACCTGTCGCTGAGACATCAATACCAGTGGAATGTTAGTCTGATCGTGTTCGGATCCTGCTCCCAAATTGATGTGGAACAACAATGGATGATAGTTGGTTAGTCACGATACTAATGCAATGTGTCACTAGATCCTAAGTGTAATTGATTGTTTCTCATTTTGAAAGTGATACGTGAAATTATTTTGGTGTCTGAATAGCGCCTCAATAGTACCGCTTGCCCCAATGTCATTTTGGACCTATAAAAAACTTGTGAGAAGAAAACACCGTTTACATAATTAAGCCAACTCGCCAAGTAATTACGATATTAGTTTGAAAAATATCCGCTAAACAATATGATCCATTTCATATAAAGTGTATGGGCTTACTGATTGGAAAATCCTGTTTCCCTCAGAATCCCAATGCACAGTGATTCAAACTATTAAATTTGGCATCCCTCAAATTTATGTTGCCGTAAAAGCTTACTAGCACCTTAACAACCCGCAATTATGCTTGTTCGAGGATTCGGCATTCAGCTTCGTGATAGAAAGCGCGGTTGTACATAGGTCGAGCGACAAATTCATAATCTACAAACGTTTGCAGTACTCGGAAAGATTTGGCCGTACGAAATTGAGAGCTGATGATGCCACTGTGATTGTGGTCTGTTTAAATTGGTCTGGGCCCGTTCGTCATGAATGGAGTAGTTTGCCGCTGAATGAGTTGACATTATAACATGAACCAAAGCTACCCAGATGAAAACGCTGGTATCTTTCTGCCATGAAATGGGAATGATGAGTTGTTCACGCATGTAAAAAGAGCAATCAAATCCCTGTTGAATGTCTTTTATCTGGTTTTAGATTCATTCGTATTGTATTCATCGTCCATTTTGTTGAGTTTCATCGAGTTTGAACTGGCATAAGTGATTTTTGCCACAATTCCTTCGAAAGTGATGCTTTCCCCACAATGAAACAAGAACGACAAAAAACGTTGCTTAGTATCTTGATTTGCCTGGCCGAAGGAACTTGTTCTTTGTCTACTGCATTTGGGGTAACACTGTCATATGTTTCCATTCTCCTGACTGTTTGTTGCTTTACGTAGGTTGGAGAAACAGCAAAAACATCGTAATTCGAATATTCCGCGACATTTTTTCTCCCTACTGCGGTACCGAGTATCCCAGTGACTACGTAATAGTACGGTCACATATTTCGCGATCAACGGAACAGACAAAAAATCCAACTCCTAAGAAAACCGTTTCCAGCAATGGAATTGAATTCCCTTGACCCCACCTTTTCTGTAATTAGCGTACTCAACGGAATTCTAATGTATAAAAGGTCTGTTAAACGCTAAACAAGTTTGAACGGCAAAATTTATCCTAAGCGCACACGAGGAGACGATCAACCATCAGATAGGCGAATATACAGAAGACGTCAAAAGTGTTCCTCCATCGATCTTGCCGCTACGCATGACTAATTTAAAATTACACGCCAGAGAGCATACGCTGACATTTGATTATCTTATGTGGTATGCCCGCAAAAAATCAATCGCATGCGGAAGACACGTTGTTCTCCCTATGGTCAGATCTCAGTCAGAACATTCCAGTTCAATCTGGGATTTATTATGGAATACTTTGATTGATTTTCGAAAAATTCTTCCATTGAAAGGAATATGTTGGTTTTGAAGAGGTGATTCGCCATCTGAAATACGTCCAAAATCCACGTGGTGTGAAAACGTTTTCCTGGATTCGGAAAATAGTGGTTTTCGTGATTATTTTTGTAATAGTGCAAAAGAATAAGTCTTTTTTCCACTAGCGTTTACGTACAGACACTCTTGGCCGGAAAATATTCTGATTGATGACAAAAGTCGATCAGCTTTCCAATTAAGTGGGAACAAAAATCGAATTTTACCAGCAACAGGCAACAAGATCTCTTCGGAAGCGTATTAAGTGTCCAAATCCGATAGTGGTAAACTGTTCTGTGAACTTGCCCAAAATTGCTTCATGTTCACCGAAAGATTATCACATGCCGTGCATTTTGGGGTAAGGAATAAATATTACTCGGAAAAATTCTGAGCGATCGCGATTTAAGCTCGACATGACCAAGTTTACCTCAAGCTTAAAAGGTCAGAAATTCCAAGTCTACTGGATTAATCGTGCAGGAACGAGATTAGGAGATATAAACATCTATGCAGATAGTTGTACTTCAGTAAAATGGTCTTTAATATTGCCATTTCAGTTAATGATCACGCCATATTGGTTGTCCTTCGCCCGTTTTTATTATTCAAAATTCACTGAGACCGGGACCTTTTCTCTACCTTCGTCATTGACAGTTCACTTACACTTCTGGAAATCGATAATAAAACCAGAGAAAGGGATACCGAGTACGTAATATTTTAACTGTGCGGGATACTCACCTTAGTGGAAATGTTGGAGCGACCATGCTAGGGTGACGACATGCATGGTGTCTGCGGGGGCATTTGAAATCGCTTAGTTTGACCCTTATTGGAAATTCCACGCGGGATGTTGGATCCCCTATTTGAAAAAAGTCATTTTCGGCCTATTAACTATCCTAACTATTGTTAACCCAGCGAAAATTACCATTATTTCACCGTTTTTATATTTTCCCGAAATGTTTCCACTGAGGTTCGTGAGAAGCCTGCTGAGTATCGTTGTACCTAATGTGATGTCCAATATGACTAGTACACTGAAATGAGTTTGGTGACAAAAAGAAACAAACCGTCTTCGTGACTTGTTTCCAACTGCTACGGGGGCTTGCGATCAAAGGTCGTGTGTAGAAAGCATCGGATGTCTCCCGAAATATTTACTCCGACAGGTAATTCCCATCTGAGGTTTGCGCAACTTTTGCTTGGTCCACGGATTCGTGTCTGATAAAAGTACTTCACAAAAGGTGCATGGAGGATAGTAGTCGCCCATCGTATTGCACCAAATAACAAATTCAGTTTGCCGAAATTTCAACTAGTATTGTGTTACTGTTGCAAATTACAAAGAGGGATTTGGTAGCCATGATGGCATTTTGATTAATTGTTGCTAGCGCTAAATATGTTGCTTTTACCAAAGAATTTGTGTGCTGTCCGTAAGGTCTATTTGAACGAAAACTGGCGAACATTTTGTAACAGAAGAAACATCCCAGAACATGGGTTTTAGAACGTGAACCAGAATATTAGGATTTGCCTTAATCTGCGTAAAAGCTATCATCTGAGGGGCAAGATGAAACAAGTTACGCTAGATTGAACAAATATGTCACAGTGCATTTTCTGTACCAGCACACTTCTGGACTAGCTAGGGAAGCAATTTCCAAACCTTTTGTTGCACTTTCTTACACGATATTTTTGCACGAAACTACGCATTGTCCATGCGCCATAGTATTGGATCGAATATTGATTTGCACAGTATGTATCGAATTAGTTTGTTACATCCGCGCACACAGAAATTGCTGTTTGTGTGGTCTTTCTTCGTGCAGCCAAAAAGGAAAATGTAGACCAATACAAGGTTGCACTCTGGCGAAATCGCGCACGATCCAAGGGAGGTTAATATGTCGAATACTGATTCATGGTCTAGTGACTAACCTGCGTTGTTCGTAGGCCTTTGAATTTGTTAGGATTAATGCGTGAACATATTCATGTTTGTCTCCCCGTACATCGCTCCAAACGTGTTCAGCGGGGTTATACAGTGCTGGGTTAAAGGTTGCCTACACATTGACGTGACTGTATTTTCTCGGCTAACTGATATCCTCATTAGGAATCACCTAGCGATTCCACTGAGAACCAAGGCTGGTAAACAACCAACAGCGTGGCTTTACGACTGCAATTCCATTTTATCTGTGTAGTTGGCCTAACATCCACATGTCTTGAAGATTGGTTTTATTTGCTAAACACTATGAAATATGAAACATACTTTCTTCAAATATGATGCAACTTTATCCGGTAACTATGCGAAAGTGTCTTTTGTGCAGGACAAACGTTCAGGTCACCACTAGGGAACCATGAAAGCACTGTACAACTATATTTTCCTAGTTAGGATCAACAAAAGTACATGTCCACGGGGCCCGACGTGGAAAACGGAAGTTGGGAGAAGCAGCGGTGTCAACAAACAAGAAAATGAACTAAACCGGCACTGAATAAAACACCCATCATTCACTAGTTACCCATGGCTACCGGTCACTCGCGCGCGATAATTTCTTCCCCACAATGCACGCACGTTTTCCTTTGGAATTAACATCATGACTAATGGTATTGCTGTGGTCTACGAATTCTGCCTATGTGATATTTTCATCGTAGATAGAAAAGAACAATGCAGTACTCAAATAACGCAATGGCCTCATCCTTATTGGACACTAATTGCATCATGTAGATGAAGTGAGTTTTCTGGTCCTATGTACAACACGTAGGGCTGTCAGCATCGCATTGTTATTAGAGCAAAAGCTTTGACCAACTCCATCAGACACTCCGCCGTCCAGCGACTCCCCTGGCCAGTACATCAAAACAACGCAGATCATTTACCGGGTGACAACTGACAAATATTACCTCTATCTGATATGGGATTGCTGAAACAACGTCCTCCAGTAATACACTCAGTCTCCGAGGTTAATGTTAATAACATCCCTATATAACGGCATGATCAAAAGTCACTCGAGATTAGCATTTTTGTCAGCTGTTATTCCGGCAAGTTTTGTTAGTGGCAGCCTTGTTTCGAGTAGACTGAGCACTCCCGTTTAATTGTGACGTTCTAATAACGAACACTAAAACATAGAGCCAGTTTGTTTGTTGTTCGACTGAGAAAATATAAACGTTTTCTTTTGCCGAAGTCGTTTCATTCCGACAAATGGATAGCCTCATGCATGAAACTGACAAGACGTCCAGCAGGATGAGAAAACGGGACGCCACATCGCCACGGTGCAATCAATTTGGCGATCCATTCGATGTCCGACTTGGTAGACAAGTACGGCGAGTGGGAGTAAAAATGTTTCTTGGAACTAGCAGCCATTTTTTATTCTCACAAACACGAAATGCTTCGAAATGGGGTTTGTGTGTGGGTCGGTAACTCGGCATGTACAAAAATCACATGGACGTTCGCATGATTAATAAAAACACACTTTGTGATTTGCGTTACGAATCTGACTAAATTGGAAATAAACAAGTCACAAACAAAGAAAATGATAAATCGTTTCATTAGTCCGACCTCGCACTGACCGCATGACTGGCGGGATCGGTACACACGACTGAAGGAACCATTTTAAACAAACCGGTCTTTTTTAACTAAAAAATATATCCAAAGCCTGGTAAAGTTTTCCTCGCTAACTCTTCCGTTTTCCCATTGCCTAACAGGTAATGGCACGAACTTTTGTTTTATGAGTCGAGATACCATTGTGCAAGTGACGACGTGAAAAGAAATAGCCTGCTGGAAAAAAAATGAGCACAAATCACAATTTTGTGAACATTTCGATTGGTTTAGATACAACAAAAGATAGTTTTTGGTCATTTTTGGGAGGAATGTTCTTCTTCCGTTTGTTGAACATCTTATGATGAAATAAATTAAAATTCACATCTCTCAGGCAACGGATTTATTTTGTCTTATTAATTTTGAAAGCGAATTTACACACCACACTCAGAATGGCAGTGGTAGACTGTCTTTTCATTTCAAATAACGTGTAAGGTTGCTATCATATCGACTTTAAGAGAAACTTCCGTCAGAGGAGAACTTTAGTTTTATTTGTTTTCAAAAGTACAACCAACCAGAAGACAAACGTAAGTAAATGAAATATCATTTTATTCCATTAATAAGAACTGTGTTTGGTCAACATCACGTGCATTTCTTAAAAACTCGTGCCAGTGCGGTAATATTGTTTTGAAAGAGATAAAATAAATAACATAATTACTATTTCTACTTTTGCTTGCTGAAACTCAAGTGTCCTTCTCTGGGGCTACTTCATGTAAATCTAGTTGCTTGTGACCACGTTGCGTTTTACTTAGTTACACAAATATCATTTGCATGTGCGAAGTATGAGCAGAGGTCTTTGATTGTATAAATCGCCAAGGATAAGTGCACATAAAATTGTCGACTGTTCGTTTTTGAAGGAAGTCAATGCCCTCGGAAATGCCGGTTTCTCGTCTAGAATACACCAAGTACTTTTTTAAATATCAAAACGGGCCATACCAACTTAGGCACTCGTTATTTAGTCTGCTCAAATTCATGGCGAGATTGTAATGATTGATTGCTGAGAATCCTTTGACACGTCATTGAACAGAAATACATCGATTCGAGGACCAGTTTACGGTATATTGCTTTGTTTCAAAATCCACCAACCCTGTAGTGTTATGCTTCTTACTTCAGTGTGGAATGTTGCTCGGGAGAACAGTAGCTTCAGAGTTCGGTGAAATTCCTACCTCATAATCTTCTTGCTTTTGCTGTCTGCGTTTTCACCTTCGGTCTTGGTTTATTGCTAAAAATTTTGAATGTTGCGAAACTGAAAATTTTGACCGGTTGTCACCTTTTGTAGTTGTCGTTTAAGTCCTGGCCACTAAATTTCCGATGCACTATTAGCCATTAACTGTCTGTTTCTTGTAGTTCTAGGGGAAAACTTCTTACATCTCCCAGCGCGTGTTATTGCAAAATGAAGGAATGTTATCCCAAATTGGGTGAGTGTCATTCTCCGAATGATTTATCTGACTGGTCCTTCTTGTTTGTTGGTCCACGGTTTTACACTATAGGAATCATTGTTAGGGGAATCTGCACTGAATGACCATTTGATTCTGATAACTGTCTGCTTTTTTATTCAAAAGCTGATTCCACGGCCTTGACTACCGAACCTCCATTCGGTTAGACGTCGTACATCATTCTCACTAAGTTGCAATCACACCATTATAGAACAGGTAGCAGATAACGAAATAGGGTGAGCTCCTGCTGGCTAGTCTCTGTTCGATGATCCAACATTTGACAAGGGGTGAAAAGACTAACCAAAGTTTATCGATTCATGTGTATCAAATCATCGGTTATTCTCGTGAGATATCTGAAAACAGGCCCGGGACCGTTTAAGCGCTATTAAGGCATACAATGGCATTGCCGCATAGCAATATTCAATGAATGGAGACAATCAGACAAATATAATTCCTCCTAGATATTGAGAGTGCGAGTCCTTTATTATCGATAATTTGTTCCCTCACGTTATGTTGCCCTGCCAGAATACTGTTCCCTTGTTATACAAAACATTTGGAAAATTTTGAAAAAAATGGTTTCCAGATTTCCCTCTTGATGAATGAACCACTGACTATCCGATGAATATTGTACTCGAGAAGCATGAAACTCGTGTTTTGTACTTATTGGAGCTCATATTTGGTGCGTTATCGTTATTGCACAAAGATTTGAACTTTTGGAACGACGGCCTTCCCAGCCCCTTTCGCGCTGATCCCAATTACCGGATCTGGTTCGTTCAAATGTCGTCCAAGATGACAGTCAGAAGTTATCGGGCATTGTTATTGGGGACGACATCTGGTCAAACATGAGTCCGAAATTCGGATCAGCACGAGGTGACATGTCAGTTGGTAACTTTTGTGCCTATTTTACTGGCACTCAAATTTGAAAGGTATAAATCTTTTGGAATTAATTAAAACAACGTAAAGCCAGTTCTATTGGTAGGAAATTTTCTACTTGAAATTGTAAAACACGGCTAGTTTTATTCTTTCTCATGGCACTAAAAGTTTATTTTTACTGACGAAGTGATGACCAATTCAATGAGTGACATAAGTTAACAAAATTTGAAAACGGATATTTATTTCTCCCATTTCCAGAGAACTTATTTCTCCATTAAAATGCAACACAATCCCCATATTAATACAAGCACAGCAACAAAGCTATTTTAAATGGGTTAAGATGTCTGCTGGCAGCCTAGTCCTTCTTGTTTCTTCAGTAAGGAGTTTGCTGTTCGGGAATAATGCAAGCAGCCGTGCCAAGTAGAATTGCCCGATTTCATTTGATCCGGGCCTGTCAGGCTGAAAATCAGCCGATTGTCTAAACGATCATCCGTCGAGATCTAAACAATGCATGCGAGGTTGAATATTTCATAATTACCCAATTGCTTCGCTATCAAAAATTGAATTTTAATTAAAAGACGAAATCAAATTTTCTGGATTTAATCTAAATAATTTCGAAGCCGGCTCGTTAAATTTGCTTCCTTTTTCAGTACCACTAGAAATTAGCAAACAAACTTAGCCTCACCATGTACACCAGTCCAATGGTAACCCGGTCATACCTCCATGTTAAGTGACATCGTAAAATAGTGGGACTCCATTTTTGATTTAAAGTTTGACAGAACATCGCCTTTTTGTTTACTGGTATTTGAAGCGGAGAGGGTAACAAAAATCTCGGGAAACAACTACGACTCTAGCACGGATATGTTAGGAAAATAAATGAATGAATAGTGTAAAAACCTGGCGAATTTAAAGTTGCAAATTTCCGACAGCCAATTAGAACGAATTGAGTTTAGATTTCGTGGTCAACGGTTCTCTATTAAAGAGTCCAGCCGGAAAATTTGCTGTCAGCTTAGTTTGCATCGAGGTTAGAATTCCCTCGATTCACAATTGACGTGGCCGATTTAAATTTGTTCGTCATACCATTTTTCGACAATTTGCCATTTGTGCACTGCTCACAAAGGTGAGACTGAAATGTTTGGTCAAATCTAACGTAACTTCGATCGTGTTAGATGCAGTTGATAAGGATCCCCACCTTGGCAACGCTTTTATGACGTAAAAAATGTTTATTGGAATTGCCTCAGGCCTTACATACAGTCCATTTCTTGCCAGTTCTATTAGCAGACAAATTCCGGCTTAAAAGCTTTTGCATGAAATTTTTAGAGTAGGGGAATAAAATTAAATTATTAGGTCTAAAATGTGATGCTAATTAGAGGGCTCAGCCCTGTGTGGTCCAGACTGATCATTCGGTTAGGCATATGAGAGTTTGAAATTCTAAAAATATCCACAGGACAGTCATGCTGTGCAATTAGACAATTATTCGATGAAGAAATCTTTACCGATTACTTGAACTTCACGCGCTGCGCACACTCGGCACTTGAAAATCGAATAACAGAATCAAGAGCCAAAATGATACTTAATAGGGACAACAATAAGGAAATTTATTGGGCTCACTCACCATCATTCGCCTGGTATCAGGTACCCAAAGGGCATTAGACATTCATTTCTCTTTCCCTCTTAGGTAAGATATTAGAGTTCGCATACCAAACGGCGAATGTAAATGGAATTATAAAGTGCTTGAAGAGCTTCGCCATCCGTAGGCAACATATTCAACTGTACTACAAGTTACCCGGCAATTAATCATTGTAGGGCTCACAAACAGAGATAATTACCGACTGCCTGCTAGGGCACTGAAAGTCCGGTTGCAAACAATTGTATCAACATATCTTTATGTGTGTGTGTGTGTGTGTGTGCGTGGCAGTCCGTGTGGTAACACATTTCTCTAACTTGATGTGATTCTAAACTTTTTACCAAACTTCACTCAGTTTGCACGGTTGAACTGAAACAATCCACGAAAATTCATCTGATTCCTGTCCATCAGTTTTTTTTTGACATGCTATAATCACACGAAAATTAAAATTAATGCTCTTAATTCCTCCGGATATGGTTAGCAGTTGACGGAAGCTGATCCGATCAGGATAACTTCCATCTGTCATCACCATCATCATCATCATCATCATCATCACCATTGCTCAACGTTAAACAGTAAGGCAAGCCAAAATGACCGCTGCCTTTTCCTCAGGGTACCATCTTTTTATAAAAAGATCGAATATCAAAAGGGAACAATGAGTGGACCTACACAGGCGGGAAAAGATAAGATGCCACTGCAGCCAACAATGAAAACAGTTTAACTATAAAAACACACCTTTTCAATTATTCTGATTCGATAGAATATGACATCACGAGCGTCACTGATTGCGGCTCATTGCCATATCCTTCAGTGTCTCCAGCCAGCCAGCTAGTTGACGGGTCATCCGGACCCCAACCACGAAGCCGTAAGACTCTCACTTTATCTAAGGTCGCAGAGCAGTTTTTCATTCCATGTTGCCAAATCAGCTACCGATGTCCACATGGCTACTTCCA